>OX451737.1:1162379718-1162949718 GCA_948472305.1 Vicia faba | reverse complement strand
GCTTACACACATTAAAATCCTTTCCTATCCATTCAATCTTGATTCTCTGATAAAATGTAAAGATCCATATGCCATATGTGTATACTTTGAGATAAGGAGAAGACCATTGAATCACTCTAAGCTTGAATAATCAACCATAACATATTCTTAACCTAAACCCTAATTTGTATCAAGTAGATAGGATATGATGATTGAGGCATCAATACCCTAATTCAAATGAGATAACCTGAAAACCTCGTGAACTCACATACCTTGACTTGACATGATACTCATGGTGATGAGATTCCAAACTTCCAACCTTTGTAGGTTAAAACCTTCTCTTGAACGATGCACACTCACCCAATCAAAACCTTTGGTCCCATACCATTGAGTTAATGCAATGAAAATGCTGGGTAGGATGATATAGCATAAGCTATTTAGGTTTATAAATAAGAGGAAAAATTTTGGGGTACAACAACTGCACCTATTCAATCATCTTAGACCTAAAGGTGAGAAAGTAAGATTTTTCAAACATTCGAGGTAGAAGGGGATTGAATACCAAAAGAACTATAAAATTTGCGCTTTGGGTTCAATCACAGGAAATTAGATATGTATTTCTTTTTTTCAGGAGGAGGCCACCTGCAGGTGGAGGTTTAAACACAAGAGACCAGTCGAAGAGGACTCACGTGGATTATTGGTAGAATTGGATTCAGGTAATGTATACGACCGGAGGCGGGTAGACAAGGAATACTAGCCAGAGGTAGATTTCTACAGAAAGAACACCTACCAAAGGTAAACTTTAACAATGAAAAGAGACCAGTCGGAGGTGGCTCTTGTCAACCAATATTGGAAATGAACACGGATGAAGACATGTACACAAGGAATACTAGCCAGAGGTAGATTCCTACAGAAAGAACTCCGATCAAAGGCGAACTTACAACGAAAAGAGACCAGCCAGAGAGGTCTCTTATTAACCAATATTGGAAATGTACGCGGCCGGAGACGGGTACACAAGGAATACTGGCAAGAGGTAGATTCCTACAGAAAGGAAGTTGATCAAGGGTGAACTTACAACAAAAAGAGACCAGCTGGAGGGGACTCTTATCAACTAATACTATTGGAAATGTACACGGCCAGAGGCGAATACAGGAGGAATGCTAGCCGAAGGTAGATTCCTACAGAAATAACATTGATCAAAGGTAAACTTAACAATGAGAACAGACCAGTCGGGGGGGGGGGGGGGGGGGGGGGGGGTTCTTATCAACCAATACTATTGAAAATATACATGGCCGGAGGCGGGTACACAAACAATTCTAGTCAGAGGTAGATTCCTACATAAAGAACGCTTATCAAAGGAGAACTTAACAATGAAAAGAGACCATCCGGAGGGGGCTTTTATCAACCAATACTATTGGAAATGTACACGACCAGAGGCGGGTACACAAGGAATACTATTTGGAGGTATATTCCTATAGGAAGAACGTTGATCAAAGATAAACTTACAACAAAAAGAGACCAGCCGGAGGGGGATCTTAACAAAGATATTAATGAACATTGGAATTATATGTTACACTAAGGGAAGATATATAAAGGAAAGAGACCAACTGAAGGGGACTCTAACAAAGATATCAATGAATATTGGGATTACATGCCAGGCCGAGCGAAGACACATAAAGAAAAGAGACCAATCGAAGGGGACTCTAACAAAGAAATACTAGCCGAAGGTGGATTTAAATGGGGATATAAGTAAACATTGAATCTGAATAGAATGCCGGTCAAAGGATAACTTATACAGAAAATAGACCAGCCAAAGGGGACTCTTAGATAAGGTGTGCCAACCTAAGTTAGGATTTTAATAGGGTATTAATGTTTGCAATAGCACAAAAATTATATTATCCCTCAGGCCAAAGGCGGGGTATAATTCCTCAAGAGTGGAAATTATCTGAACTGCCAAACACCGAGTAGGGCCATCCAAATAATTGAGAAGCAAGAAAGGTTATACACCCACTCTTACTCGAACTTTAACTGCAAAGAGAAAACATGGATAAAAAACATCAAGAACTTGCAAGGGCAAGAGACATCAATGACTCTTTGGGGAAAGAGAAAACTCAACAAGACTCAATTGGGGATAGAAGTCACAATGGACTCTACCGAGGAAACATGATGGGATTCCTATAAGACAAGACGCTTGGTAAATAAAAACTATGAAGCAGAAATATTGGAAGAAACATGTCGGGGATGTCATAGGGGTAACATGTGGGGATTACACATCTTCTGGGTACATACAACTGGGTTACTTCAGGTAAATATCAGAATTGGCTTATGCTTCAATGCATGTTTGAATTATTTTATGGTGTAATGCTCCATAAAATGGAAACACTATGCATTTAAGGAAATGCAATATAATGATGCACGTTTGGATGTTCCACCGATGAAATGCAGGAGAAATAAGGGTTGGCTAAAGAGAAATACTTGAAAATCTAGTCTTCTATGAAGAATAACAATCTGGATTGTTAACAAGCACTGACTATAAACTGCAGTGCGAGATTGCAAATTAAACACACCAACTTCGAGGATATGCCACTAAAAATTAGAATTTGGAAAGGATGCTGAAAAAACAAATTGTAATCCACTAAAGAGAGCTAACTCTAGCTTTAACCCACTCTTAGATTCCTTGGGATAGATTTGTTACCTCCTCGATGGGGGTAAGGAACATCTATGTCCAGACCCATGGCACCATGAGTTTCCATATTCCTCGTGTGCTCTTCAAGCATGTGGAGCTTACGATCAACTTCAATGGGTTCCTCATTCATAGAATACAGATCATCATAGTTGTCTTCCTCCAACTGCTGAGCATGGATTTTCACTGTTTTGCTGGGTTGTTGTTGCTGCTGATCAAGAATCTGCTCGGGTGTTAGATAAAGAGGAGGATTTCCAGTTGGAATACTTGTCGTAGATTAGCTTATCCAGAAGGTTCCCTTGATTATTACCAGAAGGATTCTGTTTGTTGATCTCTTGTTCAACTTCTGTAGCGGGCTTCTATATCATAGCCCTAAGTTCCTCTTGGACCCTAGCTATATCATGTATGATATCCATTAGTTGAGTCGCATGGGTACCCATGGTGACCAAGTCGTCTTGAACTTATTCCATTCTTTGTTGTTCGTTGTGGCGAGTGGAATAGCGATGTAGATTCGAATTTGCAATCTTTGTTGATAAGAAAACTATAGCAGATAAGAAGACCAGTTTGAAAATATGTTATGCATGAAGTGCATGTGTGCATGATGTGTATGTGTTGTACCCCAAAATTTACCCTCCCATTTCTCTTCAAGACATTCTCAAAAGGTCCTCAAATGTTCAAGGTGGCTCAAGAATTGATCAGACAAATTCTCCTCCTAAGTAATGGGTCCACAACTAGGGTTTGGTATTTATCAAATAAGATTAGGTTTCCAAGGTCTCAAGTGGAGTTCATGGGTCCTTATATATGTGCTCATATCAAATTTCAATCCTTGCAGCACAAATTTGCTCAGTCAATGACTCAGATGACTGAAAATCAACTGTATTGGGTAAAAAGTCAACCATGGTCAACATATAGTCAAACCTCAAGATTTTTTGTAAACATCAACATTTTGAAGTCACATTCATCATTTTATCAAGGATTTATCATGATTCCTCAAGAAAAGCCCTCAAATCATCAAAGGTCAAAAGTTGCCAAATTAGGGTTTCTTTAGGAAAAGTCAACTGAACTTTGACCAAGCATAACTTTCACATGCTTCATCAGCGTTTCCCCAAACAAAGCTCATTTTGAAGGGAATTCAGTTCTCTATAACTCTGACTCTCTAGTCCAAAAAATGCATCATTTGAGAGATATAAGCCAATACATTACAGGTCATTTCAAAAGTCAACAAAAAGACACTTTTTGTCAAGGAAACTTACATCAATATAAATTCTTCAAAAGCAAAAATGATCAATATAGAGGTTGTAGAGGACATATTAATCTTTCCAAAAAGTCTAATATCACCTTCAAAAGATGAAAATTGAGTGAGTTATAACCATTGTAAGTTGGGAAATTTTGGGCAAATGCATGAATTCCAAATTGAGCAAATTTGTAATTGAGCTATTGGGCCTAAGTTTCAGGTCCAAATGTGTTCATGACATGTTTAAAGATCCCTAAGTCCATTCACATATTTTTTGTGATATTTATTTCTTTTATTTGGATTTTATGTATTTAAAATAAAATTAAATCAAATAAAATATAAAACCATTGAATTTAGGCGCATGGGCCTTTATTATGATCATATTGGAGGCCCAAGGATGTGTCTTGAAGACTAAGAAAACGTGCAAGTTCGATTGGCACATGATTGAGAAAATATAGAAGCTTTTCATACAAATTTTCAATCAAACCTCTTCACCATGAATGACTAATATATGATCTTATTTTCTTGACCTAAATCATTGTCCTATAAATACACATTGCATTCAGACCAAAAATACACGTGCAAGCTGCCTTAAAAACCACTAGCAAATTCTCAAATTTTTCCAAGAATTAGGGAAAAGACAAACCCTAATCTCCAGCCGCTCTCAAGAAATTTTAAGCTTCACATTATCTTCCTAAAGCTTCCAGGAGTTGATACTGGTCCCTATCCATCACAAATCAACCTCATAACCCTTCCTTTCGTGAACTCTGATTTGGTAAGTTGGTGAGTTTTGATTTTTAAGGTTTAGCATTATTTCAATCATTATTAACATGCCAACTAATCCATATGCATTATTAGGATTGATCTAACGTCTTACATGTGATTTTTGACGCAGAAACAGAATCGTGCCATTGTTAGGGAATGAAGCTTTTAAACTTCAGATCTCATGATGCGGGCATTTTTTGACCAAGATAACCATACCACTGATATTCTAGGGCCTTAATTAGTCAGCTAAGGTTGTTTTATTTTTCTTTTTGATTGATTTTGCAGGTTTTTGGTTTTTGTCCAATCGGAGAAGATAATCGGAAACCACCTTCCAGGGTGGTTTGACTGGTGGTTGAGGCGCGTGGCAGAATGAGATGAAATGATTGGATCATTCAAAATACAAGGGTCCCACTCAGGTGCGCGTTTTGAGTTGTCTGACTTTTGGGATTTGTTTTATATTATATATCAATTGATGCAATTATATGAACATATGTATAGCCACCCCAATGGATGAAACATGCGTGCTAAGTCACTCCTCTCTCAGGTCACGGGTTTGATCCCCGGTTTTGCATTTTTTTTCATATTTCCATTATCTTTGCAGGTTTATCATACGACACATTGAACCCATTACCTTGACACAACCAACACGTTGGCCTGGTGGTATGCTTGCTGCTGAAACTGTTGAGGGCGTCGATTCAACACCCACCCCTGCTCTTTTTTCCAATTCTATGTTTCTCACTCTTTTCTTCTTTTTCCTATTCTTTTACAAAACCTTTTTTAAAACAATTGATTTTTTTAAAACCCTAATCTAAGTTGATTTTAGGTTTTAATTAATTCTAGGTTAAACTTAATTTTAGATTTTAATTTAATTTTAGATTTTAATTAATTTTAGGTTTTAGCTTATTTTTATGTTTTTAATCAATAAACCCTAATTTAATTTTTTTGGGTTTTCTCAATTAAAATCAACTTAGACCTTAGGATTTACATAATTTAATTACCTAACTTTTCTTTAACAAATTAAAATCAATTAGATTTTAGGTTAATTATCAATTTTTCATCAAAACGATCACAAAAAACCATGTTTTCCGTTTCCCTTTATTTTACTGCTTCGCGTGTTTACTTTTGCATTAGTTTATTTTTCCCAATTATGTAATTGCTACGGTATATAATAGTAATTAGGATTTTTATTTGCTTTCTTTTTCCATTGTTTTATGGTTTTGTACCCCCACTCCCGAAGCCTTGTAATAGCTTAGGTTTACTTTTCGCACCTTTACTTCCTGCAATTTACTGATTTCCTTATAACTGCTAGTAATTAGGCATGTATGGCAAGATCTAAAACCAATCATTAGATAACCCTAATCAAGACTAAATAACTTAATTGAATCACTTTTCACACACTCACCTTTAGGGCAATCCCATTTGTTGCCTTCGAATAAAAACAGTCATGTCCCTCGAACGCGGGGACGCTTTAGTAAAGTACCTCAGATACAAAAGATCATAGTCCCTCGATGACCCTTTCAATGTTGCCTTCGGTAAATGATCTAGTCCCTTAAACGATAATTGATAAAAACATCTTTAAGAGTTAACTTTGATGGTTGTACGATGACCCGCGCCTGTCCCTTTGCATCCAACGATAGGGCTTCCTACTAACTAATGGTAGGATAAAACTATCTAAGGAGGAGGAAAATAAAACAAAATACTTTTGAGTAGGTAGATAGCTCGTAATCACTTGCTTACAAACACAAAACATATTTTACACAAAACACTTTTCTCTGAAATATTTTCAAAAACAAACACTTTGTATGCATTCTTAACTTATACAAGAATCATTACAAAGTTGCCGCACTTAGGCAATTTTTCAAAATATTTTCAAACACATACACACAAAAGCATTTTCAAAACAAAGTGAGCAAGCAATTAAGATCTTGTATATAACTACGGATGAAAAGGATGCTAACACCTTCCCTTTTCATAATCTACCCCCCGAACTCAAGAAAATCTCGAAGGTCTTTCCTGTTCTTTTCTCCTTTCCTTATTGGATAAAAGAAAAGTCGGTGGTAACTCTTGTTATCCGCAATATTTGCGATAAAATGCAAAACCAAGTCATTTCTCCCACCGTATTACAGACCTGGCAACTCTGTTGGGGATTTCTAAAAGTGGGGTTGCCTTAGAGTTAGATCACTTTTAAAAGCTTTCCTTGTTTGATTTGTATGCTTTATTTTTAAAGGGTTGTCTGGGTTTTTATTTCTTGCAAAGATCCTATACCCAGATCTGGGGAACATTTTAGGTAAGTAGTAATAGATCATGAAAACTATACGGCGTATACAGATATGGTTGAAGTGATGTCTATGTTAGTGCGACACATTGGTTTGTACTAGTATCCCTCGAGTCAGTCGGGGAGCATAGTAGGCTGTCGCGTGGTGTCATAAGCACTAACTGACCTTAGAACCTTAATTGACCCAACTTAGCCATTAGAAAGTAGCGAGATAGCCGGCTTTGGTGCAGTTTGAAGTTGGTTGATACTCGATACTACACTCATTGAGATTCGACTCTCGAATTTTGTTTGGTGGCAAGTCAATTGTCGTGTTAGACGAAGCTTGTGGGAAAATCAGTGATATTGAGATCCCTAGAACTCGGTTACTTCTTTAGGATAGGTTGAGCCAACTAAACTTCAAGATGGTACTTACCTACAAACCTCATACAAGCCTTAAACCTAAGGCCTTTTGCATGATTTTCTTGTGTTTGAGTATCTATTTCAACATGATATGATGACATTATAACATCATAACATCATTACATTATATCATGACTAACCATTTCAAGGATCTAGGGGATTTATCTTTGTTCTCTGTTGTAGGGTCATGGCTTTCAGTTGTAGGAATACCATCTGGATCAACTTCATAAGGATACCTTCCAAGTTTGAGGAATTAGTCTCAAAGGTTCCTGACAATTCTTAATTCACCAAGAGACATGGTCATCTATTCAGTTTGGTTACTAATGGCTTTCAGGAAGACATGATGAGCGTTATTTTCCAGTTCTTTGATATGAAGCATCATTGTTTTACCTTCCCAGATTATTAGTTGGTGTCCACAATGGAAGAATTCTCTAAGTTTCTCGAAGTGTCTATTCTTGATCAGATACTTTTCACCAGTTTAGAGAAAGTTCTGAAACCAGAAGACGTTGCAATAGCTCTACATCTGAAATGACCAGATATTGTATCTAATTGGGAAACAAGGAATGAAGTCAATGTTTTTTCTCTTAAATTTCTAATAGAGAAGGCTCAGTGGTTTCTAGATGCCATGAATTTTCGTGATTTCGAGGATATTTTGGCTTTATTGATCTATGATTTAGTATTGTTCCCTAATCCGGACCAATTCATAGATGTGAATGCCATCAAAATATTTCTCACTCATAATCTGGTGCCTACCTTGCTTGGAGATGTCCTACATTTCCTCAACACTCGTACTATGAAGAAGCGAGGAACTCTTATATGTTGCATACCTATACTGTCCAGGTGGTTTATTTCACACCAGCCCTGATCAGTGATAAAGAATGAACAGGGTTTGAGATGGTCTCAAAGGTTGACGTCATTCACTCATGCCGATTTCCATTGGTGTTCTCGATCTCAGGCAGATGTCACTATTATTGATCGTCGCGGGGAATTCCCTAATGTACCACTCCTTGGTATGAGAAGAGGCATCACATAACCCCTCTCTAGCTCTGCATCAATTTGGTTATGCTCGAAGAGACGGTCCTCGTGATATGCTCATCTAGGGTATTATATTCGACTATGAGAATGATCCTCAACACTACCATCAAAGGTTTATACGTGCTTGGGGCATGGTCAACAAGATTGATAGAAAGACTTTGTGACACAAGAATTCCATTCCTCTAGAACCTTACCTCAGATGGGTGCGGTTTCATGCTCAAAATCTCAAAAGGTCATATCATGCTATCCTACCAATGATCGTAGATCCTATTGTTGAAGGGGATGTTCTTCATACCGTTCTTCATCCCGATATGCCTATCGACTTCGAAGAGTTATAGAAGTCCTAGATTCAACTTAAGGAAGAAAGAGATACCTTCGAAGCTCAGTTCTATGCTAGTGAAAAGAAAGTACTGGAGCTGATGAAACGACCCCACGAAGAACAAAGCCTTAACGCATATGTTAACACAAAGAGAAAGCATCCATGGGAGACTTGAATTTATATTTTTACTATTTTGTAACTCTTTTTATTAAAAATAATTGTAATTCGAGCTAGTTACTAAAATTTCTCTTGTTTCCTTTTGTTTAAACAAATTTAAATCCCTCAACGATCCTTGAAAATATTGCATCTACATATCATGCATCATTACATAATAGATTTTCCCATACATGTTTTCTCATCTTCTTGCTGTTTATTTCAGTAAAAGATGGCTCTTGAACAAACTATTAAGGAACTCCAAGCTCATAATGCCTTATTCCAGGAGACCCTCCTAAACCTAGCTCAAGGACAGAAAGATATGATGGTGCTCATCGCCAAGGAGAAGAAGACTTGGAAGCCAATTTTTATTCTCAACATGGGAAGAAGATTCAAAGATCTTGCTAAGCCAGTTCAAACTGCTAATATCACCTCTAACGAAGATGACAACCAAGAGGAGGATGGTAGAAGTGTCAGGGTTGAACGTGGAAGCAACCCTGGTTCTGGTAAGATGGCTGAGGATGAAGACTATTTTGATGAACAGTATCCTCCTGCTAATGACAAATACAAACAATTAGAAGATTTCCTCAAGGCCATGGAAATCCATAAAGTGCCTGGATTGGATTTCAGAGAGTTGGGTCTTATTACCGGGGTGATTATCCCTCACAAGTTCAAAGTCCCTTCTTTTGCTAAATATGATGGTGTGTCTTGTCCGAAACTTCATCTGAGATCCTATGTTCGGAAGATCCAACCCCATAATGCTGACAGGAAGTTATGGGTTCACTTCTTTCAAGAAAGTTTGTTTGGTACACAACTCGAGTGGTTCTATCCGCTGGAGGGAACCAACATTTGTACTTGGGAAGACTTGGCTGCTGCTTTTTACAAGCAGTGTCAATACAATGCTGACCTCGCATCAACTCGTGTGCAATTACAAAACATGACTATGGGTTCGAATGAAGGGTTCAAAAAATATGCCCAGAAGTGGACAAACTTAGCTGGAAAGGTGTAACCTCCCTTGTCGGACCGAGAGTTAGTTGATATGTTCGTGGGCACACTGACTGGTCCATTCTTTAATCATCTGATTAGGATTTCTTCATCTGGTTTTACCGAGATGATTCTAACTAGAGAACAAGTTTAAAGTGGTATTAAGAGTGGAAAAATTCAAATGGCTGCGTCTTCAAATGCTATGAAGAAGACATTCAATGGTAAGAAAGAGACCAATGTTGTTTATGGCCATAAGGAAGGTGGTAAAAATGACCGCAATCAGTTTGTGGGAGAGATATTGATTTCTAATCCTGAGTCTGTTCAACAACAACAACAATAGGGCAATAGGTGTAGGTTAGACGCTTCTAGAAGGTAGTCTACCAATATTAATATGTCATTTTCTCATGCGTTACAACATTTACTAAAAGCGAAACTGATTACGCTAAGGGATCCTCCTCAGAACCCCAACACCTCCTCTCCTAAGTATAATCCAAACGTGAAATGCGCCTACCATTCTAACAGTCTTGGGCATGACACCAACAACTATTGGACCCTGAAAAACAAAATTTAGGACATGATTGACAACAAGGAGATTGAGTTTGATGCTCCGGAGACCCCGAATATAATTATTGCGCCTATGCCAAAGCATGACAAAGGCATAAGTGCAATTAACGATGTTCTTTATGTTGCTGCTGTAAGTGAATTGATTACTCCTCTACCAATAATCAAGAAGAATCTGTTGTAGGTCGGTTTATTTCTGGGCTGTATCAAAAAATTTTACTACTGCGCAACCCAACCCAATGGTTGTAAGTTACTGAAGGAAGTCATTCAATGCCTAATGGACAATCATATAATTCTGATTGAGAAGGTTCTGTCTGCTGAGAATTTGTGTCAAGACTTATCTGTAATCTCTGGTCCTCGTGTCAGGATCACCTCCAAAGGTCATGTAAGGATTACTGCCAATAAAGGTGCTCCTCTGATCATCATTACACCAGGACCTATCCTATATTCTTCGGATAAAGCTATTCCTTGGAACTATGAATCCGACATCTACTACCATGGCGTCAAATAAGAACTATCGACTCTTGAAGATAAAGTTACTGAAGTTGTTGAGTTCGGCATTGACAATATTGCTGGGACTAGTAAGGTTACTAGAAGTAGAAGGATTTTATCCCCAGAAATCTCTCTGAAGATTGTTGATACACTTGTTAAAGTTACAGTCACCGAGTCAACTGCTGAGGCTCGGGGCAAAGAGAAAATAACAGAGCCTACCCAAACAGAGGCACCTAAGGAAGCTACAGTTGAAGACACCTCTAGACAAGAGTTGGAAGAGATATTGAAAATTATCCGCAAAAGTGACTAAAAAATTGTTGAACAGTTGGAGCAAACCCCATCCAAAATCTTCATGTTATCCCTATTATTGTGTTCTGAAGCCCATGCATTGGATTTAGTGAAATTCTTTAAGACTGCTCAATTCGGAAGCTATGTTTCCATCTTAACGACCGACAATGGATTAAGTTTCTCTGATGTTGATTTGACTCTGGAAGGGAGAAACCACAACAAAGCCATGTATGTCTCCATTGAAATCAAGGGCACTACTCTAGATCATTTATTGGTTGACATTGGTTCTTCGTTGAATGTTCTACCGAAAGGCGCTCTTGACAGACTCAATTGCAAAGGGGTCGTACTGAAACCCAATGACATTATAGTTCAAGACTTTGATGGGTTAAAAAGGATGGTACACGGGGAGGTGGATCTTCTGATCAAATTGGGTTCACAGATCTTTGAATCTACCTTCAATGTAATGGACATTCGACCAACTTACTCTTGCTTACTGGGACGCCCCTGGATCCATGGGGCAGGCGCGATTACCTCTACCCTGCATCAGAAATTAAAATATCCTGTGAATGGAAAGATTGTTACTATCTGCGGTGAAGAAGAGTATATGGTTAGCCATTTGAACTCATTCTGGTATGTAGAGATGGACGGAGAATTCATCGAGACTCCCTGTCAAACTTTTGAATTCATTCCTCCTGCCTCAACTAAAGATGTTACGTCCATTCCCAAAGTTACTAGGGCTCTGCCCAGGATGGCTTCACTGAAAGATGCTAAAGCTACTATAGAATAAGAGGGTCAGAGGGTTGTTCATCGCGCTTGAACTGGAAGGCCACCATTCCACATCAGCAACAACGGAATCAACGTAATAGAAGATACTAACAATGATTATGATCTTGACAGTTGGATCTTTCCTACCATTGGCAATGGGCTCAGCAACTGGAAGGCCGAGGACATTATCTCTATCTCCTTTAGTCAGGAGTAATAGCTAGGTTTCTGTTTTTTATTGCTTTCAAGTTTTGGCTTTGTAATATTTGAACAATTACTTTAAGCCTTGTGCCTTACCCGAGGCACAACGACTCGTTTGATAAGGGTTGTCATTTCATAAACATTTTTAATTTAATAAATCATTGGACGTTTTGCATTCAAACTTTATGCTCTTTGTCTTTATTTTATTTTCATCTCTTTCAAGCTATGTGTTCTTACACACACCCACACAATACATTGCAGATCCACGTCCACTCTGGATCCCGTTGATAACGATTCTGCTATTGTCACTTATGACTTTCAAAATCTGATCTACCAAGCTGAGGACAAATGTGAGGAAGATTATGAAATACCTGGAGAACTAGCCAGACTGTTAGTGCAAGAAGAAAAAGCTATTCAGCCACATGAAGAGCAAGTTGAAGTGGTAAGTCTGGGTTCTGAAGCAGACAGGAAAGAAGTCAATATAGGCGCCAAATTAGAGGACAATGTCAAGAGCAGGTTAATAAAAATGTTGCATGAATATGTTGAGATCTTTTATTGGTCATATGAAGACATGCCAAGGCTTGATACTGATATTGTGGTTCATCGTCTGCCGATGAAAGGGGGTTGTGCTCCGATAAAGCAGAAGGTTCGTTGCATGTGTCCTGAGATGTCATAAAATATTAAAGCTGAGGTTATGGAACAGTTCAACGTGGGTTTCTTAGCACTGGCGTCATATCCTCAATGGGTTACAAAGGCGGTTCTGGTACCGAAGAAAGACGACAAGGTACGTATGTGTGTAGATTACATGGATCTGAACATGGCAAGCCCCAAAGATGACTTCCCACTTCCATATATTGATGTCCTGGTCGACAACACTGCTCAACACAAGGTATTCTCCTTCATGGATGGTTTCTCAGGGTATAATCAGATTAAAATGGCACCCAAAGACATGGAAAAGACTACTTTTGTTACACAGTGGGGCACTTTATGCTACAAGGTTATGCCTTTTGGGTTGAAAAGCGTCCACGCAACATTTCAGTGTGCTATGGTAGCTTTATTCCATGACATGATTCATCACGAGATAGAGGTCTACGTCGACGATATGGTAGCCATGTCTCAGACTGAAGAAGAAAATCTTGACCATCTCCACAAGCTGTTTGAGAGACTCGAGAAGTATAAGCTGAGGCTAAATCCGAACAAGTGCACCTTTGGGGTGAGGTCCGATAAACTGCTGGGTTTTATTGTCAATGGTAAAGGTATTGAACTTGAACCCATCAAGGTTAAAGACATTAAATAAATGTTGGCTCCCCGTACTGAGAAGGAAGTCATAGGTTTCATGGGACGACTGAATTACATTGCTCGATTTATTTCTCATTTGACCGCTACTTGTGAACCGATCTTTAAGTTGTTCAAGAAAGACCATGTAGTGAAATGGAATGATGATTATCAGACAGCCTTCGACAAAATCAAGGAGTACCTACAAGAACCTCCAATCTTGATGCCACCAGTTGAAGGACGGACTCTAATCATGCACCTAACAGTGTTAGAGAACTCAATGGGGTGTGTATTGAGGCAGCATGACAAGTCTGGTCAAAAGAGCATGCAATATACTACCTTAGAAAAAAGTTTACCGACTGTGAAACAAGATATTCACTGCTCGAGAAAACTTGTTGTGCTTTGGCATGGGCTACTCGCTGACTAGACGGTATATGTTGACTCATACTACCTTTTTTATCTCTAAAATGGACCCCTTAAAGTACATATTTGAGAAACCCGCACTCTCCAAAAGAATAGCCCAATGGCAAATGGTCTTGACAGAATACGACATTCAGTACACCACTCGGAAAGAAATTAAAGGAAGTGTACTGGAATATTATTTGGCTTATCAAGTTGTAGACGACTACCAATCTATGAACTTCGAATTCCCAGATGAGAACATTATGCTAGTTGCAGATTGTAAAGAACCTGGACCGTATGAAGGACCTGAGCCAGGATCCCGATGGACTATGGTTTTCGATGGAGCTTCAAATTCACTTGGAAATGGAATTGGTGTTGTAATTATCTCTCTTCAGGGTTGCCATACGCCCTTCACCTCCAGATTATACTTTGATTGTACCAATAACATGGCTGAATACGAAGCATGCATCATGGGCATCAGAGCTGCTATTGACCTGAGGATAAAATTCTTGAGTGTGTATGGGGACTTAGCCTTGGTAATCAGTCAAATCAAGGGAGAATGGGATACAAAGCATATGAATCTCATTCCTTATAGAGAACATTTGCTAACCTTAATTTCGTACTTCAAGGAGATCACTTTTGAGCACATCCCACGAGAAGAGAATCAGTTGGCAGGCGCATTAGCTACCATGTCATCTATGTTCAAAGTCAGATGGGATAACGAGGCTCCCAGAATTACCATTTAAAGGCTAGACGAACCTGCACACTTCTATAAAGTTGACACTGACGAAGTAGAAGGGAAGCCTTGGTTTCATGAAGTGAAAAGATATCTTGAGGCTCAAGAGTATCCTGAAGGAGAATCTATAAATGACAAGAAATTCCTACGGAGGTACTCAGTCAATTCTTCCTGAGCAAAGGAATTCTGTATAGGCACAACTATGATTCGAATCTGCTTCATTGTATGGACAAGAAAGAGGTGGAGAAGATTATGGAAGATATGCACGAATGTATATTTGGTACTCATTACAATGGACATACTATGGCTAAGAAAATTCTCAGAGCAGGTTACTATTGGTTGACTATGGAAATAGACTTCCATCACCGCTCAAGAACTTGTCACAGTTCCAGATCTATGTCGACAAAGTACATGTGCCTCCAGTACCTCTGAATATTTTGACTTCTCCTTGGCCATTTGCAATGTGGGGCATTTATATGATTTGAGAGATCAAGCCTACTGCTTCTAACGGACATCGTTTCATCCTAGTCGCCATTGATTACTTCACAAAGTGGTTTGAAGCAGCCTCATTTGCCTCTGTTGCTAAGAATTTTATCACCCGATTCATTAAGCATAACCTCATATGCCGATATGGCATCCCCGAAAGGATTATCACGGAAAATGGTACTAATCTGAACAATACTATGATCATGGAACTCTGCACACAGTTCAAGATCAAACACCACAATTCTTCTCCGTATCGACTGAAGATGAATGGCATAGTGGAAGCCGCCAATAAGAACATTAAGAATATTATACAGAAGATGACAATGACGTATAAATACTGGCACGAGATGTTACCATTTTCTCTCCATGGATATCACACTTCAGCTTGGACATTAACTGGGGCAACCCAATTCTCTCTGGTCTATGGTATGGAGGTTGTCTTACCTGTCGAAGTTCAGATTCCTTCCTTAAGAATTATGAAAGATGCAAACTTGGACGAAGACGAATGGATTCAGACTAGGCTGAATCAATTGAATTTAATTGACGAGAAAAGGCTTACAGTTTTCTGTCACCGCCAGATGTATCAGAAGCGTATGATCAAATCCTTCAATAAGAAAATCAAGCATCAGGTATATCAGGTTGGTGACTTGGTAATAAAGTGCATCATCCTACCGTAAGATGATCCTAGGGGAAAATGGAATCCTACTTACGAAGGGTTATTTGTGATCAAGAAGATACTTTTATGCGGTGCCATGATACTTACCACCATGGACAGCAAAGATCTTCCACACCCCATGAATGCGGACATAGTTAAAAAATACTACGGATGAAGACAACCCGCTAGGTTGACTGAGCTAGGCAAAAATAAGAGCATCTCGGTGAACCGTACACCCGACAAATCAAAAACCTGAAAAAGCGGCTTGGGCAAAAAAGGGTATCCGGTGGACTGAAAACCCGAAAGGGCGGTCCAGGAAAAAGTTAGGGATTAAAGTGTAACAACTATGTCCTGTTGGATAACTCACAGCCGGCTTTATTACCAATGTCAAGTTTGAATGGTACGGATTAATCCAGTCAACTTCTTCCGACATCGAGGGATGAGATGATCAAATATATAGGGGAAATAGTAGAGTTGGAACCCGATGAGATTGTTTACACATAGCTATATATTTTGTTTTCACTTTGTACTCTCTTCATTTTTCACGACGATTTCCTCTTACTAGGATATATGTCTCTTTGTACAACAATCACCTGTTTATAAGCACACTATCAATACAAATACAATTTTAAAATTCAAATTTTGTTTTACTTTTTCTCTTTTGCTTGCAAAAGAACGTCCAATGACTAAATTGAATAAACATATGCATATGAATATGATTACTATTAACAAATATATGCATAAAAACAGGAATAAGTATTTACTCAAGACTTTAGGAGGCGGGATAACGTTCAAGTCGTCCATCGATCCCTACAGAACAACCTCCATGGAATAATCCCCATAGAGCAGTTTCCATAAGATTATCCCCTGTGGAGTCATCTTCACAAAACTCGACAAATTCCCCACAAGTCTGAAATATCCTAATCATACTCACTAGCAGATCCCCCTAGCGGACAAAGGAGTATGATCTTTTCCCCAACAATGTCGCCAACCTACGGAGTCCCAACCTTCATCAGAGAATATGTCACCAGTACAATTCACAGAAATTCTCTCCCCCAGCTGAGCTTATTTCTCCAGCACGGTAAAATTCCTCAGTAGAGCATATTCCTCAACAGGGTTTATTTCCCCAACAAGGTTTATTTCCCCAACATGATATAATCTCCTTAGCTTGAGTCTATCACTTTGACTACTATAAATCACCGGCAAAATTTCTCTCTCCAGAAAAGGGTAGTCTAGAACAATATCCCTAGAGAGTTGCTACTGAATCTGAAACCATACCAGATATCATTAAATATTATCCTCCTCAGAAGAGTCAGTATCCATATCACAAGCAGTTAGACGACACCCCGGAAGGTGATCCATCTCTTTTATCCCCAGTCAGGGTATATAAGAATTAAATTCTCCAGTAAAGCAATGAACGACCAATGTTCTTGAACTCTTCTCCCAAAGCAGAAACCAACACCCCCCAGCGGAATTTTCTCAAACAGAAAGCAGGAATTCCCAGTAGAGACATTCTAAATAAGATTGAAGAATTATTGTTTCCGTCCCCAACAACATTCCGGGATTTATTTTCCCAATAAAAAATGTAATACAAAGCTACCAATACAATGACATCTCACATTCATACATCATTTATCATAGCTTATGCATAAGAAACGCATATAACACATTCTCATTTATTTGAGAGCATCATTACGCAATGCATTACATATATCATGACATAGCACAAAACTAACTTTGTCTTTTCAGGTTAAGTTCCCAAGCAGATGAACATCATCAACAATTTTCTAATAGGTCGCAGAGTAATTCTTGAAACAAGACGGGGAGACTGTCTACATGACCAGAAAATTTCCTTCAGAAACTGAATTATGACGAGCACTTTCCCCAAAGAGTCATTATAAAAAATATCTCTTCTAGATGAAGTCGGGCGTAGACTTCTTCTAGTACATCATTCAGATGAAGTCAAGCGTAGATTCCTTCTGAAACTCTGTTGGAAAAAAGTCAGGCGTAGACTCCTTCCAATACCTCTTCTAGTTAAAGTCGGGCGTAGACATCTTCTAGTTTAGATGAAATCAAGCGTAGATTCCTTTTGAAACTCTTTTGGACAAATTCAGGCGTAGACTCATTCCAAACATATATTCTAGACAAAGTCGGGCGTAGACTTATTCTAGTATATCATTCAGATAAAATCAGGCGTAGATTTCCTTCTGATATTCTTTTTGGACATAGTCGGGCGTAGACTCATTCCAAACGTATCTTCTAGACAAAGTCGAGCATAGACTCATTCTAGTGCATCATTCAGATAAAATCAAGCGTAGATTCACTCTGATATTCTTTTGGACAAATTCGGACGTAGACTCATTCCAAATGCATATTCTAAGACAAAGTCAGGCGTAGATTTATTCTGATATTCCTATTAACAGTTACTCTGGATGGCGTCTATAAGCCCATTTCAGATGACTCTCATTCACCTCTCCAAATGTTATCTTTAAGCCCATTCCCGATATAATCAAACAACAATGTTACACCATGCACATGCGAGTGCAAATTTATGGGCACTTAAGTGTTCAATCATATTCTACCTTCAAGTCACGAATGGCGGACATGCCAATATAACTCCTAAGGTTTAAGAAGATTGAATAGGGGCAGCTTTTGTACCCCAAAATTTTTCCTCCCATGTTTCTTCAAGACATTCTCAAAAGGTCCTCAAATGGTCAAGGTGGCTCAAGAATTGATCAGACAAATTCTCCTCCTAATAAATGGGTCCACAACTAGGGTTTGGTATTTCTCAAAGAAGATTGGGTTTGCAAGGTCTCAAGTGCAGTTCATGGGTCCTTATATGTATGCTTATATAAAATTTCAAGCCTTGCAGCACAAGTTTGCTCAGTCAATGACTCAGATGACTGAAAATCAACTATATTGGGTAAAAAGCCAACCATGGTCAACATACAGTCAAACCTCAAGATTTTTGGTCAACATAAACATTTTGAAGTCACATTCATCAATTGATCAAGGGGTGATCATGATTCCTCAAGAAATATTTGACCAAGCATAACTTTCACCTGCTTTATCAGCTTTTCCCAAACCAAAGCTCATTTTGAAGGGAATTCAATTCTCTATAACTTTGTCTCTCTAAGCTCAAGTCCAAAAAACGCATCATTTGAGAGATATAAGCCAATACGTTGCAGGTCATTTCAAAAGTCAATAAAAAGACACTTTTTGTCAAGGCAACTTACATCAAGATAAATTCTTCAAAAGTAAAACTGATCAACATAGAGGTTATAGAGGACAAATTAAGCTTTCCAAAAAGTATAATATCACCTTCAAAAGATGAAAATTGAGTGAGTTATGACCATTGCAAGTTGGGAAATTTTGGGCAAATGTGTGAATTCCAAATTGAGCAAATTTGTAATTTTGAGCTGTTGGGCCTAAGTTTTCAGGTCCAAACGTGTTCATGACATGTTTAAAGACCCCTAAGTCCATTCACATATTTTTTATGATATTTATTTCTTTTATTTGGATTTTATTCATTTAAAAGAAAATTAAATCAAATAAAATATGAAACCATTGAATTTAGGCACATAGACCTTTATTATGATCAGATTGGAGGCCCAAGGATGTGTCTTGAAGACCAAGAAAACGTGCAAGCTCGATTGGCACGTAATTGAGAAAATATAGAAGCTTTTCATACAAATTTTAAATCAAATCTTTTCACCATGAATGACAAAGATATGATCTTATTTTCTTGACCTAAGTCATTGTCCTATAAATACACATTACATTCAGACCAAAAATACACGTGCAAGTTGCCTCAAAAACTCCTAGCAAATTCTCAAAATTTTCAAAGAATTAGGGCAAAGACAAACCCTACTCCCCAGTTGCTCTCAAAAAATTTTAAGCTTCACATCATCTTCCTGAAGCTTCCAGAAGTTGATATCATTCGCTATCCATCGTAAATCAACCTCAGAACCCTTCCTTGCATGAACTCTGATTTATTAAGTTGGTGAGTTTTGATTTTTAAGGTTTAGCATTATTTCAATCGTGTTAACATGCCAACATAATTCATAAGAATTATTAGGATTGTTCTAATGTTTTACATGTGAGTTTTGATGCAGAAATAGAATTGTGCCTTTGTTAGGGCACAAAGCTTTTGAAGCTTCAGATCTCATGATGCATGTAATTTTAGACCAAGCTAACCATACCACTGAAATTGCAGGGCCTTAATTAGTTAACTAGGGTTGTTTTATTTTTAGTTTTGATTAATTTTGCAGGTTTTTGGTTTTTTCCAATCAAAGAAGATAAGTGGAAACCACCATCCAGGGTGGTTTGATCGGTGGTTGGGCGTATGGTAGAATGAGATAAAATGATTGGATCATTCAAAGTACAAGGGTCCCACTCAGGCGCGCATTTTGAGTGGTTTGACTTTTATGATTTGTTTTATATTATACATCCATTAATGCAATTATATGAACAGTTGTATAGCCACCCGAGTGGTAGAAACGCGTGCGCTAAGTTACTCCTCTCTCAGGTCATGGGTTTGATCCCCGATTTTACCTTTTTTTTCATATTTCCATTATCTTTGCAGGTTTATCATATAACACATTGGACACATTACCTTGACACAACCATCACGTTGGCCCGGTGGTATGCTTGCTGCTGAAACTGCTTGAGGGTGTGGGTTCAACATCCACCCCTACTCTTTTTTCCAATTCTGTGTTTCTCACTCTTTTCTTCTTTTTCATATTTTTTTACAAAACCTTTTTTAAAACCATTGATTTTTTAAAACCCTAATCTAATTTAATTTTAGGTTTTAATTAATTCTAGGTTAAACTTAATTTTAGGTTTTAATTTAATTTTAGATTTTATTTAATTTTAGGTTTTTAGCTTAATTTTAGGTTTTTAATCAATAAACCCTAATTTAAATTTTTTAGGTTTTCTCAATTAAAATCAACTTAGACCTTAGGGTTTTCATAATTTAATTACCTAAATTTTATTTAACCAATTAAAATCAATTAGATTTTAGGTTAATCATCAATTTTTCATCAAAATGATCACAAAAAAACCCATGTTTTCCATTTCCCTTTAATTTACCGCTTCGCGTGGTTACTTTCGCATTAGTTTATTTTTCCCAATTATGTAATTTCTCTGGTATGTAATATTAATTAGGACTTTTATTTGCTTTCTTTTTCCCAAGTTTTATAGTTTTGTACTCCCACTCCCGAAGTCTAGTAATAGTTTAGGCTTACTTTTTGCAGCTTTACTTCCCACAATTTACTACTTTCCTTATAACTGCTAGTAATTAGGAATGTATGGAAAGATCTAAAACCAAACGTTAGATGACCCTAATCAAGATTAAATAACTGAATTGAATCACTTTTCACACACTCACCTCTAGGGTAATCCCATTTGTTGCCTTCGAATAAAAACAGTCATGTCCCTCAAACACTCATTTTTCTTGTAAATAATCCCATCCAGATAACAAAACTCTCGAGCCAACTGGTCACATTTGTCACACTTGGTGGTTTGAGCTTGCATGGGCGTTTTTCTCCTATCTTCCATTTGGGCTTTAAGACTTGCAATCTCCTTCACAACTTGTTCTAACTAGATGTGCCTTCCCTTGAGCTGACTTTCCACTCCTTGCCTCTGAGTATTCTCTTCTTTAAGTTATCTCTTAAGATCTTTAATCTCTTCTTTATACATGGCTTCCCTTTTGTTCTTTGATGCTAGAAGCTTCTGATACTCTTGATATATCTTCTGAATCATCTTTTCAGCTTGGCTTTGAGATTTCTTCTGATTGTCGAAAGCATCATTCAAATGGTCATCAACTCTTGGTCTCTTTCTGGCTTCCATAACCCTAGAAGTTTCTCCTTTCATCGTCTTGAGCTTATAAGTCAGTTGATCTTTTTGTTGAGTGGACTCAAAGAATTTGAAATTCAATGCTTCCTTCTCTTTAATGAGTTTCTGATTCATGTTGGTAACTTCGTTATGGTGCATCATGGATACAGTGGCAGACTGCTCAGGACGAGAGGGATACAAAGGTGTTCGTATTGGAAAATGAAATTCACTGGTCTTGGCTCTCCTATTTACTCATCTGACATAAGGGGGATAAGCAGCACAGTCTTTCTTCCCAAGATGAGTCGTCCCCTTATAGTAGATATTAGACCAAGCTTTGACCGCTTTTAGTAACCATTATGCGTCTTATTTTATAGTATAAAACAAAGAATCTAACACATCCTTTTCTTTAGGTGGTCCCCTCAATGCATAACCCAATTGTCTTTGGGAAAGACAAGGATTGTAATTAATGCCTCCTCTTACCCCCTTAAGAGGTACATTGGGAAACTCCCTATAACTATAGATCACCTCCATTTTTCTCTCGTTAAGACTCAAACCATACCATACAATATCCTTAGAAGTAAGGCTCATTAGTATCTTGGCCCACGTAAAGGAGTCCTTTGTGTGTGCTGGATGCGATAAAGAGGCGAGTAAAAAGTAAAGTATTAATTTACCGGATGATATTTAAGTTATATCGTATCGTGTCCACAAATATTGGTGTGTTGAAATGTCATTCAACAAATCTCTCGTTAATGAGTTTGGGGGATAAATGGGTTGAGAGAAAAGGTATCAACGGAAAATAAATGTATAAAAAGGAAAGACAAACTTATTCGGCTTTAATGTACTCTACTTGTTACAAACTTAAACCTATCGACCAGTTATACTCAACCTGTAATATTCATCAATATCATCACATGTCAAACACAACACCCACTATATCACCTCGGAGGAGATCTCTCAACAAACCTTAACAACACATAAGTCAATTGTGCTCGCTTGCATCGACGATCTCTCAGAGCAACACAAATAAGACATAGCCATTAATCACAGACATCCTAAGTGAATGTCAGCTCTAAATATATCTCTAGAATCTAGAAACTAACAGATGATCATCCTAGATAAGAATCTAAGCAGTATATGTCGATAGCAACTCAAATCCCTAGCACACAACAAAAATCAAGGATAACAATCGACAAAGATTTGTAAAGGAAGTTTTATATAATGCCATGGGCAACAAATATACACGAGTTCAAAGTAAATATACATACAAAACCCAACAAAAGAGAAATCATAGAGAGGAGAAGAGATAAACCACAAATCTTTCGGTTTGTCAATGTAGGTTGATGAGAAATCCACCTCCAATCATCCATAAGCAAAGCCCTAGTGTTGTTTTCTAAGCTAACCTATCAAAAATAAGGTTGAGGGAATTTGGGAACAAAAACACCCCAAAAACCATAACAAAAAATGAACTGAAAATTAAGTTATAAAACAAATATCAGCAAACCGCGCTAAGCGGGCTGCATGATATTTACACATTAAATCAACCTAAACCGCCTTATCCACGCTAAGCGGGATCCAAAACTAAGCTTCTGCCAAAATGTCAAATTGCAGGCAGCACGCTACAAAATACACTGAGCGCACTCGTGCTTAGCGGCCTTTTACGCGCTAAGCAAGTTCTCCTCAGCAAAACTTCTCAAAATTGGTCTGTTATTCCGAAAACACGCATCCGGAGCCGTGCCTTCGACACCTCATTCTTCGATGCTCCAAAATGCAACAAATACCTACAAAATGAATGGAAAAACATAAAACAGTACACTATGTACACAAAAACACAAATAAACACAAACTAAACGTATTTACACAAAAGTCAGGTTTATTCAATGATATTAACAACAAAGAATCGATAAGTGCAACAAAAAGTATATACAAAAATAACTACGATTTGCACTTATTAGTGTCGACAAAAGCTTCTTTGCTTGGGAGGTGTCTTTTTAACCACTCGTATAGGAGTGGAGCACAACAGTTCACAACTCCCTTCCCTTTTTGGTTCTTTAAATGTACAAAATGGTATACATCTCCCAACAGGGTTGACATAGGGTTCCTTATCATAAAAAGGCGAATATAATTCACATCCACAAAGTCTAACACATTAGGGAATAATATAATTCCATATATGCACAAAGCCAAAATTACTTAGTAGTCCTTACAATTGCCTCCATTAGCCAGAGCATGGGCCTTTTCTAACAAGAAGCTTAGGTGAAAAACAGAGATGCCCCCCTTAGATTTAAGGTTGGCTTCCACATCACTTTTCTCAAATAAAGAGCGGTTGCAATCCAACAAGAGTCAGGAACTTCCATAGAGGTATGAAAAGGCACTTGTTTCTTAATAGGAATGTCCAGGATATACAAATATTCTTCCAAGGTAGACACTAACTGATAGTCTGGGAATGTAAAGCACCTTAGGAGTGGGTTATAGAATTGCAGCATGGTATGGATAGCACCCTTTTGATAATATGTAAGAGGAGAGTAGACAAAGTCTAGAATTTTCCCATAATCTTTCTTGAATTCATCTCTATTATCTATCGGAGATCTCTTTTCTAGAGCATATAAAGAATCCAAGGTAGGCCTAGGAAACTGATAACTGATATTGTCTTTCTTGATAATGTTCATCTTGGAGCTTAATAACTAGATTCAAAGGAAGGAGATATGGAAATAAAATAACATGTATGTTAAAATGGTGTTAACAATGTCATGTATGCAAAGAACGTTGGAAAATGAACAATGAAGTCTCCATCGAATATTTATTTATCCCAAAGAAGGAAAAGGAAAACATCGAGTAAACCAGAGAGAAAACAAGGTCTTGCGACCAAGAGAATGGTACGAGAGTCGATTACGTAAGAGGGAGGTATTAGCATCCCTCACGTCTGTGGTATTCCAGGGGGTTCACTCTTGTTGTTCTAATCAAAGGGTGTGTCTATCTAAACTTACAAGCTAAAGGAATGCATGTATGTAAAAGAAAAAATACAGGGAAAATAAAGGTTTAAAATAGTTGTGTTCACTTAGGCCCTACAACCCAATGCCTACATATCACTTGTAAGGAATTAGAGCATCATAGTTTGGCTCAAAAGTTTTTATTTGTTTTATGTTTTTTAGGCGGATAATGTTACATTCTCACTCTAGCATTAGACATAGTGTCTCCCGACCATTGGGAACTTATACTTCGTTTGCACGGAAAAGAAATAACATATTCTTTTAAGAAAAGGTTTTCTTAAAGGAAAGGCCCAGAGGAAAAAATGTTTGAATTGGTTTAGTATTTTTGGTAGGAGAATACGTCAAGTAACTCCATTAGACAAGGGGTACTTGAGTACTTCTCCTTTAAGTTTTGAAAATGTTTGAGACACATAACATGCTAAAGTCTATGACATGAAGCCCCTTGGATGATCAAGTCATATGCCTCGGATCCAAAGTCCTATTTATGTACTTAAGGCTCGTGGTGCATTAGACGTAAGTATTTTGAGTTTTTCTTAACAAAAGGTTTTCTTTTTAAAGATGGAAAAAGGGGGATGAAAAATCTAAGGAAAATTTTATTCCTAATGTTATCATGCAGTGGTGGTCCTAAAGTTTAGATTAATAAAGGGGAAATCTACCTAGTGTTAGCATACAAAGATAGTCCTAAGGAAAGAAATAAAGGAAAGAAATAAAATCCTATAGAGAATATGCACTGGGAGCGAATTTATGATCTCAATTCTAATTGAGTGACTCATCGATCAACAATAAATAAAGGAAAGCAATAAAATCATATAGGGAACATGCACTAAGAGCGAAGTCGTTATCTCAATTCTAATTGAATGACCCATTAATCAGCAATAAATAAAGGAAAACAATAAAATCCTATAGGGAACATGCAAAGTCAAGAATAATAATGTGAGCAAAATAAGATGGTTTACAACCTACAAAACACCTAAGTGTATCACCTAAAAATTAAGCAATGACCAAACAAGCCTAAGCCCTAATGCATACTTCAAGTCATCAATCAAGTGGCATGAATGTGTTACACACAAAAAACTAATGTTCCCCTAAGGGTCATGCATAAATGGTTCTACCCTAAAGCATTACAAACCATGTCAAAAGCAATCAACAAATTCACTAGCATTAAAGGCTTAGAGTGCAAAGATAACATCAATGCTTAACATACAAAGATGATATGATTTAGATAAGGTGGAGACCTAAACAAGGCATCAAGTATTCATTCTAGATCTCACCTAAACACCTCCCAAAGAGGGAGGAATAATTTCAAAAGGAACAAGCAAGGGAATTCTAAAAAAACTATACAAAGTACAAACTAGTTCTTAGAAATTAGACCACTAATGGTTATAACCTTAAGGATCACGTATGGTAACAAGAAAAAACTATATTCATGCAAGAATCAAGTTAGGATACATTCTTTAAAGTTGCAAAGAATCACATGGCATCATGTACAAACAATACTCAAACAACTAATCAATTTAAGTGATGAAGGAGAAACACGCTTTCAAACATTATAAAGTGATCAAAACTTGGAAGACAAGTAAGTTTCATGTTAAACAAGGTATAGAACATAACAATTCAGTAGTCAATCCATAATAATTTATCTCAAACAAAACTCACAATAAAGATCGTAATTAAAGCCAACTATGTGACAAAATTAGGTCAAAAACAATCAATTCTCCACTTATGAATCAAGCATCATGGTACACTAAGAATATGACTCAATTATGGAATCAACATCAAGATAAAAGCTACCTAAACATGTTAACATGTTAATAAAAAAGTCAATTAAACATTATACCAAGCATTAGACGTCATACACAAGAGATCAACTCTTAACTAGGTAAACAAGTAGACCATTATTCGTTTTTGTGTGACCACAAAAGAAAAATAAAAAAAAGGTCCAAAGACACCTCAAATATCATGGAATTAATACCAAAGGCATGTTATTATATATACTATCATGTCACGAAAAATATCTAAGATATTGCACAAGTGCAAGCTTAAAAATCAAACAACTACACGAACACGTGTTTCTAATTAGGCATGCATCGAGGCTCCTAAAATTAATTGGAAAGTTATTTAAATCTCAATCAAAAAATACCAAATCGACACATAAACCATGGACAAATAAGCCTCTGACCATGGCAAAAAAGATTGGTTCAAAATAGTGTTCAACAATCATCAAACACAAGCCTTGATCAAAAGATAGCCAAATAAAACATCTTCTCTAAAAGGATTTTAAAAAAAGTCAAATTGGAAAAATAATCAAAAATCATCTAAAAATCCCTAAGACATACAAGCATCAGTAACACAATTTTATGGATTTCATTTGCAAAGAAAGGATAAAAAATTGAGTCAAAACTTTGCAAACGAACACCTAAACATCACTTCTAAACAAATTATCCAAAAGTATTTAAAATAAAAATGAAAATCAATTATAAAAAATCCAAAAAATATATCATAAAATTTCTAAGACACTAAAGAGTCGGGAATATATTTTTCCACGTTTTTTTACAAGTCAAAAAAATTAAAATCAAGAGCAAATTTGAACAAATATCAAAGTGGTGAAACATAGTGCTAGGGGTGTTTTAGTAATATATAATTTAAACTGAATTTATATCAGTGATATTTAAGGCCCATTTATCCAGGGGGTGAGAAACACTAGTATCTAAGCCAAGTTCCAATTTTTGCGCCTGAGTCCGATTATCCAAACAAAAAATCAACTTTCCAGACTTTAATTTGTCAATATTTCGTTTTTTAATATTATTCAGCGTGACAACAACTATTAATTCACAAAATGACAAAATGACAAAAAAACGTTTATGACCAATCATCATTCACCATCCACTTTTCATATTATCTGAATAATGAACGAAATAAAGAAATAATAGAAATTGAATGAAAGATGAGAGTGAGAGAGTCGTTCAAGATGAAGGTGAATTTCTGTTATGGTGTTCATGAGAGAAAAAAGAAAACTTCTTCAAGATTCAAGTGATGAAGATGAGAGAAAAAAATATTGTTGAGGTCTGTAACTGTTTTCAGTAACTGAATGATAATGAACCTAACTCACTAACTAAATGATGAAGATGATGTTATATAGGGACTTCAGCGCATGACATTTAACATTCTTCATCATTAAACTTCAATTGAATTTGATGATAACCATTGATAAGTGAAGTTTATGTCATATATAAGTTGTGATGTTGTTTGTTATTATTGATTCAAAAGTGAACAAAATGCATGGAGAGAGACTATGATATGAGCTTCCACGACCCTTAGCTCACAAATTCTAAGAAAGGCATCTTTCATTTTTGGTAAATCTACACCAACCAGCATGCATGAAGAGTTTGTGTGGCTGAAAAAGAGTAATAACGTGATGCATATCTGTATTATCCTGTGCTATCACCTCATGACAAAGTCATTGCATTGATATTAACATTTTTGACCTTACGCCATGCATTACGCCAATTTCTATGAGGTGCACTTCCTGACCTTCCATCTTGCTATTCAACCATCCAAATGAACCAAAATTGGTATCAATTGAAAGAGGAAATAACATGGAGTAACTTCATGTTAGCCTTGAGCTTAGAGGATGGTTGGAGTGTTCCTTTAAATGAACACAAAATCATGTTGTTAGAACTGATAAGACCATTGAAAGTTTCACTAAGTTAAGTGGCATGCTATTCACTTCATATTCATCACTTCATGGCTTTATAACTTCTTCAAAAATGGACCATACTTTCTCATATTTTGACTTTTTGATAATGGTTTTGACCAAAAATCCCATTTGGTCAACCTCTGACTTTTTGTTGACTTTTGCTTACACACGCTCAAATCCTTTCATATCCATTCAATCTTGGTTCTATGATAAAATTTAAAGATCCATAAGCCATATGTGTATACTTTGATATAAGGATAAGACCATTGAATCGCTCTAAGCTTGAAGAATCAACGACAACATATTCTTAACCCAAACTCTAAGTTTTATCAAGTAGAGAGAAGATGATGAATGAGGCATCAAAACCCTAATTCAAATGAGATAACCTGAAAACCCCTTGAACTCACATATCTTGACTTGAGATGATACTCACGGTGATGAGATTCCAAACTTCCAACCTTTGTAGGTCAGAACCATTCTCTTGAATGGTGCACACTCGCCCTGTCAAAACCTTTGATCCCATATCGTTGAGTTAATAATGAAAATGATGGATATGATGATAAAGCATAAGATATTTAGGTTTATAAATAAGAGGGAAAATTTTTGGGTACAACAATGATATGTTGAACGTGATGAGTGTTATGATGAAATTGATAAACATATCATGTTGTTTTGCTATGATTTGATGCAAAAGAAGCCTATGAGGTTGTATTGTTGTTGTGTAATGAAAACATGTTGAATAGGGATGAATTTGGACTATCATTGGCATGAATTGCAAGAGAATTTGAGACTAAACAGGTACAGAATTGCAACAGGAAGTTGTTTTCTGGTACACATCACCGGGCGAGCCAACCGTCGGCAGGCAAAGCAATTTCGCCTGGTCTTCGCTGAGCGAGACAAGACGCGAAAGAATGGGGTGTAAAAAGGGATTCTCCTGGAAAATATATGGGAGGAGGAGCTTCGCTTCAGCCTCGTCGGGCGAGCAAGAGGCAAGAGCCTGGCGAGCAGAACCATTTGTCGGGCAAGGTAATAGCGAGCAAGATTGCTTGCAAATAATTTGTAAATTCCATAACTTGAGTTTTCAGACTCTGTTTGACGCGTCGTTCAAAGTGTTCGATAACTAACACAATGATACATAATTAGGAAGAATAAAATCAATAAAAGGATGTATATTTTCAGTACCTTGCTAGGATTAAACTAGACCTTTGAATGATGAACTGTGATGATACTATGATGAATCGATGTGATTATGCAATTTATGTAACATGATGTATGTTTGTATGATGGATTGATGATGCTGTGATGATGCCATGTGTATTACGATGTATGTGATGATATTGTAATGATATCATAGATGCTGATGTGTTTTAACTAGCAGTGGTTGTGTGTATTAATATTGTTGTGCATCATGCATTTGTGGTATATGTTAGGACATTGATCCAGTGGTCTTGATAGGACGTTGTTCCAGTGATGTTGATAGGATGTTGGTCTAGTGACGACTTTAATCCCATAGTGTGGATTGAATGCAATATTATGAAGTGTTCTGATTCTAACCGGGAATTGATCCTATGGTGGGGATCTTTGGAGGAAGATGACTAGGTCATCAGTGAAGTTTTGGTACCACATGCATGAGTCAATAATTTGCATTACATTCTTTGTAACATTGCATGATGAATGATTAAGTGATGTTTTGATGATGTGTGACTTAACGATGTCTTGGTGATGATTGTTGATTTGATGACATGATAATGATGTGTTATAATGATATGAAAGTGTGAGTATAATAGGTGAAGCATGATGATATGTGGTATATAGATTGTATGATAATATTGTTAAACTACTATGTTTATTCTGTATATCTTTTGTAATGAATTTGATTAACCACACTTTATGTTTTAATGTTGCCTCCACATAGGTAATGTGGAGGTGATCAGGAGTAGTTCTTAGAAGCTTAGAGGATAGTTTTGAAGTGCGTTGTTTATTTTCGTTGATTTAGAATTTCTTTCTCTGATATGTAACATCAGGGTTGAGAACATTTGAAGTGAAACTTTGTTTCTTTAATTGAATGATTTTATAAGTTGTTTATGTTGTTTGAGGTGTTTTAAAATAATAACTCATTAAAGATGACACTTAATGATGTTTTGAAGGATATTATTTCATGAAGTTGTTTGCAACTATGAATTCCGATGTGTAATAAATGACTTATATGTTGATACTTTGAAAGGAAATGATTATAATCATTGAGAGCCTGTGTTACAGAGCAAGATATGTATGTATGATGTTTTTATGAAGCATATGACACCCTTTTTGTACATTTTTCTGATTTATTAATTATAATATTTGTGGGGTTTTAAAAGGGTGTTATATTCGAAGGCCAAATTACACATTCCATTTGTCCGAACATGTTCTACAGATAGAGTTACCCAGGGGTTGGAAAGTCCTCAAGTTCACAAAATTCTCTAGTGACTGTAATACGGTGGGAGAACTACCTTTTGGTTTTGCATTTTATCGCAAATGTTGCGGATAACAAGAGTCTCCACTGACTTTTCTCTTATCCAATAAAGGAAAGGGTAAAAAGAACAGGAAAGATCTTTGAGAATTTTTTAGTAAGGGGGGGTAGGTTATGAAAATGGAAGGTATTAGCACCCTTTTCATCTGTAGTCATCTACGAGCTCTTAATCCCTAGCTCACTTTTGAAAATGCTTTGTGAATGTGTAAGTTTGAAAATATTTTGAAAATGCCTAAGTTCGGAAATTTTGTAATGATTCTCATATCGTTGAGAACGCATACAAAGTGTTTGTTTTGAAAATATTTTTGAAAAGTGTTTGTGTGAAAAATGTTTTGAAATGTTCGCGAGCAAGCGATTAAGAACTATCCACCTACTCAAAATGTATTTTGTTCTTTTCCTCTTCCTTTAGATAGTGTTATCCTACCATTAGTTAGTAGGAAGCCCTATCGTTGGATGTTCGAAGGATAGGCGGAGGTCATTGTACAGTCATAAAGGAAACTTGTAGGACGCTTTAGCAATTTTATCGTAAGGGACTAAGATCGTTTACTGAAGTAGCATCGAAGGATCATCGAGGGACTACGATCTTTTAACCAAGGGTCTTTAGCTAAAGTGTCCCACGTTCGAGGGACATGACTGTTTTATCCGAAGGCAACAAGTGGAGTCACCCTAGAGGTGCATGTGTGAATAATGTTTGTTTTCATTTAATTTATCTTGTAATTAGGGTTATCTAGCATTTGTTTTAGATCTTGCCATACAAACCCTATTTAGTATACATCTAGTAATTATAAGGAAAATGGTAAAATGCGGAAAAGAAATCTAAACTATTACAGGGCTTCAGGGAAGAGGGTACAAACCATAAAAATTTAGGGGAAATAGAAAGCAAAATAAGAAACTATTTAATCTATTACAACCTTTAGTCGTTACATAATTATGATAAAATTAATGCGAAAATAAGAAAAAACACGAAGATTGCAAGAAGAAACGGGGAGTTTATTTGATGGAAAATAATTGATGATTAATTGATTTTTTTATTTTTAGAAAAGGGAATTAAAACCTAATAAAGAATTAAGTTATTTTTAATTGAAGAAAAGTTTAATAATGAAAGGAAATTAAGTTAATTTATTTAATTTATTTATTTACAAAAATTTAATTTGATTTAATTAAAATTAACGAAAAAAAGTCAAGTTGATTTAACCTAATTCTAATTTAGTTTTAATTAATTGATTAAAAAAGTTAATTATATTTTTGAAAAAAATAAATTGAAATAAAGAAAGAATTGATTGGCTTGAAAGAGTAAACCTAGGGGGTGTGAGAGAAGCAATTCCATTAAGCCCAAACACGCTTGCCCAGCTGCTTGCGTGTGATCCCATGTGGCTGATTCTAGGAGGTGCATCATGGGGGCCTTCTTCTGGACTGTTGGATTTGGATTGGATGGTGATGATGTAAGGTTATAGGGTGAGCGCGTTGGGCTGCTTTGCACTGGATCTGTAAATAAGAAACATGAAAAATAAAAATACCAGGGGCAAGGATCGAACCCATGCCCTGGTACATGAACGACTTAGTAACACACTCTCCTACCGTTGGGGTGGCCCTTACATTCGGTAGTATAAATCAAACAATAACATTAAATATACAAAACAATTTTAAAGATCAGTCAAACAAAAGCGCGCGTCCAAATGGGGCCTCCTGTATTTGAATGGACCAATCAAAATGTCTCATTTTGCCACGCCATTTCAACCACCGGCCAAACCACCCTAGACGGTGGTTCCGGTCATCATCTCTGGTGACATAAAAATTCAAACCTGCGAAATTCAAAGAAAACAAAAAGGAAAATGACCCTAATTGACTAATTAGGGTCCTGCGAATTCAGTGGACACGTTAGTTTGGTCTAAAAACGATCGTAGCCATGGTTTCAAAGGAATCCGATCTCAATGCCCTAGCCATGGTGGATTCTTATTCATGCATCATACCTTACAAGTAATACGTCAAAACACTCATAATCATCCATATGAACATGAATATATGCAGCAAATTCATTTAGAACACAAGATTTCAGAGTTTGAATTCGAGAAATCCTTACCCAACTGTGTGTTTGAAAGAGAGAGAGAGAGTTCTGGCACGATTCAGGCTTCAGAAACAATTGGAATAACTTCCTGGGATTCTCAAGAGGATAATGAAAGGCTCGACACTGATTGAAACTTGCTAAAGAATGGGATTTGACTTTGCCCTAATCTTTGAAAATTTTGGAAATCTTTGAGAATGTGCTTGAGGCAGTGTTTTCGTGTTATGTGCTTCTGATCTTGTGTGTATATATAGAGAAATGGAAAGAATCATCATATATGGAAAAAAATACAATGCATTCATAGCCATGAGACAAGAATCAAACACACTAAAAAGCTTCCATTTTTGAGAATTTTCTTGCCCTTTTGAGCTTCACAAGGTTTTGGCAAGGTGGTTGAATGTTCTTGGGCCTGAATTGATCCAAAAAAGCAAGCCCATATGCCTTGGTTAATTGATTTTATATTTGATTTGATTTAATTGCATTTAAATGAATAAAAATTCAAATAAAATAAATAAAAATCATGAAAAATATGTGCATGAATTTAGAGGTCCTTTAACACATTGGGAACATGTTTGAACATCAAAAGTTAGGCCCACTAGTTCAAAATTTCAAGTTTGCTCACTTTGCATTTCATGCATTTTACCAAAATTTCCCAACTTGCAATGGTTATAGCTCTCTCGAATTTCATCTTATGAAGGTGATCTTGGAATTTTTAGAAAGCTCTATAAGTTCTTTTCAATTTATCGTTTGATCATTTTTGCATTTGGAAACTTTATCTTGATGTAAGTTGTCTTGACAAAAAGTGTCTTTTTGTTGACTTTTGAAATGACCTATAATGTATGGGCTCATATCTTTCAAATAAAGCTCTTTTTGGACTTGAGCATACATATAAAAATTTGTAGAGGATTTAATTTCCTTAAAAATGGTCTTTTGTTGGAGAAAAGTTGATGAAGCGTGTGAAAGTTATGCTTGGTCAAAGTTTAGTTGACTTCTCCTAAGGAAACCCTAATTTGGCAACTTTTGACTTTTGATGATTTTAAGGATTTCCTTGAGGAATCGTGATCAACCCTTGATCAAATGATGAATATCAATTCAAAATGTTGATGTTGACCAAAAATCTTGAAGTTTGATTGTATGTTGATCATAGTTGAATTTTTACCCAATATAGTTAATTCTCAATCATCTGAGCTATTGACTGAGCAAATTTGTGATGCAAGACTTGAAACTTGGCATGAACATTGTTGAAGACATATGGAGAACCATGGAAACCACTTGAGACCTCTGCAACCCAAACTTCCTTTAAAAACACAAAACCCAAGTTATAGACCCCTTAACTAGGAGGAGGTTTAACTGGTCAACCCTTGAGTATCCTTGAATACTTGAGACCCTTAGAAGAATGCTTTGGAAAAAACGGGAGGGAAAATTTTAGGGTACAACAGATGCCCCTAGTCAATCTTCTTAAACCTGGATAATTAGATTTGCATTTCCTCCATTCGTGACTTGAAGGTAGAAGATGATTGAACACTTAAGTGCCCAGAAATTTGCACTCACCCGTGCAAGAAATAACGTTGTTGGTTGATTGTACCAGGAATGGGATTATAGATTCCATTTGGAGAGGTTATGGAGAGTTGTCGGAGATGGGCTTATAGATGCCATCTAAATTGAATGTTGATATAAGTATCAGAAGGAGTCTACGCTTGAATGCATCTGAGGAATGCTTTTCAGGATGAACCTATTTGATCATGTCTAAAGGAGTTGTTTTTCATAATGAATTTTCGAAGGAAAGTGATATTCAGAATGGATTTCTTGAAGGGGAGTGTTCGTCATGAAGATAGTCTCCCCATCCTGTTTCGGGAATTGATCTACAGTCTGTTTATTGGTAAACTCGTCCTGTTTCGAGAGTTCATACCACTTGGTGATAAAGATAGTCGCCCTGTCCTGTTTCGAGAATTGATCTTTATCTAGCCATAAAGAAAGAAAGATAGTTTCCCCGTCCTGTTTCAGGAGTTAATATTTGATCTGTTCATGTAGATAGTTGCCCCGTCTTGTTTCGGGAATTAATCTACAATCAGTTTGTTGGTAAACCCGTCCTGTTTTGGGAGTTCATACCATTGGTGATAAAGTTAGTCGCCCCGTCCTATTTCGGGAATTGATCTTTATATGGCCATAAAGGAAGAAAGATAGTTTCCATGTCCTCTTTCAGGAGTTAATCTTTGATTTATTCATGTAGATAGCCGTTGTTGTACCCAAAATTTGCCCTCTCATTTATCAATTTGTTTCCACAAGATCTCCTTGGGTTCAAGACTGCACAAGGATTGATCAGCTCAAGACACTGATGACTGAAATTAGGGTTTGAGATTTCACAATGATACTTTAACTTTCAATGCCTCATATGACTTTCATGGATCATTATGGACCCCCAAGATTACTCATGTCAAGTTTCAAGCCTTGAATCACATTTTTGCTCAGTCAATTGAGTAGTTGACCTAAAAATCACCTATATTGGGGAAAAAGTCAATTGTGGCCAATTTACAGTCAAACATCATAATTTTTGATACACATCAACATTATAAACTCATATGTATCATTTGATCAAGTTTGGACCATAATTCCTCAAGAAATTTGATCAAAACATCAAAAAGGCAAAATGGTCAAAATTAGGGTTTTGACTGAGAAAGGGAAATTTGTGATTTTTGACCTAGAAAAGGGTTAATTGGTTTGAGGCATGATCTCAAGAGTTCAATTTCATCATTTTGAACTAATGGCATGACTCAAAACATTGCTCAAGATCAATTGGATTGATAGTTGATTTTCAGTCAACTGATCAAAAGTCAATTGTACGCTGAAAAGTCAAACTTTGACTTTTTGGTCAAAATCAAGTGTCAAAGATCACAATTCATCAAAACATGTCAAAATATGAAACTTGTTCATCAATAGATCAAAAATTCAAGATTTCATTTTGGAAAGTCAAAGTTTTCAAACTTCGAAATTTTTCTAAGTGTTGAAAACTTCATATTTTTCACAACTTTTAGCCAATTTTTCACCATGATGCAAGATGATTCAAAAGAAAATTTCAACACGAAAGTTGTAGATCTCCATGAGATCTACAACATTTCTTTACACAACTTCTCAAATAAATTCTTGTATCTCAAGTTATTAATTCATGAAGTTATGGTCTTGAGACTAAACACTTAGTGAAAATTTTGCCCTAGTTTAGGCAGAATTTTGACCTACCTTCATGGCTTTTTTTCATATAGTTCCAAGGGTAATTTTTAAAAGTGATTCAAATAGGGGTTTTAGATAACATTACAAGCTTTCTAAAATATCCAAGAACTCCTTGAGATGATTCTTGAGCAATGATAATCGAAGAGAGGAAGTTAGGGTTTCAAACTAAAATTATAGGTCATTTTCATGATGAACAAAAATGAAATTTCAATATTAGGCTGCATAATCTTATTGTGCAAGCCTTCTAACTTGTGTATCTATCCATAATTAATGGATTACAAAAACTTTTTAGCTTTAATCCAAGTGGTTTAAGCTTTATCCAATCCACATTTCCATTAATGGCACAAAGTGAACACTTCCATTTTAGAAAAGCAAGCTTTATGTGCAAAGTCAATTCTTGAGCCTCTAACTTGTTCCCTCTGATCACACTCCATCTACAAAGTCAGAAGCAAGTATGTTTAAAGCATAACCACTCTATCTTAGCCAAGACACAAGGAATTGAAACTTGATTTCTAAAAAAATCACATCTTGAGCTTAAACATGTGATTTTGAATTCTGATCAGATACAAGCCTCCATACTTGTTGCGTATAAATAGAGACACTATTTGTGAGCTAAGACACGAGCTAAAGCACCCTGAAATACACCAAAACTCTCTCAAATTAGAAATTGCCCAAAAAACTCCATTGTTGCACAATTTCTGACCTTGAACACCAAACTCATATTTCCCTCGTGCGTTTCTTGGACTTTTAGTTTCTAAAGCTTCCTTACATCAAGTGTAACCTATCCCTGTCCTTGTTTCATCACTGTAACATAATTTACCATATCCTCCATAACCAAAAATGGAGCATTGCACATTGACTTCTCCAAGCCATTTCAGCCATCCTCAACTCAAGCTAAGCATTACATTAGCTTCCTAGAGACTCAATGAAGCTAACCTGATCATTGCAGCACCTTGGATCAAGCTCATTTGCATTTCAAAATTTCCAATTTTGAGGTATTTTTCTTGAACTTCTATCTCATTACTTAGGCATTGTTAGGCTTGCATTTGTGAAGATAAAATGTAGACATCATTGCCCTGAAGCTGTACATGTCCATAGATTTAATTTATATTTATTGAGCTAGGAGAATTTTATGATTGAATCTCTGAAAATAATTAGGTCATAATTTGGTACTTTTAAAAATTCTCATTCATCTTTGATTTATAGTTCATGATATTTATATGGTTGGATTCGTATGAAAAATGGAGCAACTTTCATGTCTGCATCTTCCATTTTTGTTGAGAAATGGTGAAGTTATAGGTGGTCTGGCTGGAGGTTGAAGATGAAGTGTGTTCAGGACTTGTTTTGCCTTACATATTTATCATTTCAGTTATATTAACGGATGTATAGCCACCCCAGTGGTAAGGCAGTGCATTGGTAATCAAGAGGTCATAGGTTCGAACCTTAGCGCGCTGCCTTTTGCTTCTTTTATTTTCTCACATTTTTTACATTTTTTTGGTTTCAGGAAAGCGCTTGGGCCTCTATCCTATGGGCCTGACTTTTTTTTCTCACAATACTCCCCGTTTCACTTATCAACCTCCCCGACTTATTTTTTATTTTTATTTTTATTTTACTTTTTTTTATCTTTTATTATTATTATTATTATTATTATTATTATTATTATTATTATTATTATTATTATTATTATTATTATTATTATTCTTATTATTATTATTATTATTATTATTATTATTATTATTTTCATTAATAAAAAATCCAAAAATATTTATATTTTATTATTTATATTTATTTAGTTTATTTTTCTTTACAAAAATAAAAGAATAAAAACATTTTCTTTAATTAATTTCTTTTTTTGAATACTTAGATAATAAATTTTAATTATTAATTTTTCTTGTAAATTAAAATCAATTTAGAATTTAGGATCCTTTATTTAATTATTCTTATTTACTAGTTTAATTAAATTCACCAAAACCCAAAAAAACTTGTTTTCTTTAAATTAAAATATTTTACTAAATTAATTTTAATTTTCTTTTTAGTTGATTATTGTATTTTAATTAATTAAGTAAAAAAAACATTTTCATAAAAAAAACAAACAAAAATCACATTTCTTGTTACATTTTATATTCTAGCATTTTTTACTTATTTGTTTTGTATATTTATTCAAAATTCAATATGGTTGTAATAATTATTTAGATCAAATTTCTTGCAATTCCCCATTTGTAATTTGTACACCCCCTCCCCTAAATCATGTAATAGCGTAGTAATTTTAATTTCCGCAATTTAATGCTTTATAGACAAATGCTAGTAATTAGGGTTTTGTATGGAAAGATTAAAACCAACAATTAGCAAACCCTACTCCAAGACAAATCAAGCATGGAAACCAATACACTTGCACACAATCACCCCTAGGATAAATACACTTGGTTGCCTTACAAAAATGGCCATATTATGCATGTGAGTTATCTTAGCAAAAACAAGCAAAATACAAGATCATAGTCCCTCGATGACGCTATCTATGTTGCCTTTCAAAATGATCTTAGTACCTAAAGAAAAATGCTAAGATATCTTGAAACATTGCTAATCATGGTTATACGATGACCCATGCCCGTCCCTTTTACATCCAAAGGTAGGGTTACTTACCAAATCAATGGTAACATAACAATGTCAAAGGAAAGAGGAAATAAACATGAAAGACTTTTGAGTAGGTAGATTGCTCCTAGTTACTTGCTTAATTTCAAAACAAAAACATCCTTGCTATTTTCAAAACAAACACCTACACTTTCAAAACATCTTTCAAACTTGAAAACATTTTCAAAAGATCAAACACTTTGTATACATTCTTACGAACGAGAATTATTACAAAGTTTTCCTAAACGATGGCATCTTTACAAAATACTTTCAAAAACCACACAAAGCACATTTTCAAACAAAAGCAAGTGATCTAGCAAGTAACTAAGAGCCCATGGAAAACCATGGATGGAAAGGATGCTAATACCTTCCCTTTTCATAATCTACCCCCCGAACTCAAGAAACAATCTCAAAGGTCTTTCCTGTGCTTTTTCACCTTTCCTTTTGGATAAAGGAAAAGTCGGTGGCGACTCTTGCTAACCGCAACATTTGCGATCAAACACAAAACACCCAAGTCATTTCTCCCACCGTATCACAAGACTGGCGACTCTGCTGGGGATTGTTTTAAAAGTGGGGTTACCTTAGGGTTAGATCATATTTACTTTCTTTCATTGTTTGACTTGTATGCTTTACATTATGGTTCTTTATTTAAGTTTGAATCCTCTACCCGGATTTGGGATACCTTATAGGTAAGTAGCAATACGCTATGGAAACTGTGCTGGGTATACCGACATGGTCTAAGAAATAGCTATGTTAGTGTGACATATTTGTGGGTACCAGTAGCCCTTGAGTAGTCAAGGAGAATACGGGGCCGCTGAGTGATGTCATGAAGCACTAACGAACTTCTAGAACCTTTACTTTACCAACTTGGCCATTAGGACGTAGTGAGATGACCGGCTTTGGTGCAGTCCGAAGTTGGTATATACTCGATACTACACTCATTGAGGTTTGCTTTTTTGGGATTTTTCGGTCGCCATTAAAGAGGCTTGCGCTGAAACAATGCCCAAGGAAACAAACCAGTGATATTGAGCTCCTTAGAACCCGGTTACTATTACTAGGACAAGTTTGAGCCAACTAAACTTCAAGAGGATACTTACCTATGAGACTCCATGCAAGCCTAAACCTAAGGACTTGTTTGTTTTGTTTGTATATATTTACTAATACATAACATCATTAACATCATAACATCATACTCATACTCACTAACTATTTCAAGGATCTTGGGATTTATCTTTGTTCTGTTTTGTAGGACATGGATTCTATTCGCAGGAAAACCATTCAAGTCAATCTTGTAAGGATCCCTCCTCAACTTAAAGAGTTAGCATCAAGGATTCCTGAAAATTCTCCATTTACCGAAAGACATGGTCGCCTCCTAAACTTGGTCACCTCTAACACTGATGAGGACATGATGAAGGTGCTCTTCCAGTTCTTTGATCCTTTACACCATTGCTTCACATTTCTCGATTATTAACTTGTGCCAACTTTGGAAGAATTTTCCCAACTCTTGAGGATTCCCATTATCAATCAACTACCTTTCAATGATACAGAAAGAGATCCAAAGCCAGAAGAGATTGCTCAAGCCTTACACTTGCAACCATCTGATGTCACAACTAATTGGGAAACAAGGAGTGGTGTCAAAGGTTTCTTAGCAAAGTTCTTGTTTGAGAAAGCCCAAAACTGTTGGAACTCTTTGGATTTGAAAGCTTTTGAGGAAATTGTGGCTCTCCTCATCTATGGGATGGTTTTGTTTCCAAATCCTGACCAACTCATAGATGTGAACGTCGTCAAAATCTTCATGTCTCGTAACCTGGTGCCATCTTTACTAGGAGATATCCTGCATTCTTTTCACACTCGCACTATGAGGAAAAGAGGTATCCTTATGTGTTGTACTCCTCTTGTGGAAAGATGGTTTATTTCGCATCTTCCCCAATCTGTATTGAAGAACGAGCAAGGTTTAAGGTGGTCACATAGGTTGATGACACTCAAACATTCAGACATCCATTGGTGTTCCCGATCTATAGAGAATGTTACTATCGTCCACTGTTATGGAGAATTCCCTAATGTCCCCTTACTTGGAATTAGAGGAGGTATCACCTACAACCCCTTCTTAGCCTTAAGACAGTTTGGTTACGCCCGAAGGGATGGCCCATATGAGATGCTTATTCAAGGTTTGGTATTTGACTACGAGAACAACGATCAAGATCACCGCCAGAGGTTTATCCGAGCTTGGAGGATGTTGAACAAGGTAGATAGCAAGACATTGGGGCATAATAATTCCACCCCTCTTGAGCCTTACCTCAAATGGGTACGAGCTCGTGCTCAAAGTCTTATAATGCCTTACCCCTCCATTCTCTCGGTTATCATAGAGCCTATTATGGAAGGAGATGTTCCCTACACTATCCTACATCCTGACATGCCCACCTCTCTTGAAGACTTGCAAAGGGATTGGATACAACTTAAGGGGGAGCGAGACACTTTCGAGGCCCAATTCTACGCCAGCGAGAAGAAGGTTTTGGAAGTCACTAAGCAACTTCATGAGGAGCGGAGCCTGAACGCCTACATCGCACCAAAGATGATGCGCTTAAATTTTTTATCTTAGAGTTTTTGTATTTCTTTGTAAGCCCAAAGAGGCATGATGTACTCAAACTTTGATTTATTAATATAACGTGTGTTCCTTTTTGGTCTAAAGCAAATTTAAATCTCTAATTTCCTTGAAATCATTGCATATGCATCTCCATTCATCATAACATAAGCAGGTTTCTAATAGCAAGTCTCCTCATCTTTCTACTATTTATTTCAGTAAGATGGATCTCGAGCAGACAGTAAAAGACCTCCAGGCGCAGAATTCTCAGTTTCAACAGATGTTCTTGACTCTAGCCAAAGAACAAGAGGATTTGAAAACTTTGCTGATTGAAGAAAAGAAGAAGAAAGCAAAGAAAACAAAAGGTGTTCTAAATCTAGGAAGAAGGTTCCCAGGGCCAGCCAGACGGACCTTAGACTTTGCAACATCATCTGGTGAAAAAGACAATCAAGAAGGGAAAGGCAAGGAAGTGACTGCCCAGCCCGAATCTGAAGAGGAAGAAGAAGAGGATTACTCTAAAGAGCAGTATTCTCTAACCGACGACAAATACAAACATCTGGAAGAGCGTCTAAGTGCAATGGAGATATAAAAAGTGCCCGGGTTGGATTTTGAAGAATTGGGTTTGGTGTCGGGGATTATTATTCCACCAAAGTTCAAAGCACCAGTATTTTCTATGTACGACGGGTTTTCATGTCCCAAAATGCACCCCCGATCTTATATGAGGAAGATACAGCCTCACACTGCAGACAGAGATTTGTAGGTCCACTTCTTTCAGGATAGTCTATCCGGGACTTAGCTTGATTTGTTCTATCAACTGGAAAGGGCCAATATTCATACTTGGGAAGACCTTGCCGCTGCTTTTTATAAACAGTATCAATATAACGAAGACCTTGCTCCCACCCGTACTCAACTCCGGAGTATGGCTATGGTTTCAAGTGAAGGTTTTAAAGACTACGCTCAGAAATGGAGGGACTTATCAGGAAGAGTCTAGCCTCCCCTGTCTGAAAGAGAGCTAATAGACATGTTTCTGGGTACCCTGTTCGGTCCTTTATTTATCTAATTATAAGCTCCTCAGCAGGCTTCACTGAATTAATCTTGACCAGGGAAAGAGCGGAAGCTGGGATTAAGAGTGGGAAGATCCAAAAAGACACATCCTCTGCTACTGTAAGAAAACCATTTATTGAAAAGAAATAAGTTGGTGATGTGTATCCTCAAAGGAATCAAGATAGAGCTGAACGTCGTCCAATGGTAGGGGCTGTCATGATCCCTAAACCTGCACCTACTCAATAAAGGAGCAACCAGCCAAGAATAGAAAGACCGGTAAGACAATTTACCCAGATTAATATGACACTATCTCAAGTCCTGCCACATTTGTTGAGATCTAATATGGTAACTTTGAAGGAAGCCCCGAAGAATCCCAACACCGCATCTCCTTATTACCATCCTAATGTTGTGCTTACCATTCAGAAAGTCCAGGCCATAATACCAACAACTGTTGGGCTTTGAAAAACAAGGTACAAGACCTTCTCGAAGCAAAATAAATTGAATTTGATGCTCCCAAAATCCCAAACGTTATCACCGCTCCTATGCCCAAGCATGATCGTGATGTTAACGATGTTGAAGATGATATGTTTATTACTGTTGTTGATGAAATTGTTACTCCTCTCCTGACTGTCAAGAGGAACCAGTTGAAGGCCAGTTTATTTTCGGGCTGTGGTGAAGGATACCACCTTTGTTTATCCCTACCAACTGGTTTTCATTTATTGAAAGCAGGTATTCAGCACCTAATGGACGACAAAGAGATTTTGTTTGAAAAGACTCCCATTGCAACCATTTCTTACAATGATGTTTCAATAGTAACCATTTCCGCCAATCCTTCCAGGGTCTCCACCAAAAGACCCGTTAGGATTAGATCAGTTCCCAAAGTAGCTCCACTGATAATTACTATGCCAGGACCAATCCCGTACTCCTCAGATAAAACTGTCCCATGGAACTATGGAGGCGACGTTTACTATCACGACATTAAGCAAGATTGGCTGGCTGATAAAAACTTAATTTTTGAGAAGGTTGACCCCGACATCGGCAACATTGCGGGAACCAGCAAGATAACCCAAAGTGGCAGAGTATTCTTTCCCGAGATTGCTCCTCCGAAAACTGTTATTGGTCCTGTGATCATCCCTGCTTTTGTTCCTATTGACACTACTACTACAATCCCTATAGTTACCCCTACTGACACTCTTACCACCGAGTCGACCGAGACTCGGGGAAAAGGAATTCTTGTTGAGCCTGTCTGGATGAAGGCGTAATCAGTATCTATCCCTGAGGCCTCCCAAAAGGAGATGGAAGAAATTCTGTAAATTATAAAGAGAAGCAACTACAACATATTCGAACAACTAGGGCAGACTCTGTCAAAGATTTCCATGATGGCTTTATTGTTATGCTCTGAGGCTCATGCGAAGGCCTTGGTGAAATTCCTTAAAACTGCCCATGTGCCACAAGAAACCTCTGCTGATCAGTTCCAAGACTGTGTAGCTAGTTTGACCGCTGACAATGGTTTAGGCTTTTCTGATACTAACTTGACACCTAGAGGGAGGAAACATAACGAGGCATTGCATGTCTCTACCGAATGCAGGGTCACAACTTTAACCCATGTCTTGGTTGATACCAGTTCGTCTTTGAATGTGCTACCTAAGAAGGCTCTTGATAGACTCGACTGTGAAGGTTTGACCTTAAAACCCAACAACATAGTGGTAAGGGCCTTCGACGGTTCAAAGAGAATGATGCATGGGGAGGTGGACATCCCTATTAAGGTTGGAACTCAAACATTTGATTCAACTTTTTACGTGATGGACATTCGCCCTTCCTATTCCTGCTTATTGGGCCGACCATGGATTCACAATGTTGGTGCCGTTACCTCTACATTACATCAGATGTTGAAATATCCAACTGAGGGGAAAATCATTACTATCCATGGAGAAGAGGAATATATGGTCAGTCACTTAAACTCCTTCAAATACGTGGAATTGGATGGTGAATTCATTGAAACTCTGTTTCAGCATTTCGAGGAAGTCCCACAAACCGTGGGAGTAACCAAGATTGTTTCCCAAGTCCCAAAGATTACAAGGCCTCCGCTAAAGATGTCTTCTCTGAAAGATGCCAAGACAGTAATCAAAGAAAGTGGGTGTACTATTTGGGGCCAACTCCCGAATATCCCTTACAAATCTGACAAATTTGGTTTGGGTTTCACTTCAGGAGCCTAGAAAGCTATACGTCGTGCTCGTGCCGAGGGACCACCTTTGAATATTAGCAATCACTGAGTCAACACAGTGGAGGATGATGATGATGACAGTTGTGACCTAGAAGATTGGATTTTCCCAACCATCAATGGAGGACTCAACAACTGGGAAGCTAAGGATTTTGTCCCAATTACTTTTATCCAACAGTAATTGTCTTTAAATTTTTGTCGGATTTGTAATAATTAAACAATTCAAACTTTTTAAACCTTGTGTCTTACCCGAGGCACAACGGTCCATTTGTAAGGGTTGTTACCGCATTTTCATATGTCATCAATGAATCATGGACGTTTTTGCATACAAACTGTGTGCTCTTTCTCTTTCTTTTTCTACATTTTTATTTCTTTCAAAGATAGCTATACTCTTACACACACTCACATTCAAAATGCAGATCTACATCCATTCGGGATCCCATGGGTAATAATTCTGATATGGCCTTTTATGACTCTGAAAATCTAATCTACCAAGCCGAAGACGAAGGTGAGGAAGATTATGAAGTTCCAGGGGAACTTCCCAGGTTACTACAACAAGAAGAGAGGACCATACAGCCCCACGAAGAACTAGTGGACACAGTCAACTTAGGTACCGAAGAGGACAAAAAAGAAGTCAAGGTGGGTGCCAATCTGGAATATAGTGTCAAGAAGCGCTTAATTCAGTTACTACATGACTATGTTGAGGTCTTTGCCTGGTCGTACAAAAACATGCAAGGACTTCATGCTGATATCGTGGTCCACCGTCTACCAACAAAAGAAGACTGCCCTCTGGTAAAACAGAAATTTTGTCGCATGCGACCATACATGTCAGAGAAGATCAAGGCTGAAGTCATGAAACGGTTTAACACCGGATTCTTATCCGTCACCTCTTATCCATAATAGGTCGCCAATGTTGTTCCAATGCCTAAAAAGGATGGTAAAGTACGCATGTGCATGGACTACAGAGATTTGAATAGGGCTAGCCCTAAGGATGATTTCCCACTTCCCCACATTGATATTCTGGTTGACAATACTGCACAGCATAAAGTGTTCTCATTCATGGATGGTTTCTCAGGCTATAACCAGATCAAAAAGGCACCTGAGGACATGGAGAAAATGACCTTCATCACACAGTGGGGCACTTTCTGTTACAAGGTTATGTCATTCGGGTTGAAGAATGCTGGGGCAACCTATCAACGTGCCATGGTAGCTCTATTTCACGACATGATACATCACAAAATAGAGGTCTATGTGGACAACATGATAGTCAGATCTCAAACTGAAGAGGAACATCTTGATCATTTGTAGAAATTGTTTGAGAGACTAAAGAAATACAAGCTGAGGTTGAACCTGAATAAATGCATATTTGGGTAAGGTCCGGTAAACTCCTAGGCTTCGTTGTCAGCGGTAAAGGTATTGAAGTAGACCCTGCCAAGGTGAAAGCAATACAAGAAATGCCTGCTCCTCGCACTGAGAAGGAAGTCAGAGGATTCTTAGGACGGATAAACTACATTGCCAGATTCATTTCTCACCTGACTGCTACTTGTGAACCAATCTTTAAATTACTGAAGAAAGATCAAGTAGTCAAATGGAATGATGAATTCCAAGCTGCCTTCGACAAGATCAAAGAGTACCTTCAAGAGCCTCATGTTTTGATGCCACCAGTCGAGGGAAGACCTTTAATCATGTATCTAAATGTCTTGGAAAATTCAATGGGGTGTGTGCTGGGGCAGCATGACGAGTCTGGCCGAAAAGAGCATGCTATTTATTACCTGAGAAAAAAGTTTACCGACTGTGAAACAAGATATTCACTGCTCGAGAAAACTTGATGCACTCTGGCATGGGCTGCTCGCCGGCTAAGGAAGTATATGCTGACCCATACTACCTTATTGATATCCAATATGGATCCAATAAAATACATATTCGAGAAGTCTGCCCTCTCTGGGAGAATAGCAAGATGGCAGATGGTCCTAACAGAATACAACATTCAGTACACTACCCAAAAAGAAATAAAGGGCAGTGTACTAGTCGATCACCTTGCTCATCAAGTTGTAGATGACTATCAGTCCATGAAATTCGAATTCCCAGATGAAGACATCATGATGGTAAACAACTGTGAAGAACTCAGACCATATGGCGGACCTGAACAAGGATCCCGATGGACCCTGGTTTTTGACGGAGCCTCCAACGCACTCGGCAATGGAATATGTGTTGTACTTATATCCCCTGAAGGATGTCATACTCCTGTTATCACAAGACTTTGCTTCAACTGTACAAATAACATGGCAGAGTACGGAGCATGTATTTTTGGTCTTAAAGCTGCCATAGATTTGGGAATCAAGTCTTTAAGCGTATTTGGAGATTCAGCCTTGGTCATCCGCCAGATAAAAGGAGAGTAGGACATGAAACACCATAACCTCATCCCCTACAAAGAACATGTGTTGACATTAATCCCATATTTCGAGGAAATTAACTTTGAGCATTTTCCATGAGAGGAAAATCAACTAGCAGATGCGCTAGCCACAATGTCATCCATGTTTAAACTCAAGTGGGGTAACGAGGCTCCCCAGATCACCATTGAACAAATGGATGAACCAACTCACTGTCACGAGATCAATAGTGAAGAAGTAGTGGACCAACCTTGGTTCCATGAAGTCAAGAGGTATATCGAGGCTCAAGAGTATCCAGAAGGAGCTTCAGTCAATGATAAGAAGTTCTTAAGGAGATTCTCTACTAAGTTCTTCATCAGTAATGGCATCCTCTACAAACGCAACCATAACTCTATTTTGCTTCGTTGCATAGACAAGGCTAAGGCAGAAAAGATCATGGCTGATCTACATGAAGGAACTTTTGGCACCCATTCCAGTGGGCATACGATGGCTAAGAAGATCCTACGGGTAGGGTACTACTGGTCTAACATGGAAGAAGATTGCTATCAGCATTCACGGACCTGTCATAAGTGTCAGATCTATGCTGACAAAGTGCAAGTGCCTCCAGTCCCTCTAAATGTCCTGACTGCTCCCTGGCCATTCGCGATGTGGGGCATCGATATGATTGGAGAAATAAAACCTACAACTTCTAATGGACACCGCTTCATCTTGGTTGCCATTGACTATTTCACGAAGTGGGTTGAGGCAGCTTCTTTCACTTCCATTGCCAAGAATGTTGTGGCCCGTTTCATCAAACAGAATCTCATCTGTCGATATGGAATCCCAGAGAGAATCATCATAGACAATGGTACGAATCTCAACAATACTATGATCACCTCACTGTGCACTCAATTTAAGATCCAGCACCATAATTCTTCTCCTTACCGGCCAAAGATGAATGGTGATGTCGAAGCCGCAAATAAGAACATCAAAAATATCATACAAAAAATGAAAGTAACCTACAAGTACTGGAATGAGATGATACCATTCGATCTCCACGGTTACCATACCACGACGCGCACATCAACAGGGGAAATACCTTACTCTCTGGTGTACGACATGGAAGCTGTCTTGCCTATTGAGGTCCAGATCCCTTCTCTGAGAATCATGAAGGATGCATGGCTAAATAAAGATGATTGGATCCAAACTCGACTTGATCAACTGAACTTGATTGATGAGAAAAGGCTTACTGCTGTCTGTTATGGTCAAATGTATCAAAAACGGATGATCAAGGCTTTCAACAAAAAGGTCAGACGCCAAGGGTATCAAGTCGGGGATCTGGTGATCAAGCGCATCATAGTGCCGCAAGGTGATCCTGGGGGCAAATAGACTCCTACATACGAAGGACCATTTGTGATCAAAAGCATATTCTCTGGTGAAGCAATGATCTTGACCACTATGGATGGCGACGACCTTCCACACCCTGTGAACACAGACATAGTCAAAAGATACTACGCATAAGAGGCCTGCTAGGTTGACACACCTAGGCAAAACAAGGGCATCTCAGCGAACCAAAAAAATAGGTTCAGGCAAAAATTAGGGATAAAAAAAGATATGTACACTCGGCAAGTTGAAAAACCGAAAGGTTGACTTGGGCAAAAAAGGGTATCCCGGTGGACTGAAAACCCGAAAGGGCGGTCCAGGAAAAAGTTAGGGAATTAAAGTGTATGACTATGTCCTGTTGGATCGCCTTACAAAGAACCTTTAGCTTCGACTGACAAACTCAACGGTTCTAATCAACCCAATCAGCTTCGGATAAGGCAGCAAGTGGGCAAGATGCTCAGAGACACGAAGGCTATAGCAGAATGGGAACCCCATGGGATTATTGCTCATAGCTATCTTTTCTTTGTATCAAATTTTCATTTTTTACGACGACATTCTCTTACTAGAATGATCGTCTCATTGTACAAAAATATTTATTCAAAGTTAATACAAAAATATTCCTTTGAAAGTGCAAAATTATCTGTTTTTCTTTATTTTTGTGTTTTGTTTACAAAAACGTCCAAGGATTTATTTTTGAACATATGCATTTTGACGTAACTACTATTTACAAATGAACAAAAAGGAACAGAAAATAGAAAGACAAACACTAATGGCTTTAAGAAATAGGATAATATCTTTAGACTATAAAATCCCCCACAGTTTTTAGCTTAATGATATCAAGCTCTCTCGCATCCTCGGCGGAACGAAACTTCCAGTTATCACTCCCCAGTAGAAGTTGCCCAATTTCTCAGGATTCCCCAACAGGATTTCACAAGCAATACACGATGTTTCCCTTACAACAGAGTTTATTTATCTAACAAATAAAATATCATCAACTCATCAACACTTTAAAACATGTATACTTACACTCCATATCCCCGACAACAGTCAGGGATTTATTTTCTCTAATCCAACAGCATTACAACAAAATAGCTTACATGTCCATACATTGCATCCATACGTCATAACATTGACAGCACAAATACATACGGTACAATCTCATTTATTTTGAGAACATCATTACACCATGCATTTCATACATCATGACATTGCATACAACTAACCTTTCATCTTTTTCAGGAAATATTAATCAACAAGAAATTATCATCGAATTTTCAATAAGTCGATTACAGATCAATTCCGGAGAAAGGATGGTCAACCGTCTATACAACAGATGTTTCTTTCAGACTCCTGCCGGTTTAGTTTAGATATCTCAACAATTTATTCTGATTCTTTTCCCGCAGCTGTCTTCCCTAGTTCAGATAAATCTCTTAATGATTTGTTCTGATTTTTTCTCTAGACCCCTGCCGGTTCAGATAAATCTCTCAATGATTTATTCTGATTCTTTCCCGCAGACACTTTCTCTGGTTCAGATAAATCACTCAAAGATTTACTCTGATTCTTTCCAGTTAAAGAATATTCAAGACCTCTTTTGGTTCAGTTTAAACCCCTCAACGGTTTATCCTGATACTTTCCAAAGGAACCTGTCGGGTTCAGATAAATCTCTCAACGATTTATTCTGATTCTTTCCCGCAGACACTTTCTCTGGTTCAGATGAATCACTCAAAGATTTTATCTGATTCTTTCCAGTTAAAGAATGTTCAAGATCCCTTTTGGTTCAATTTAAACCCCTCAATGGTTCATCCTGATACTTCCCAAAAAGAATACTTCAGGTTCAGATAAATCTCTCAACGATTTATTTTGATTCTTCCCAGTCAAACAACATACAAGACTTCTCATGGTTTAGATAAATCGCTCCAAAGATTTATTCTGATTCTTTTCCGATTGAAATCAAGTTCATACTTATTCCACTCTCTGTCAACAGTCACCTTTAGATCTCATCTATAATCCCATTCTTATTTTATCTTCGAGTGCAAATTTCTGGGCACTCTAGTGTCCAATCATCTTCCACCTTCAAGTCACGAATGGCGGATCCGCCAATGTAACTCTTCAGGTTTAAGAAGATTGAACAGGGGCAGCTGTTGTACCCCCAAAATTTTCCCTCTCATTTATCAATTTTTTTCCACAAGATCTCCTTGGGTTCAAGACTACACAAGGATTGATCAGCTCAAGACACTGATGACTAAAATTAGGGTTTGAGATTGCACAAGGATAATTTAACTTTCAATGCCTCATATGAATTTCATGGATCATTATGGAGCCCCAATATTACTCATGTCAAGTTACAAGCCTTGAATCACATTTTTGCTCAACCAATTCAGGAGTTGACCTAAAAATCAGCTGTATTGGAGAAAAAGTCAATTATGGCCAATTTACAGTCAAACATCATAATTTTTTATCCACATCAAAATTATAAACTCATATGTATCATTTGATCAAGTTTGGACCATAATTCCTCAAGAAATTTGATCAAATCATCAAAAGGGCAAAATGGTCAAAATTAGGGTTTTGATTGAGAAAGGGCAATTTCTAATTTTTTGACCTAGCAAAGGGTTAATTGGTTTGAGGCATGATCTCAAGAGTTCAATTGAATCATTTTGAACTAATGGCATGACTCAAAACATTGCTCAAGATCAATTGGATTGATAGTTGATTTCCAGTCAACTGATCAAAAGTCAACTGCACATTGAAAAGTCAAACTTTGACTTTTTGGTCAAAATCAAGTGTCAAAGGTTACAATTCATCAAAAAATGTCAAAATATGAAACTTTTTCATCAAGAAATCAAAAAGTCAAGATTTCATTTTGAAAAGTCAAAGTTTTCAAACTTAGAAATTTTTCTAAGTGTTGAAAACTTCATATTTTTTCACAACTTTGAGCCAATTTTTCACCATGATGCAAGATGATTCAAAAGAAACTTTCAACATGAAAGTTGTAAATCTCCATGATATATACAAAATTTCTTTACACAACTTCTCCTAGAAATGCTTGTATCTCAATTTATTAATTCATGAAGTCATAGTCTTGAAACTACACACTTAGTGAAAATTTTGCCCTAGTTTAGGCAGGATTTTGACCTAACTTCATGGAATTTTTTCATATAGTTCCAATGGGAATTTTCAAAAGTGATTCAAATAGGGGTTGTAGAGCACATTACAAGCTTTCTAAAATGTCAAAGAACTCTTTAAGATCATTCTTGATCAAGGATAATCGAAGAGAGGAAGTTAGGGTTTCAAACTAAAATTATAGGTCATTTTCATGATGAACAAAAATGCAATTTCAATATTAGGCTGCATAATCTTGCTTTGCAAGCCTTCTAACTTGTGTATCTATCCATCATTAATGGATTACACAAACTTTTTATCTTTAATCCAAGTGGTTTAAGTTTTATCCAATCCATATTTCTATTAATGGCACAAAGTGAACACTTCCATTTTAGAAAAGCAAGCTTTATGTGCAAAGTCAATTCTTGAGCCTCTAACTTGTTCCCTCTGATTAGACTCCATCTACAAAGTCAGAAGCAAGTGTGTTTAAAGCATAATCACTCTATCTTATCCAAGACACAAGGCATTGAAACTTGATTTCTCAAAAAATCACATCTTGAGCTTAAACATGTGATTTTGAATTCTGATCAGATACAAGCCTCCATACTTGTTGCTTATAATTAGAGGCACTATTTGTGATCTAACGAGCTGAAGCACCCTGAAATACACCAAAACTCTATCAAATTAGAAATTTCCTTAAAAACTCCATTGTTGCACAATTTCTGACCTTGAACACCAAACTCATATTTCCCTCGTGCGTTTCGTGGCCTTTTAGTTTCTAAAGTTTCCTTACATCAAGTGTAACCTATCCCTGTCCCTGTTTCATCACTATAACATCATTTATTATATCCTTCATAACCAAAAATAGAGCATTGCACATTGACTTCTCCAAGCCATTTTAGACATCCTCAACTCAAGCTAAGCATTGCATTAGCTTCCTAGAGACTCAATGAAGCTAACCTGATCATTGGAGCACCTTGAATCAAGCTCATTTGCATTTCACGATTTTCAGTTTTGAGGTATTTTTCTTGAACTTCTATCTCATTACTTAGGCATTTTTAGGCTTGCATTTGTGAAGATAAAATGTAGACATCAATGCCCCGAAGTTGTACATGTCCATAGATTTCATTTATATTGATTGAGCTAGGAGAATTTTAGGATTGAATCTCTGAAAATAATTAGGTCAGAATTTGGTACTTTCAAAAATTCTCATTCATCTTTGATTTATAGTTCATGATATTTATATGGTTGGATTCGTATGAAAAAATGGAGCAACTTTCATGTCTACATCTTCCATTTTTGTTGAGAAATGGTGAAGTTACATGTGGTATGGCTGGAGGTTGAAGATGAAGTGTGTTCAGGACTTGTTTTGCCTTACATATTTATCATTTCAGTTATATTAACGGATGTATAGCCATCCCAGTGGTAAGGCATCGCGCTGGTAATCAAGAGGTCATGGGTTGGAACCTCAGCGCGCTGCCTTTTGCTTCTTTTTTTTTCCACATTTTTGACATTTTTTTTGATTTCAAGAAAGCGCTTGGGCCTCTATCCTATGGCCTGACTTTTTTTTCTCACAATACTCGCTATTTCACTTATCAACCTCCCTGACTTATTTTTTATTTTATTTTTATTTTACTTTTTTATATTTTATTATTATTATTAATATTATTATTATTATTTTCATTAATAAAAAATCCAAAAATATTTATATTTTATTATTTATATTTATTTAGTTTATTTTTCTTTACAAAAATAAAAGAACAAAAACATTTTCTTTAATTAATTTCTTTTTTTGAATACTTAGATAATAAATTTTAATTATTAATTTTTCTTGTAAATTAAAATCAATTTAGAATTTAGGATCCTTTATTTAATTATTCTTATTTACTAGTTTAATTAAATTCACCAAAATCCTAAAAAACTTGTTTTCTTTAAATTAAAATATTTTACTAACTTAATTTTAATTTTCTTTTTAGTTGATTATTGTATTTTAATTAATTAAGTAAAAAAAACCTTTTCATAAAAAAAAAACAGAAATCACATTTCTTGTTACATTTTATATCCTTGTATTTTTTACTTATTTATTTTGTACATTTATTCAAAATTCAATATGGTTGTAATAATTATTTATATTTAATTTCTTGAAATTCCCCATTTATAATTTGTACACCCCCTCCCCTAAATCATGTAATAGCGTAGTAATTTTAATTTCCGCAATTTAATGCTTTATATACAAATGCTAGTAATTAGGGTTTTGTATGGAAAGATTAAAACCAACAATTAGCAAACCCTAATCCAAGACAAATCAAGCATGAAAATCAATACACTTGCAGACAATCACCCCTAAGGTAAATCCACTTGGTTGGCTTACAAAAATGGCCATATTATGCATGTGAGGTATCTTAGCAAAAACAAGCAAAATACAATATCATAGTCCCTCGATGACGCTATCTATGTTGCCTTTCAAAATGATCTTAGTCCCTAAAGAAAAATGCTAAGAAATCTTGAAACATTGCTAATCATGGTTAACTATGACCCATGCCCGTCCCTTTTACATCCAAAGGTAGGGTTACTTACCAAATTAATGGTAACATAACAATATCAAAGGAAAGAGGAAATAAACATGAAAGACTTTTGAGTAGGTAAATTGCTCCTAGTTACTTGCTCAATTTCAAAACAAAAACATCCTTGCTATTTTCAAAACAAACACCTACACTTTCAAAACATCTTACAAACTTGAAAACATTTTCAAAAGATCAAACACTTTGTATACGTTCTTACGAATGGGAATCATTAAAAAGTTTTCCTAAACGATGGCATATTTACAAAATACTTTCAAAAACCACACAGAGCACATTTTCAAACAAAATCTAGTGATCTAGCAAGTAACTAAGAGCCTATGGAAAACCACGGATGGAAAGGGTGCTAATACCTTCACTTTTCATAACCTACCCCCCGAACTCAAGAAACAATCTCAAAGTTCTTTCCTATGCTTTTTCACCTTTCCTTTTGGATAAAAGAAAAGTCGGTGGCGACTATTGCTAACCGTAACATTTGCAATCAAACGCAAAACACACAAGTCAGTTCTCTCACTGTATCACAGTCGCCCCGTCCTGTTTCAGGAATTGATTTATGTTGTACCCCAAAATTTTCCCTCTCATGTTTCTCAATACATGTCAAGTCAGGTCCTCAAATTGCTCAAGGAAGTCCAGGAGTTAACCAGACAAACTCTCTCCTAAGGCAGTCTACCTCTGTTGTACCCCAAAAATTTCCCTCCCATCTCTCAATGATTTCTCATTACAAAGCCCTTGAAGCTCAAGATCCAGTTAGGGTTTCATCTGCTCAAGACTTCTCCTTGCACTGTTGACCCAAATTAGGGTTTGTGTTTGCACAAAGATGTTTTGACCAAAAATGCCTAAGATGACTTTAATGCTTCATATTGGACTCCCAAGTTTATCCACACCAAGTTTCAGGTCTTAATTCCAAATTTTGCCCAGTCAATTGGACAGTTGACCTAGAAATCAGCTGTACTGGGGAAAAGGTCAACTGTGGCCAATTGACAGTCAAATCTCATGAAAATTGACCCACATCAACATTATGAACTCACATGGACCATTTGATCAAGTTTGGATCACAATTCCACAAGAAATTTGATCAGATCACCAAAAGGGCAAAATGGTCATTTTTAGGGTTTTGACTGCACAAAGGCAATTTTTGACTGTTTGACCTAGCCAATGGCAAACCAAGCTCACATATGGAATCAAGGACCCCATGGAATTGTCTTGACATGCTCAACAAGTTCAAAAGATCCCAAATACACAAGATTGACAGTTGAATTTCCCAGTCAATTGATCAATTTTGACTGTATACTGAAAAGTCAAACTTTGACTTTTTGGTCAAAATCAAGTGTCAAGATTCATTTTTCATCAAAACATGCCAAATCATGAAACTTGTTCATCAAGAAATCAAGAATTGCAAATTAGGGTTTGAAATGAAGATTTTTCATAACTTAGAATTTTTCTAAGTTATGAAAAACCCTAATTTTTTCCTAACTTTGCCCCACTTTCTCACCAAGATTCATTTGGATTCAAGCAAAAGTCAAAACATGAAAGTTGTAGCCTATTACAAAATCTACAACTTTGATTCACAAAGTTTTCCCAAAAGAAGCTTGTATCTCAAGTTACAATTTTTGGAACAAGGGTACCAAACCATTCTTAACTTAGAGAAAATTTGACCTACTTTAGGCAAGGTTTTTACCTAACTTCAAGACCATTTTTCATATACTTCCACTTGGAATTTCAATTTTCATTTCAAAGATGGATTTTAGTACACATTCCAAGCTTTCCAAAATGTCCAAGAACTCATCAAACAACCTCATGGTTAGAGAGAATCGAATTTGGAAATATGGGAAAAACTCACTTTTGTTATGGCCAATTTCCATGTTCATACACATGCAATTTTCAAATCAGCATGCATTTCTTGATTACAGGCCCTAAATCTCTTTTACACTCATAAATTTAATGCAAACTCATTGTTCCAAGACCATATTTTTTGTGTTCAAGCATTGCATAATGGTTTAGTCCCAAAATAGATAAAGCATTTTAACCATTTTTGCAAAAGTGAACTTTATGTCAAAATGCAAATCCAAGCAAGTACAATTAAGATCTCTTTGGCACAAGTTTATGGGCTAATTACACTGATCAAGACTAAGTGGTTCAGCATAGAATGGGGGCCTGTACAGGCTAGAAACACCAAGTGGCCTTTTGTTGCTTAAAGTGTAAGAAACTTGCCATAACACATAACAACTCTCATCTCAGAAAAGAACAGCTTAAGCAAACTTTGTCCTCACATTTTACAGTCCCTAACTGACCTCAAACACGACCAAACAACCCTTCATCCATCCAGTTACAGAAAATCACAGCTTTGTGGCAAAACAGGGCACATTCTGCAACTTGAATCCCACAACTCATTTCCATCGTGCATCTTGTCCAAAACCAGTTCAAACACTTTCCTTACCATAAATCCAAACTATCCAAAGCATTAGAAGTGGACTGTAACTCCTCTAATCAGTTTGGTCATTTTCATTTCTTCCTCTTGCAGGTTGACTTCTGCAGCTTGGTATAGAAGGTTTCAAAGCATACCAAGTATTGGAATAGCATCCTCACACTTCAAGGAAGCTGTACAAATCATCATCTTGCCCTGAAAGCTCCTCCATTGCCAGACACGATTCTAACTGAACATGTATATTCTTGAACTTCTATCTCTCAATGTAGACATCATTAGCTCTAAGTTTGTGAATAAGAAGTGTTCTACTCATGCCCCTGAAACTGTACATACCTTTACTTTCCATTTATTTTGCATATGTTGTGAGAATTTAAGGTCTGAACATTGATAAAAAGTTAGGTTAAGATTTGGGAATGATGAAATTCTCTCTCATTTCTGAGAGTTAGGATGACTTCTTTACATGTCCAGAATCGTGGCTTGATGATTAACATTTCTTATGTTGTAAGTTTGTGCTAAAAGTCCAAAAATCCAGGTGTTTGAATCAGTGTACAAGCGCGCGTTTTTTGTCAAAGTTCTGGCCAGAGGTTGAAGAAGGTCCTATTGGGCTGGGCTTGTTCTGTTTTTCTTATTTGCACCTTGCTTTTGCTTTTGAACCTCCCTGACCCATTTTGATTTTTACTTATAATTTTCCATTTTTTTTTCTTTTGATTTCATTTCTATATTTTTATTTAAGTATGAAAAAATATAAAAATCTTTTTTTCCACATTTTTTGCATTTATTTTGATATTTATTAGTCTTATTTAGTTTTTATGCATAAATAATATAAATACTATTATTTAGAATAACTAGAAAAAAAATAATGCAAATATATTTTATTTCTGATTTTTATTTCATTTTCTCTTTTGAAAACATTTTATATCAAAAATACTTTTTTTTTGTAAATATTAAATATTATATTTTTTATACATGTTTAATATATTTATCATGTAATATGAATACATATATATATTAATATATTTAGGTTAAAATACAAAATATACACACTTTTATTTTTTATTAATATTTAACATTAAAAATACCTTTTTATAAATATACTTCATTTTTTATTTTATTTTTGTACATAACTATTAAATATTATATATATTGAATAATTAATACAATTTACTTAATAAAATTAGGGTTTTGCCCTAAACATAAAAAAGCTCCAAAAAAATAATACTTTTTATTTTGTTTATTTGACATAAAAAATACTTTTTTTTCATACACATAAAAAGCCTTTTTGCATCTTGCATATTTATCTTATTTCTATTTAATTTGTGCAATTGATTATCTTGTAAATAATTCCAAATTGATGTAATAGCTAGGTTTAAATTCCTTGTCAAATACCCCCCCATTTGAACATTTGTACCCCCCTTCCCATATTGTGTTGTAATAGCTTAGGAACTTTAAATTTCGCACTTTATTGCTTTCTAAATATACCATGTTAGAATTAGGGTTTGTATGCAAATAAAAACAACAAAATAGTTTGACCTAATTTCAAGATAATCAAGCATGAAAATGGACAACACTAATCACACTTGCACCCCTAGGGTATTCCACTTGTTGCCTTCAATAATGGGCCATATTGCATGTTAGGTCTCTTTGGGCAAAACAAAACAATCAAATGATCATAGTCCCTCGATGACACTTTCAAAAGTTGCCTAAATAATGATCAAGTCCCTTAAAGGAAAATTGCCCAAAGATACTTGGCACCATTGTAATTATGGTCTAAACGATGACCCGCGCCCGTCCCTTTCACATCCTAACACAAGATTGTCCACCAAATGCAATGGTGGAACAAAATTGTTAAAAGGGTTAAAACATAGCAATAATCTTTGAGAACTTTAGGGTAGATAGCTCTTAAATACTTGTCAACGTGCAAAACAAAAACGCTTGCCTATTTTTTAAACCACACTTTCAAAACAAACTTTCAAAAAAACCTTGAAACATCTTTTCAAAAAGACAAACACCTTTTATAAAACATTCGAGTAAAGAATTGTTACAAGGGTAGCCTAGACAAGGCATCTTTTTCAAAACATTTTCAAAACCACACACAAAGCACCATTTCAAACAATTGAAAACCAAGGCAAGTTGATCTAAGAAAGTACCTAAGAGCCCATGGATAACCATGGATAGAAAGGGTGCTAATACCTTCCCTTTCTATAATCTACTCCCCGAACCCAAGAAAATATCTCAAAGGTTTTTGCTGTGCTTTTTAAACCTTTCCTTAGGATAAAATAAAAAGTCGGTGGCGACTCTTGCTCAACCGAAACATTTGCGAAAACAAACGCAAAACCATAGTCAGTTCTCCCACCGTATCACAACCTCAAATTAGGGTTTCATTTTGCATTAAGATGCTTGAGTCCAAAGGATTCCAAATACTCACCATTGTCCTAATATGTTCTCAAGATTATCCATGTCAAGTTTCAAGCCTTGCAGAGGAAGTTTGCTCAGTCAATTGCTCAAAGGCCTGAAAATCGACTATGCTAGGTCAAAGGTCAACTAGGGCCCACATATAGTCAAACTTCAAGATTTTTGGTCAACATCCTCATTTTTAAGTATCATTCATCATTTGATCAAGGGTTGATCATGATTCCTCAAGGATTGCTCACAATTCATCAACACCAAAAAAGTTGCTAAATTAGGGTTTTGCAGGAAAAGTCAACTCAACTTTGACCAAGCATAACTTTCTCACACTTTATCAAAAATGACCCATACAAACCTCATTTTGAAGTGAACGCAATTCCCTACAATTCATCTTCAGCTCCAAAGTTCAAAATATGCACTCACAAGAAGATATGAATTTGGACATTATAGGTCATTTTGAAAGGTCAACAAAAAAACCTTTTGGGTCAAGGCTTCATACATGAACATGGAAGACTCAATTGAGATGAGACTAAAAGGGTTTCTTATAGGACATCCTAATATTTCTAAAAAGTCCAAGAACACCTCTCTAGGGTCAAAATTGAGAGAGTTATGCATTGGCCAAGTTGATCTTTTTTCCAAAATTGTCAAAAGTCAAATGTGCTCAAATTTGCATTTTTTGCTAAATGGGACAAACTTTTTATGCTTGCACTTCAATGATAACATAGTCCACGACCTATGGGACCATCCATGCTTTATTTATTCATTTATTTAATTTATTTTGATTTTTATTCATTTAAAATTAAAATAAATTAAAATAAATCCTAATAAATCATATATTGTGTTTTAGGGATGATTTTTTGCATTGAAAGAAGATCTTATATGCTGTCAATTGAGAATCAACTCGTACAAGGCTAATTTGGTTGGAAAAAGATTGGATTTGAGCAAAATTGGAAAGAAATCATATGCCATGAAAGACCAAATCAAATCTCCAAGATGAGCAAGATTGAGGTCAGTTTTGTTGACCTAATATGTTGTATTACATATACAGAAGCAAGCCAAGGCATGAGAGAGGTTGGAACAGTCGTGAAAGAGGCAAACAAAACTCAAAAAATTCAAGAAAAAGTGGTGATCCAATTTCCATACTAGAGACCAAATCGTGTCATTCTCACATTGCCAACAGGTTGTTGGACATCCCAGGAACATATCCCAATCAATTGCAAGTCTTTTCACGCTTGGAATTGTAAGTTACAGGTATCACGATTTGCTCCCAAACTCAAATTCAATTTCATTGATTTACTCATTGAGTTTGTAAACTTTTGATACCATTCAATTGCATTTCTAACGCATGTACAGGATGTTGCCATAGCTAGGGTTTCACGTTCTTGATTAGGGCTTTGCAATATAGGCAAAATTGGGGTTGGATTTTGGTGCCATGACACTCGTGAGGATGAGACGAGTTAATTGGCCCCTTTGAATTCCATTTATATTGCTTGTAGAGAATTTTTGTGATGAACAGGCTTGTAGCTACAGAAGGCAACTGTAGGTAAAAGTGTTGCTACCTAAAACAACGGTTGAGAGGAAGAAGATGGATGCGTGGCACCCCCTGGTTGGGAAATTGTAACTTGTTTTTTTTTCATAAATAAAATCAAAATAGAAATTAGGTTAGACTTTTGATTTAATTTTATTTTGCTCTTTTTCTCAAATAAATAAAAATACAAAAAAAATAGGTTTTAGAATAAATTAGTTTATTTTTCTTAATTTAAAATCAATTAGAATTAGGATTTTCTCTTTTTTAACTTAAGGATTTCTTTATTTTTAATAATAAAACATGACAAAAACATTTTTTAACTAATCGCAATTAGGTTTAGGCAAGGGTCAAAACCCTAATTGTCTCGTTTTCGATTTATCGTGCGCGTATTATTATTTCTACGATATTGTTGTAACTGTTCATGGTTTGTAATAGTTTAATCTAGGGCTTTTTATTTATCGTTTTCCCGGGTTTTTGGCTATGTAATTAATCCCCTTCCCCGAAGCCTTGTAATAGCGTAGATTTACTTTCTCGCATTTTAATTCTCGCAAATATTTGACTGTTTAGATGTATGCTAATAGGAATGTATGACAAGAATGCATGACAAATTAATCCAGTTAGAAAACCCTAATGTGCAAAGATAAATAACTGAAACTAATCACTCACACATATCACTCTTAAGGTATACTCTCACTTCGGTTGCCTTCGGTAAACGATCATTAAGTATAGGGTGTCTTAGTGGTTGTCCTCCTGTCTAAAAAAGATCAAATGTCCCATTCGAATGTTGCCTCAGAAATGTTGCCTCGAAAATGTTGCCTTTGCCTCGAATATGATCTTAAGACTTTAGGGTTATTACTAATGTGTCCTAACATTGCTTTAGTGATTGTACGTCCCTTTTGAATTGACCCTTGCAACTCCAACGACGGTGCTACCTATTTCTCAATAGTAGGACAGCGTTGTCTAAAGGAAACAAGAATAGAAACAATCTTTTCTCGAGTAGGTAGATGCTAGTAGGTACTTGCTCAAATCAAAGCTTTTCACACTTACACATTTCAAAACAATTTTCAAAACAACTCCGTCACACCTTTGAGGACTGATACAAGGGTTATCACAAAGTAAAAATTTTCAAAAAAAAGCACATACACAAGCAATTTTAAAAGATGAGCAAGTACCTAAGAGCCCATGGAAAACCATGGATATAAAGGGTCCTAACACCTTCCCTTTCTATAATCTGGGTACTCAAAATCTCGAAAAAGGATTTTTCTGTACTTTTTTCCTTTCCGGTTGGATGAAATAAAAGTCGGTGGCGACTCTTGCTTACCGCGATATTTTGCAAACACAAAACGCAAAATGCAAACCATCATTTCAAACAGTCGGTTTTGCCACCATATCACAGAACTGGCGACTCTGCTGGGGACTTAATAAGTGGGGTATACCTTAGGATCTAGTTCATCATAATTGCTTCTCTTGATTACTTTGATTGCTTTACTTTTAAGGGTTTTGTTTGGGAGTTACTATAGATCCTAACCCAGATCTGGGGATACCTTTTAGGTAAGTAGAAATAGACTGTGAGGGAACTGTACGGTGTAGACCGATATGGTTGAAGCAGTAGCTACGTTGATGTGGCACATTGGTTGTTACCAGTATCCCTTGTGGAGAAACGAGGAGAATACGGAGCCGCTGCATGGTGTCGTTAAGCATCAACTGATCTTAGAACCTTTAATCGCCCAACTTGTCCATTAGAAAGTAGTGAGATAGCCGACCTCGGTGTAAAGCTGAGAACTGGTTTATACTCGATGCTACACTCATTGAGACCATACTCTCGAGATAGTTCCAGCCACAAGAAAAGATTGTGTGAGCTAAAACCATGACCGATGGAGGATGGTCAGTGATATTGAGATCCTCTAGAACCTGGTTACCTTTTTCTAGGACAGTTTGAAACCAACTTAACTTCAAGAGGGTACTACCTTTGACCTCATGCAAGCCTTAAACCTAAGGGCTTTGTGTGATTTTAATGTGTTTGCAATATCTGTGTTTGCTATACCTGTGGTTTACCATGACATCATGCATCATAACATGGCATTCATGCTTCATTACACTAACCATTTCAAAGACCAAGGGAGTTTATCTTTGTTCTGTTTTGCAGATTATGGCTTTCGTGCGCAGAAATACCATCCGAGTCAACTTTGTGCAAATACCTGCCCAACTTAAAGAGCTAGCCTCAAGAGTTTCTGATACTTCTATGTTCATTAAGAGACACAGTCAACTTCTCATCCTGGTTACTATAAATCTTGATGAGCAGATGATGAGCATACTATTTCAATTCTTTGATCCCGTGCATCATTTCTTCACCTTTCCAGATTACCAGCTGGTACCCACCTTGGAAGAGCTCTCTCATCTATTGGGCATATCCATCCTTGAACAGGTGCCCTTCACAGGTATGGAAGAAGTTCCTAGACCAGAAGACATTTCCTCAGCTCTGCATTTGAAACAGGCTGACGTAGTATCCAATTGGGAAACACGAAGCGGGGTCGAAGGTTTTCTAGCCAAATTTATGATAGACCAGGCTCAGCTATTCTGGGATGATTTGGATTTTCAGGATTTTGAAGATGTCTTGGCTCTTCTTATCTATGGTTTGTTCTCTTCCCGAATCCAGATTCCTTTGTAGATGTGAATCCTGTCAAGATTTTCCTTTCCTGCAACCTTGTGCCTACCTTGCTGGGTGATATCTTGCATGCCCTCCACACCCGTACTATGAGGAGGAGAGAAACTCTTATGTGTTGCATGTCGTTGCTGTCAAGGTGGTTTACTTCTCACCTCCTTAAGTCTCTGCTGAAGAACGAAGAAGGTTTGGGTTGGTCTTACAGAATAATGCCACTTGCTCATACATATATTCTTTGGTGTTCCCAGGCTATGTAAGACACTGCTGTTATTGACCGTTGTGGGGGATACCCTAATGTCCCATTTCTTGGAATTAGAGGAGGTATAACTTACAGTCCTTGTCTGGCTTTACGACAATTTGGTCGTGCTCGAAGAGATGGTCCCCATGAGTTACTTCTTGAAGACATTGTGTTTGACTATAAGGAGGATGTTAAGGAGCATCACTGAAGGTTTATACGAGCTTGGGGCATGGTGAATAGATCTGACCCCCAAGTTGGGACCAAAGACTTCCCTTCCTATGCAGCCTTACCTCCAATGGGTCTGAGCTCGTGCCTAGAAGCTTGGGATGCCTTATGAGGCCGTATTACCAGTGATTTTGGAGCCCACTAATGAAGAAGGCATTCCTTACACGGTTCACTATCCTTACATGCCCACTGATCCTGGGGAGTTGCAGAGGTCTTGGATTCTGCTGAAGAATGAGCGGGACACTTACCAGGAACAGTACCATGAGCAAGAAAGGAAGAATTTGAAGCTCACCAGGCAGCTCGAGGAAGAAAAAGTGATCAATGACTACATCAGCACAAAGAGGAAGCGACCATGGGACTTTTGATTTTGCTTTTTCTAGTTTTAGATTTTGTTTTATTTACTTCTTTGTAACGCCTTAAAGGCATTGTTGAACCTTTTAAAGTTAAGCTAATAAAGTTTTGTTTACTTTTGGTTTGCAAATTTAAATCTCTCAAAGTCTTTGAAATCATTACATGCGCATCCCATTATCATGCACACCATTACAGGTATCGTTACAGGTCTCTCATCTTCTTTGCTGTTTATTTTAGCAGAAATGTCTTCCGATCAAGCCATCAAAGATCTTTAGGCACAGAACGCCCAATTCCAACAGATGTTCATAAGTCTGGCTAAAGGACAAGAGGATCTGAAGATCCTTATTCTGAAAGAGAAGAAGAATAAGAAGAAGGTCAGTATTCTGAACATGGGTAGAAGATTCGGAGAAAGGTTGAGACAACCAGCTGATCTGACCTCCTCATCCAAGGACGAGGAGAACCAAGAAAGAGCAAAGGATCCTAGTCCTGCAGTTTCTGATAACGATACGGATTACGATAATGAGCAATATCCTCCTGCTGAGGATATGTACAAGCAGCTAGAAGACCGTCTAAGTGCTATGGAGATTCAGAAAATACCTGGTTTGGATTTCAGAGAATTGGGGCTGGTATCGGGAGTGGTCATCCCTCATAAGTTCAAAGCTCCGGTTTTCGCCAAGTACGATGGAGTATCCTGTCCAAAACTCTATCTCCGCTCGTATGTCAGGAAGATCTAACCCCACACTGCTGATAGAAATTTGTGGGTGCACTTCTTTCAAGATAGTCTGTCAGGGACTCAGCTTGAATGGTTTTAGCAGTTGGAAGGAGCCAGTATCCGAAACTGGGAAGATCTTGCTGCTGCTTTCTATAAGCAGTACCAGTACAACGCCGACCTTGCTCCCACTCGTACTCAGCTCCAGGGTATGTGCATGGGTGTAGGTGAAGGTTTTAAGGACTATGCTCAAAAGTGGAGAGACTTGGCTGGAAGAGTCCGACCCCCTTTGTCGGATAGGGAGTTGGTTGACATGTTTCTAGGGATGCTATCTGGTCCATTTTTCAATCACTTGATCGACAGTTCGTCATTTGGGTTTAATGAGTTAATTTTGACTGGAGAAAGAGTTAAAGCTGGAATTCGAAGTGGTAAAATACAGAAGGATGCTTCGTCAAGTTCAGCAAAGAATCCTTTCACCGGTAAGAAGGAAGCTAGTGCAGTCCATGGCCCGAGGGGCCAAAACAGATCTGAACACCGTCAAACGGTAAATGCTGTAGTGATACCAAGACCCGCAGTTGCTCCACAATGCAACAATCAACAAAGGGTGGAAAGACAGCAATGGCAGTTTACCCGCATCAATATGACTTTGGCTGAAGTCCCACCTCATCTGCTGAAATCCAACTTGGTAACCTTGAGAGAGGCTCCCAAGAATCCAAACACTGCTTCTCCCAGATGCAATCCCAATGCACGGCGCGCCTACCATTCTAAGAGTCCAGGCCACGACACAAACGATTGTTGGGCTCTGAGGAATAAAGTACAAGATTTGCTGGAAGCTAAGGAGATAGAGTTTGATGCTCCGGAAAAGCCAAATGTTATAACTGCTCCCATGTCCAAACATGGTCGTGGAGTTAATTCTATGGACACCAATTCGTTTATGACCTCTGTGGAAGAAATCTCTACTCCTCTGATGATGGTTAAGAAGAACTTGTTGTTGGCCGGTTTATTTTCGGGTAGTGGTGAAGGTTGCCACATGTGTGCAATCTTGCCTTCCGGTTGTTGTTTGTTGAAATCAGGTGTCCAGCGTCTGATGGATAATAAAGAGATTTTGTTTGAGAAGACTATGATTTCGTTGGTTCCAAATGAAGATGTTTCCATCATAACCATTTCCGCCAATCCTTCCAAGGTTTCCTCGAGAAAACTTGTTAGGATTACACCTTTTCCAAGAATTGCTCTGTTAATAATCACCACTCTTGGTCCCATCCATACACTTAGGATAAGGTTGTCCCTTGGCACTACGGTGCTGATGTATATTACCATGGTGTTAAGCAAGATCTGAGGACTAAAGAAGCTGATACTGATATCATTAATATTGTCGGGACCAGTAAGGTTACCCGAAGTGGAAGACTCTTTTCTCCCGAGATTTCCCCTCCGACTGTCCATAAACCTATTGTCATTCGATCTTCTAGTACATCAACTACTGTTCCAGTTCTAGATCCAGTTATCACCCCTATCGCCGAGCCATCTGAGACTCGGGGCAAATAAATCATAGGTGAGCCTGCCCGGACGGAGGCACCTAAGAAAATCATTGTAGAAACCTCTAAACAGGAGATAGAGGAAATATTGAAAATTATCAAGAAGAGCGACTACAACGTAGTCGAGCAGCTGGGGAAGACCCCATCAAAGATCACCATGTTGTCCCTGTTGTTGTGTTCTGAAGCCCATGCGAAGGCTTTAATTGCATTTCTCAAGACTGTGCATGTGCCGCAGGAAACTTCAGCCGATCAGTTCAAAGATTGCATGGCCAGCTTGACTGCTGACAATGTGCTAGGTTTTTTAGATGAGGACCTAACCCCTAAGGGGAGAAATCATAATGATGCTCTACACGTCTCGATCGAGTGTAGGGGAACCACTATGGCCCATGTGCTGGTAGATACCGGATCCTCATCAAATGTTATACCAAAGAAAGCGTTAGACCGTCTGGATTGTGAAGGTTTGATTCTAATGCCGAGTAACATTGTGGTAAGGGCTTTTGATGGATCAAAAAGAATGGTGCACGGGGAGGTGGACATCTCTGTCAAAGTGGGTTCTCAGACCTTTAGGTCCACCTTCTACGTAATGGATATCAAGCCGTCGTATTCTTGCTTGTTGGGTCGTCCTTGGATTCATAAGGCTGGGGCAGTTACTTCCACACTCCATCAAATGCTGAAGTATCTGGTGAAGGGGAAGATTGTCACGGTGCGAGGTGAAGAAGAGTATATGGTGAGTCACCTCAATTCCTTTAGTTACGTAGAGATGGACGGGGAATTCATAGAAACGCCTTGTCAGAATTTCGAAGAGGTCCCTCAGACTTTGGCGTCAACTGAAGTTACTACCAACAAACCTCTGATGAAGATGGCTTCTCTCAAGGATGCCAGGGCTGCAGTTGAAGAAGGTGGGTGTACCAATTGGGGCCAGCTCCCTGATTTCACTCACAAAACTGACAAATTTGGTTTCGGATTTACTACAGGGGCTCAAAGGGCTGTTAGGCGTGCACGGATTGGAAGACATCCTCTACATATCAGCAATCGGGGAGTTAACACAGTTGAGGACAGTGAAGAAGATTCAGACATCGACAACTGGATCTACCCAACAACCAACGGTGGACCGAATAACTGGACGATGAAGGACTTCATACCTGTTTCTTTTATTCCGTAGTAATTGACTCATTTATTTTAAGATTTGTAATAAACAGTTTGAAACTTTATGGCCCGATGCCTTGCCCGAGGCATCTTGGCTTTGCTTGTGAGGGATTACTATTTGTCATTTCATATATCATTAATAAAGCATTGGACGTTTCTTGCATTACAAATTTTATGCTCCTTGTTTTTCTTTTCTGTCTCTCACTTTATCAAAACAGTTATTCTCTTACACACACTCACATATCATACTGCAGATCCATATCCACTCTGGATCCCATTGATAATGACTCTGCTACTGCCAGTTATGACTTCAAAAATCGGATCAACCAAGCCGAGGACGACGGTGAGGATGATTGTGAGGTGCCTGGAGAACTTGCTAGACTGTTACAACAAGAAGAAAGGGCCATACGACCTCATGAAGAGCCAGTTGAGTCAGTGAATTTGGGTACAGAGGAAGACAGGAAAGAGATTAAGATAAGTGCGAATCTGGAGCCTAGTGTCAAACAACGGTTAATACAGATGCTACGTGACTATGTTGATATCTTCGCCTGGTCCTATGAAGACATGCCTGGTTTGGAGACTGATATTGTGGTACATCACCTTCCAACTAAAGAAGACTTCCCTCCGGTAAAGTAGAAGGTCCGTCGTATGCGCCCTGAAATGTCAGAGAAAATCAAGGCAGAGGTCATGAAATAGTTCGACGCAGGATTCTTAGCTATCACTTCTTATCTGCAGTGGGTTTCCAACGTCGTTCCGGTACCTAAGAAGGACGGTAAGGTACGGATGTGTGTGGACTACGGAGATCTGAACAGGGCGAGCCCCAAGGATGACTTCCCACTCCCTCACATTGATGTTCTGGTCAACAACACCGTGCAGCACAAGATCTTCTCTTTCATGGATGGTTTTTCTGGCTACAACCAGATCAAGATAGCTCCTGAAGACATGGAGAAGACAACCTTCGTTACACAGTGGGGCACCTTCTGTTACAAGGTAATGCCTTTTGGGTTGAAAAATGCTGGGGCAACTTATCAGCGTGCCATGGTCGCTTTGTTCCACGACATGATTCACCATGAGATCGAGGTTTATGTTGATGACATGATAGCCAGGTCCCAGACTGAGGAAGAGCACCTCGATCATCTCCAAAAACTCTTTGACAGGTTGAATACGTACAAGCTGAGGTTGAATCTGAACAAGTGTACCTTCGGGGTAAGGTCTGGTAAGCTTCTGGGTTTCATTGTCAGTGATAAGGGTATTCAGGTGGACCCCGCAAAGGTAAAAGCCATACAAGAGATGCCGGCTCCCCGCACAGAAAAAGAAGTCAGAGGTTTCTTGGGATTTCTGAATTACATTGCCAGGTTCATTTCACATCTTACTGCTACTTGTGATCCCATCTTCAAGCTACTGAAGAAAGATCAAGTGGTAAAGTGGAATGAGGAATGCCAGACCTCTTTCTAAAGAATCAAGGAATACCTTCAAGAACCCCCAATTCTGATGCCTCCAGTTGAAGGAAGACCTTTGATATTATACTTGACAGTGCTGGACAATTCGATGGGGTGTGTGCTGGGGCAGCATGACGAGTCTGGCCGAAAAGAGCACGCTATCTACTACCTTAGAAAAAAGTTTACTGGATGTGAGACCCGATACTCATTGCTCGAGAAAACTTGCTGCGTTTTGGCATGGGCTGCTCGCCGGCTGAGACATTATATGCTGACTCACACTACCTTGCTGATATCAAAGATGGATCCGATCAAGTATATTTTCTAGAAGCCCACTCTCTCCAGAAGGATAGCAAGATGGCAGATGATCTTAACTGAGTACGACATCCAATACACAACCCAAAAAGAAATCAAGGGGAGTGTATTGGCAAATCATTTGGCGCATCAGGTCGTGGATGACTACCAGTCCATGAATTTCGAGTTCCCGGATGAGAATATCATGTTGGTAACCAGCTGCGAAGAACCTGGATCGGATGAAGGACTTGAGGAGGGATCCCGGTGGTCTATGTATTTTGATGGAGCCTGTAACACATTGGGTAATGGCATCGGCGCTGTAATTATATCTCCTGAAGGCTGTCATACTCCGTTCACCGCCCGACTATGTTTTAATTGCACCAACAATATGGCGGAGTATGAAGCATGTATCATGGGTCTTCGAGCTGCTATTGACCTGAGGATTAAGTTTTTGAGTGTATTCGGAGATTCCGCTCTGGTGATAAGTCAGATCAAAGGCGAGTGGGATATGAAACACCCGAATCTTATTCCTTACAAAGAGTATGTACTGACATTTCTCCCACACTTTGAGGAGATAACCTTTGAACACATCCCAAGAGAGGAGAATCAGTTGGCGGATGCGCTAGCTACCATGTCTTCTATGTTCAAGGTCAGGTGGGACAATGAAGCTCCCCAGATTACCATTGAGAGGTTGAACGAACCCGCGCATTATTGTGACATCGAGACTAAAGAGGTAACAGATAAACCCTAGTTTCACGAGGTAAAGAGGTATCTTGAGGCTCAAGAATACCCCGAGGGGGCATCTGTTAATGATAAGAAGTTTCTGAGTAGGTTTGCTGCAAAGTTCTTCATCATAATGGAATCCTCTATAAGCGTAACCATGATTCAACCTTACTGCAGTGTGTAGACAAGAGCGAGGCAGAAAGAATCATGGCAGAATTACATGAAGGTACCTTCGAAACTCATTCTAGTGGACATACCATGGCGAAGAAAATCCTACGGACAGGATATTACTGGTCCAATATGGAAGCCGATTGTTACCATCACTTTCGAACCTGTCATAAGTGTCAAGTCTATGCTTATAAGGTGCATGTGCCTACGGTTCCCCTGAATGTTTTGACAGCTCCTTGGCCTTTTGCAATGTGGGGCATCGACATGATTGGCGAGATCAGACCTACTGTATCTAACAGGTATCGTTTCATTCTGGTAGCAATTGATTACTTTATGAAGTGGGTTGAGGCAACTTCTTTTGCTACAGTAACTAAGAATATCGTAGCGCGGTTCATCCGACACAATCTGATTTGTCGATATGGTGTACCAGAGAGGATTATTACTGAAAATGGTATAAATCTCAATAACACAATGATCACCGAGCTCTGCAAACAGTTCAAGATACAACATCATAACTCTTCTCCCTACAGGCCGAAGATGAATGGGGCCGTTGAAGCAGCTAATAAGAACATCAAGAAGATTGTGCAGAAGATGACGGTGACATACAAAGACTGGCACGAGATGTTACCATTTGCTCTTCATGGGTACCGTACCTCAACACGGACATCTACAGGGGCAACACCCTACTCTTTGGTGTATGGCATGGAGGCAGTCCTACCCATCGAGGTCCAGATACCCTCTCTCAGGATTATGAAGGATGCAGGTTTGAACGAAGATGACAGGATCCAAACCCGACTTGATCAGCTGAACCTAATCGATGAAAAGAGACTTACTGCTATTTGTCATGGTCATACATATCAAAGGTGGATGATCAAGGCTTTTAACAAGAAAGTCAGACGTCAAGAATATCAAGTCGAGGATCTAGTGATCAAGCGCATCATACTACCGCAAGGTGATCCCAGGGGAAAATGGACCCCCACATACGAAGGGCCATTTGTGGTTAAGAACATTTCTCGGGAGGAGCTATGATTTTGACCACCATGGATGGTGACGACCTTCCTCACCCCGTTAATACAGACATAGTGAAAAGATACTACGCATAATCAAAGACCCGCTAGGTTGACTGGCCTAGGCAAAAATAAGGGCTTCCCGGCGAACCAAAAGGGTTCGGGCAAAAATAAGGGATGAAAATGAAAAAAAACTGTACACCCAACAAGTCGAAAACCTGAAAAGGCGACTTGGGCAAAAAAGGGTATCCCGATGGACTGAAAACCCGAAAGGGCGGTCCAGACAAAAATTAGGGATTAAAGCGTAACACTATGTCTCATTGGATCATCTTGCAACCAGATTTCGGTATCAACTATCAAGCTCGGACAACGCCAATCAATCTGATCAACCTTCGGCCAAGCAGCAAAGTGATGAGACGCTTGAAGATATAAAGGCAATAGCAGAGTTGGAACCTAATGGGATTGCTTCACATAGCTGTTTTTCTTTCTTTTACACAAATTGTACAATTTCTGTCTTTCGGCGGTGTTCTCTTACTAGGACGTCAGCCTCTTTGTACAAAACGCCTATTACAGGACAACTTAAAAGTCAATACAATTCATTTTCACAAGAAATTTCAATTTGTTTTTGTTTTTCTGTTTTGTTTTTCCAGAACTTCCAATGATTCATTTTTGATATATGCATTTGAAAATAATGTCTGCTCATAAAATATTTACATAAAAAACAAAAGACAATTACTCGTAATTCCAGGAACAGGGACAAACAAGAAATGCCCAAACCTTACAGTTACTCTACACATCAGGTACCAGGATAGAGCCAGCTTGAGAACATGAGTAGTTATACATACACTCCCCACAGAGTAAAAATCTCCAAAGGCAGTGATGTTAGATTTCCCGAACAGGACATAACTCTCCCCTACTGAAGTTCACGATCGCGAGTGAGTCAGTAAGTTTTGCCCCAAGCAGAGTTTATTTCTCTCACAAGTAGAAATTCAATCTCCAACAGAATTCATCATCACCAGTAACGATAATCCATCCCTATCTGAGTTGTTTCTCCAAGTCAGCAGATCTATCAACAGAGTATCCCCTATCGAACAGAGTTATTCCCCGCAGAGTTATCCTTAGACAGAGTCTCATCTGATAGAATATTTACCAGCCAAGGGGTAAATCCCCAACACGATCATCTTTGTTCACCATCCCCAACAGAAGTGGAGGACCTATGGTTTTCATAGCAATCAGGGATTTATTTTCCCAGATTCATATTATCATGTCAGCATTTCATGTTCATACATCATGACATATGCATACATCACATATAACATAGTCTCATTTATTTTGAGAACGTCAATATACAATGCATCTCATGCATCGCACATAACTAACCCTGTATTTATTTCAGGAAAATACAGTTATTATCAACAATTTCCAGCAGGTACATAATCAACACTCGAAGCTAAAACAGAGTAATCATCGGCAACAAATACAACCTCATCTAGGTTCCTTCTCATAGCCTTACTATCCAGGCTTTCATCTCGAAGTAACCCTACTATCCAGGTTCCTTCTCATAGCCTTACTATCCAGGCTTTCATCTCGAAGTAACCCTACTATCCAGGTTCCTTCTTACAGCCCTACTATCCAGGATTTCATATCGAAGTAACCCTACTATCCAGGTTCCTTCTCACAACCCTACTATCCAGGCTTTCATATCGAAGTAACCCTACGACCCAGGTTACTCCTCACAGCCCTACTATCCAGGATTTCATATCAAAGTAACCCTACTATCCAGGTTCCTTCTCACAGCCCTACTATCCAGGATTTCATATTGAAGTAACCCTATGAACCAGGTTCCTCCTCACAGCCCTACTATCCGAGCTTTCATATCAAAGTAACACTACTATCCAGGTTCCTTCTCACGGCCCTACTATCCAGGCTTTCATATCGAAGTAACCCTACTATCCAGGTTCCTTCTCACAGCCCTACTAACCAGGATTTCATATCGAAGTAACCCTACTATCCATGTTCCTTCTCACAGCCCTACTATCCAGGCTTTCATATCGAAGTAACCCTACTATCCAGGTTCCTTCTCACAACCCTACTATCCAGGCTTTCATATCGAAGTAACCCTACTATCCAGGTTCCTTCTCACAGCCCTACTATCCAGGCTTTCATTTCAAAGAAACCCTACCACCCAGGTTCCTTTTCATAACCTTACTATCTAGGTTCCTTCTCTCTTATCTCTAGACGACAGTCCACAACACTGTAAGACCTGGATCTGATCAAACCCAATTAGTTTCGCATTTCCCCAGTAAGTCGCAGTGCAGCCTGTACACTAACCAGATATGCAGTTCACCTCCGGAGTTAATTCCCCAGTAGAGTAACAGACAACTGAAGCTCCTAAAATTCTATTTCTCCCAAGACAGATACCAACATTCCCCAGCGAAGTCCTCCTCAATAACAGCTATATGAGTTCTCGCAAAGGAATCTCTTGTGCGATCGACACTTCCTCGGATGGCATCGTTAAGCCTGTCTCCGACAATTCTCTAGCAAATTCCCAATGGCATCTATAAGCCCATTCCCGATATCACAAATCAAGTTCCACTTCATGCGAGTGCAAATTTCTGGGCACTCTAGTGTTCAATCATCTTCCACCTTCAGATCATGAAAGACAGACAAGCCAATCTATATGCTCAGGTTTAAGAAGATTGAACAGGGGCAGCTTTTGTACCCCAAAATTTGCCCTCCCATGTTTCTCAATACGTGTCAAGTGAGGTCCTCAAATTGCTCAAGGAAGTCCAAGAGTTGACCAGACAAACTCTCTCCTAAGGCAGTCTGCCTCAAATTAGGGTTTCATTTTGCATCAAGATGCTTGAGTTCAAAGGATCCCAAATGCTCACCATTGTCCTAATATGTTCTCAAGATCATCCATGTCAAGTTTCAAGCCTTGCAGAGGAAGTTTGCTCAGTCAATTGCTCAAAGGCCTGAAAATCCACTATGCTAGGTCAAAGGTCAACTGGGGCCCACATACAGTCAAACATCAATATTTTTGGTCAGCATCCTCATTTTGAAGTATCATTCATCATTTGATCAAGTTTTGATCATGATTCCTCAAGGATTGCTCACAATTAATCAAAACCCAAAAAGTTGTTAAATTAGGGTTTTGTAGGAAAAGTCAACTCAACTTTGACCAATCATAAATTTCTCATAATTTATCAAAAATGACCCATCCAAAGCTCATTTTGAATAGGATGCAATTCCCTACAATTCATCTTCAGCTCAAAAGTTCAAAATATGCACTCAGAAGAAGATATGAATTTGGACATTATAGGTCATTTTGAAAAGTCAACAAAAACACCTTTTGGGTCAAGGATTCATACATGAACATGGAAGACTCAATTGAGATTATACCAAAAGGGTGGATTAGAGGACATCCTAAGCTTTCTAAAAAGTCTAAGAACACCTCTCTAGGGTCAAAATTGAGAGAGTTATGCATTTGCCAAGTTGACATTTTTTGCAAAATTGCCAAAATTTAAATGTGCTCAAATTTGCATTTTTTGCTAAATGGGCCCAACTTTTTATGCTTGCACTTCAATGATAACATAGTCCACGACCTATGGTACCCTCCATGCTTTATTTATTCATTTATTTAATTTATTTTGATTTTTATTCATTTAAAATTCAAATAAAATCAAATAAATCCTATTAAATCATATATTGTGTTTTAGGGATGATTTTTTGCATTGAAAGAAGATCTTATATGTTGTCAATTTAGAATCAACTCATGCAAGGCTAATTTGGTTGGAAAAAGATTGGATTTGAGCAAAATTGGAAAGAAATCATATACCATGAAAGACTAAATCAAATCTCCATGATGAGCAAGATTGAGGTCGTTTTTGTTGACCTAATAGGTTGTATTACATATACAGAAGAAAGCCAAGGCATGAGAGAGGTTGGAAAAGTCGTGAAAGAGGCAAACAAAACTCAAAAAATTCAAGAAAAAGTGGTGATCCAATTTCCATACTAGAGACCAAATCGTGCCATTCTCACATTGCCAACAGGTTGTTGGACATCCCAGGAACATATCCCAATCAATTGCAAGTCTTTTCACGCTTGGAATTGTAAGTTACAGGTATCACGATTTTCTCCCAAACTCAAATTTGATTTCATTTATTTACTCATCCTATGCATGTTTTGAATATATATTCGTGTTCATCATTGAGTTTGTAAACTTTTGGTACCATTCAATTGCATTTCTAACACATGTACAAGATGTTTCCATAGCTAGGGTTTCACGTTCTTGATTAGGGCTTTGCAGTATAGGAAAAATTAGGGTTGGATTTTTGTGCCATGACACTCGTGAGGATGAGACGAGTTGATTGGCACCTTTGAATTCCATTTATATTTCTTGTAGAGAATTTTTGTGATGAACATGCTTGTAGCTACAACAAGGCAACTGTAGGTAAAAGTTTTGCTACCTAAAACGACAGTTAGGAGGAAGAAGATGGATGCGTGGCACCCCCTGGTTGGGTGATTTGAATTTCGCACGTTTTGAGTTTCAGTGTTTTGTTTTTATTATATTATAATTGATTTTGATTATATATACCAATAACAAGCGTAACTCAGTTGGCAAGCAGGGAGTAGAAGTATGCATAAGATCCTGGGTTCGATCCCCAAGTCCCAACCTTTCTTCACATTTTTCTTCAACAGGAAATCTAGCGCATTACCCCTCAGAAGGTTCACCATATACCATCAGGATCTGGCCATCCAACTCATCAGTGCTCCAGATCCAACGCCTTTCCTTTGGAGGACCACCATACGCCTCCAGTCAACAACCACATTGGATCAGGCAAAGTCAAACAGGCCTGGATCTTTTGGGCTCAGAATCTCAAACAGCACCCCCATAATTGCTAATACAGGCCCATTTTTTCCTTCCTTTTTCTTTTAGTTTATTTAAATCTTTCAATATTTATTTTATTTTCTTTAATTCACAAATTAATTTATTTTTTCACAAAAAACATGAAATCAATAATTCACCAAAAAAATTAGGATTAGTTTTTTATTTTATTATTATCAAAATTAATTTAACTTAGTTTAATTTAGGGAAATTGTAACTTGTTTTTTTTCATAAATAAAATCAAAATAGAAATTATGTTAGACTTTTGATTTAATTTTATTTTGCTCTTTTTCTCAAATAAATAAAAATACAAAAAAAATAGGTTTTAGAATAAATTAGTTAATTTTTCTTAATTTAAAATTAATTAGAATTAGGATTTTATATTTTTTAACTTAAGGATTTCTTTATTTTTAATAATAAAACATGACAAAAACATTTTTAACTAATCACAATTAGGTTTAGGCAAGGGTCAAAACCCTATTTGTCTTGTTTTCGATTTATCGTGCGCGTATTAATATTTTTACGATATTGTTGTAACGGTTCATGGTTTGTAATAGTTTAATCTAGGGCTTTTTATTTATCGCTTTTCCCGGGTTTTTGGCTATGTAATTAATCCCCCTCCCCGAAGCCTTGTAATAGCGTAGATTTACTTTCTCACATTTTAATTCTCGCAAATATTTGACTGTTTAGATGTATGCTAATAGGATTGTATGACAAGAATGCATGACAAATTAATCCTATTAGAAAACCCTAATATGCAAAGATAAATAACTGAAACTAATCACTCGCACATATCACTCTTAGGGTATACTCTCACTTCGGTTGCCTTCGGTAAATGATCATTAAGTATAGGGTGTCTTAGCGGTTTCCCTCCTGTCTAACAAAGATCAAATGTCCCATTCGAATGTTGCCTCGGAAATGTTGCCTCGAAAATGTTGCCTCGAATATGATCTTAAGACTTTAGGGTTATTACTAATGTATCCTAACATTGCTTTAGTGATTGTACGTCCCTTTCGAATTGACCCTTGCAACTCCAACGACGGTGCTACCTATTTCTCAATAGTAGGATAGTGTTGTCTAAAGGAAACAAGAATAGAAACAATCTTTTCTCGAGTAGGTACATGTGTAGCGGTAGAAATGTTCAAGACTAAGCCATTGGATTGACTAGACTTTATACAAATCAAAGATAAAAATCGCCACCATGCTTTATTGTTTCCAAAGAAATGGGAAAAGAGCGAATAACCCACAAAGGGGGAAAGATTCAAGGTAAGGGGGTTGGTTATGCAAAGGTAAGGTATTAGCACCCTAAACATCTACGGTACTCTGCAGGAACCTCTTTGTAAAATCTGTATATTTTTGCTATAAAAATGCATTGTATATAAAATGGATAGTGGAGGTGAGAAAATAAGTATTTTTTATGATTTTGCACCCGCCGCGGTTGCGGACCTTTAGTGCCTACGTACCACCTTTTGTGCAATAGGGGATCAGGGTACACGTAGTTCCTCTTTTAAAAATTTGAAACACGAGTGTGTTGGTTAATTTTATGAGATAAGACATCATCGTCATTGTCCGTATGGAAAACATACTTACTACCCACAATCATGAGAAAGGAGAATTTGCATCATCTCATAGTGGAGGATATGGCTTGGATTTTAAAATCAGCAATGCCTCATTCAACACCCAAGTGGAAAATATCTCACTTCACTATATATTATAGAAGTATAGTTGTTTGCATCACTACAAGGATTGACAAGAGCCTAATCTTTTAAGAAAAGTTTAAAGGTAAAAGCCAAAGTGGCAAAATGATTTGAAATGAGATTGATTGACTTTTAGTCTTTTCACAAAGAAATGTCAAGGTATTATTAAATTGATTGGAGTTTATTTATGAAAATATTTTTGAAAATGCATGGACATAAGTCCAAGTTTATTATGAAAGTTTTTAAGTTTCAAAACAAGAAGGGTTTTCAAAAGGAGGGAGAAGGGTTTGAGATTAAAGAGGATGGGAGAAGAAGAAGAGACCATCCTAAAGCATAAGGTAAAAGCTAAAGATAAGAACCATCTAACCAACAAGAAGCCAATACTTGACATTATGAGCCAAGATAGAATTCCCATTCTTTAGATTGGAACCAAGCAAGCAAAGATCCTAGACCTCTTCAAATGTATTAAGTCTTCACAAAAAAATTGGACAGAGTAACAGCTGTATACGGGTGAATTCCAGATTTCAAACAAAGGATGCAATCACAAAAACCTGCACACAAAAACAAACAAGCAACCCAATGTCTTGAGGTAAACCCCAAGAACTCCAGACAAAATAATCAGATAAGATCACAAGGTATCCAAGATAGGCCAAGGTTTCTAATCCTAAGTCCAAGAAAAAGTCCACTGCTCCATAATACCAAGGATAGTAACCAAATAGTCCAAGTACCTTTAAGAGTTTTTTAGGGTTTATGTTGATTATTAAGTGTCTTAGGAAAAGCAAAAGAAAAGCTCAAGTGAGCAAAGTAAAAATGACAAGAAAATAAATGCTCAAATGAGCAAAGATGAAAATGACATGAAATGAAAAATGCTAAAAAATAAATAGTGCATAAAGCATAAGAGAATAAAAGCATAAAATAAGACAAGTCAATAATTAGTGGTTAGTTGGATGACCATCTTGAAACTTGCATTTGGAACTCATTAGAGGATTGGTAGAACCAAAGCCTCCACACAATAAGTTGCATTTGGTTTTTGTTAAGTATATCATCCATTTAGAATCCTCACAAGTACCATTTAATGATCAACGATGTTTAAGTGATCCGCGTTGACCAAAGGTGTTGTAGATCCATTAGAGGATTGGTTGAACCAAAGCCTCCAGACAATGAATCTCAAGGTTATTGGATTAAAGAGATCAAATTAACATACTTGGGCTTGCAATCATAAGTTTGCGCCACAAATGATCATTTATTCGAATCGGGACAATATTTAGCGCTATGTTAAACAATCGTAAGTGGACTTATATAGAAGTCGCACCTATTTTGAGGACGGTCAATAGCAATCTATGCACCATTTATTTTTAGACATGATATAGAGACCATGCTCCAACAACATTTAGTGCAATGAGAAGGGGATGAGATGAAGAGGAATTAGGGTAAAAAGAGAAACCACATTTGAATTAATATTTAATCAAACTATTATTAAAATCATTCATCCATTTTTTGTGGAGTTAAACTCAACACCATGGACCCAATGATGTTAATAAAGCCATGATCAAAAAATTAACCCAAGACAGCCAGAAAATATTCACAAAATAATAATATATTTAATATATACATTAAAGGGTTTAAAAAGTTTTTAAAAAATGGAAAATAATAAGGAAAATGTCAATTATATTCAAATTAATCAAGAAATGAAAGATAAGACCATAGAAAAATCAGAAAAGAGGTAAAGTAATTATACAAAATTTTTGGGAATTTTTAAAAGTCAGAAACTATTTTTAAAAATTAAAATAAATGGGTAAAATAAACAAAAATAGTAAAAAAATAGTAAAGTCAGAAACAAAAATAAAATAAGGTCACCAATATTTGTCACAATATCATTGGATCATTCCATTATTTTTTCAGAATTTAAAAATGTGTAAAAGTATTTTTAAACATTTTAGACAAACCAAATAAGTGTAAAATTCATTAAAAAAAATACCAAAACACAAAATTAAATTGTGAAAAAATAAAAATCAGAAAGTGAATAATCAGAAATATTTTTCATAATTTTTTCAGATTTTTTGGACTAAAAATGAATTTTCTATGATTTTTTGAAATTTAAAACAATTAAAATATAAAAATCAGGAAAATAAAATAAAAGAAAAAGATGCTGAACATTGGATGAGAGTCAAAATGCGTTAGTAATCAAATCCAAAGGATCTGGCGCGCTGTGCATATCATGGTCTTTAATGAATAATGTACAGAATCATTAATAAAATCATAATTTGAAAATAACAAATGTCACGCTTTCATTGGTTAGAAGATGACACGTTGGTCATCTTTAACCTCCAGCCCTCACGAATTGTAGGTCTCTCAAACTGTAAAATCAGAAGCTCAGACCTATGCCATTCGCTTCGTCTCTTCAAGACGAAGACAACCACACCCTCGCGCCAAATTTATATAAACTGTAACTCAAGCAATTTAGAAACAAAGTTTTGAAAAGGGATTTGAAAATTCATGGTCAAAACGTGCTTCCACATAAAATGAAGTGTTGCGACTAGAACCAGGGCAATGAGAGCAACACAATGATACCAAAGTTTTGAAGAATTGATGAAGGAATCTACCTATTAAAGTTGAGTTGCAGAGCTCTGAAACTGGACCTCTATGGAGCAATATAGGGGATGATTCTTGAATGTAATTATATGGTTAGCTTCAGGGAAGATCAAGGAAGGTGAATTGATGGAAAAAATGGATTGAAAAAGGCTTGAGAATATGATTCGAAGTAGCTGAATTCTGAGTTGTGAAGCAAGTTTGGCAGGGTGATTCTGGCTATCTAAGCTTGGGAAATTGAATGGGGGAAGACCCTCTATTTACAGGGAATCAAATGGAATGTTCAAGCATGTGGAATGATGCAAATTGGAGGGAAATCGTGTGAACCTGATGCACGAGTAAAGTGTGATCTGATTTGCTTCAAAACTCATCTAATCCTTGCGTTTTAAGGCTCTAATCCACTTTGGCAACTTGGTTAACATGTTTAGATCACAAACGCGTGCTAATTTGATGTTTAAAGGCCAAATCATGGATTTCAAATTCTGACTTATGGTGAAACTTCAGTTCCAAGTTACCAAGTTCAATCCAATGGCGTTTCCATCTCAGGGGGTCTTAGGACAAAATTCTTAATGCTTTGGAAAGATGATGTAACAAGCTTTGCAATGGAAAAAGAATGGAAGAAAATGGAGGCTTGATCTTAAAATTACATGGAGTCAAAGTTGAAGAAAAAGAGTTGACTTTCCATACTTAGAAATATTTCAAATTCTTCTTTAAAAATGACCTATAATCTCTTACATCCAACCATGGACTTCCATTTAGAATTTGCTCTTGACCAAAAAAGATGGAATGAAGTAGATCTCTTGAATGACATTTTGAAATTTGAACCACTCAAAATCTCCAAAAATTGAGCAAGTTATGACTTGTTGAAGTTGGCCAAAAATCATGAAATGACCTATAATATTTTGCATTCTTAAGGAAACTTCCATCCATTTTCTTACTTTGTACATAAAAGAAGGCATGAAGTACACATCCTTAGTATCATCATGAAAAAATAATGGGATCAAGGTGATAAATATTGACCAAGTTATGACCATTTGAAGTCACATATGGAAAATTGGGGATTCATCTGGATGACTTGTAATCTTTCTTCTTCACCAAGTTCCTTCCACATGAAAACTCCTTGGAAATTTTGAAGTGATTTGTTGGTAACTCTTTGAAAAGAAGAATGTTTTTGTTATCACTCAAAAATACCAAAAGATGAGCAAGATATTCCCCTTTGAAGTCCAAAACCCTAGCCTCTAGATCAAGAGAATGCTTGGTGGAACTTTGCCAAGTTTGATCAAACTTTTTGTGCCAATATTCTTCCTTTGTGAATAGAGATTGTTGAGGATGATGATGAGGACTCATGGCCACCAAAACAACTTCCATACCAACTTCAAAACAACTTCAATTGTGAGGTTTGAATTTCTCAAGCTTTTGACTAGGGCATGGAAATAAACTCATGAACCCATGAAGCAACTTGCTAAACCTCATTGCCTTTACCTAAATTGTTAATCAAGTAAGACAAATCAATATTGCATTTTGTTAATTAGAGAGAAAGTCAAAGAAAAATATCCATGATCATAAAAGAAAACAATTCAAGGTGCTTGGTAACTCCTCAAAGATTAAGGCTAAAGATAGGGAGAAGAACCAAAAGCCCTAATGTGATTTTGTGGTGATTGAAACAATATGGTATGATGAAGGGATCTTAGGGGCAAAAATTGGGGTACACCAACTGCCCTTATTTAAGTTTCTTCTATCCGGAGATACGAAGGTTAAAAATCTTCGTGTCGACGTGATCAAAGACACTTAAATATAAAACAAACCTTGTTTTTGGACCTAAGATGCCATGTAAATATTTATGCATATGAATTCATATGAATGGAACGAAAGGGACGCAAAGTGGCATTGGGGATGCAATATAAAATGTAGAAATAAAAGATCAACCTCACCAGGAAAATGAATCACTGTTAAACCACGAGAACAGAATCAGAGAGGAGGATAACAAGCATCGACGTTCACTGTCGATGTACTATCAACGTTCACTGAATATATCATACCACAGCCATTCACTGAAGATGAACTATCAACATTCACTAAAGATAGAAAAAATATAACAAACACCGACGTTTATTGCCGATGTACTACCAACGTTCACTGAAGGTAGAAAGAGAAAATATATCATACCACCGCCATTCACTGACGATGAATTATCAACGTTCACTGAAGATAGCAAAAAGATAACAAACACCGATGTTCACTACCGATGTACTACCAACGTTCACTGAAGGTAGAAAGAGAAAATATATCATACCACCGTCGTTCGTTGACGATGAACTATCAACGTTCACTGAAGATAGCAAAAAGATAACAAACACTGACGTTCACTGCCGATGTACTACCAACGTTCACTGAAGGTAGAAAGAGAAAATTTATCATACCACCACCGTTCACTGACGATGAACTATCAACATTCACTAAAGATAGCAAAAAGATAACAAACACCGACGTTCACTGTCGATGTACTACCAATGTTCACTGAAGGTAGAAAGAGAAAATATATCATACCACCGCCGTTAACTGATGATGAACTATCAACGTTCACTGAAGATAACAAAAAGATAACAAACACCAACGTTCACTACCGATGTACTACCAACGTTCACTGAAGGTAGAAAGAGAAAATATATCATCAAGTTTTCCCCAAAATTCTGGTGTTTTGCCAAGAACGGGTATCAACTTCTTCTTTAACCAAGGAAATCTGTCTGGAAAGGATCAAACATAGGTTGTCTCAAATAAAGAGACTTGTTATTTGTTGTCATGGAGGATTGCAAAAATAAATGACTTTCCGGGGATAGAAATATGACTTCCCGAGGAAATGCCACAATATTCCTGCTGAGGAGATAAAGTCTTCCCGTCCAAAATAAGTGCACAAACCAAAACTCAGAGTTCTCAGAAATCCAAAGTTAATATCATTGTCTGGGAGCCACAGATCCAAACCAAAAATAAACTGGAATGAAACAGTTAACCTGAATTCATCCTTTGAAAAATAAACTCAAGAGGGAAAACCAAATTCCACCAAGCAAAGAGCGTTTCCGGAAAGGTCAGAACACAATGTCAATGAATGATGATTTTTAGCAATACATGATGTATGTATGATTGTATGAGTGCTATTGTGCATATGCTGGTAAAAAGGATACAATATCAGCATAGACAAACGAAACTGCCTCAGGTACTAACAACATTGGGCTACGCTTCAGCAAGAAAGATCAATCCAAGAAAGGTAACTGCAGAAACTAAACTTATTGCTTTAACTTCACTGAGGAGAAACATAATTCGGATGTAGCTAAATCAAACAGATACCGGGATAGAACATCCTTCTTCCGGTTTCATCAGAGAAGCAGTTTTCCAAAAGTAACACGCCTACGGGAGATTGCAAGATCAATCTCAAATAAAACATACTTACGTCAAAACGACCAAGCCTCACCGGGGAATTCAAGCCTACCTCCCTGGAGAAAAAAATGCTGATTGAAAATTTTCATCACGAACACTCATTCCAACAAGAGATGCCTTGGAATAACCTTCCCGAGAAATCAAGAAGTCAACACTAATAATGCAAAAAGAGCGACATCTCAGCACACCAAGGGAATAAAACCTTTCATTATATAAGGGAAGACTTCGCTGGGGAATCTGGGACAGAGGCTTCTGACCATGCAAACCCAAAATCAAAAGTGAACCAAGACTTGACTGGTGATAATGGGATCATAAGCTCAATACTATATCTTGCACCCACTGATATCGTCTTTAACTATCTGAGAAACACACAAAGATTGCACACCTACCAGCAAAATGACTTGAGAAAGCTTTCATGAAACAAGTAAATCCTCTTAAAGCAACTGGAGTTTGTTCATTCTTGGGATCACCATTTTTGTTGTCATTGTTTCATCACAAATCCCAAAGTAAATTGAATTGTAAAGATCTATTTTTTTTTTTGAAAAGTCAACTTTTCTTTTTTAATCTTTTTGCTTTAACAATTATTATCAGTAATAAATGAAGTCTTTGCAAGCTAAATAAAAATAAGAACACAAAGAATTAGGCAAAAGCTCGAATTTCATTAATAGAATGGTAGTCTGCGAATGGCGAGACTCCATGGATGATTACAAAGTTTTGGAAATGGTAATACATAATGGAAAAGATACATTGAGATACAATGACCACTATCCCCCCTAACAACTCTTCAAATCCTGAGCAGTAGCTTCCGTTGAAGTATGGTGAGGATCCGAGAAGATTGTTGCTTCAACGATCAAGTCTCGTTTGACGTAGTTACTTGCCAAGAAAATCCCTAACTTTTGCCTAAGCTTACCTTGCGGGTTTTCAACTTAGCGGGAAATTTATTCTGTTTATGTCTCTAATTTTTGCCTAGACCGCCCTTTCGGGTTTTCGTCCTACCGAGACACTCCTTTTTGTCTAAGCCGCCCTTTCAGGGTTTCAACTTAGCGAGTTGTTCTTTTATTTCTTTAGGCGAAGTATTTCTTGACTGCGTCAGCATTCATGGGACGTGGGAACTCCTCGCCATCCATAGTTTCAAGAATTAATGCACCACCAGAGAAGGCTTTCTTGACAACATACGGGCCTTCAAAATTGGGAGTCCACTTGCCCCTAGAATCAGTGTTGAAATACATGATCTTCTTGAGCACGAGGTCGCCTTCTCTGAATTCACGAGGTTTGACCTTTTTATCAAATGATTTTTTCACTATTTTCTGATATAACTGCCCATGACACAAAGCTGTCATTCTCTTTTCTTCAATCAAATTCAATTGGTCAAACCTATTCTGAACCCATTCAGCCTCTGTCAACTTGGCTTCCATTATCACACGTAACGAGGGAATTTCTACCTCGACAGGGAGTATAGCTTCCATTCCATACACTAGGGAAAACGGGGTTGCTCCTCTTGAAGTGCGAACAGATGTTCGATATCCATGCAGAGCAAAAGGGAGCATTTCATGCCAATCCTTATAAGTGACAACCATTTTCTGGATAACTCTCTTGATATTCTTATTAGCAGCTTCAACAGCCCCATTCATCTTTGGCATGTATGGAGATGAATTGTGATGGACAATCTTGAATTCTTCGCACAATTCAGTCATCATCTTGTTGTTCAAATTCGAGCCATTATCAGTGATGATTCTGCTCGGCACACCATACCGGCATATAAGATTGTTTTTGATGAAACACACAACCACCTGTTTGGTAACATTGGCATACAAAGCAGCCTCTACCTATTTGGTAAAGTAGTCAATTGCTACCAAGATGAAATGGTGTCCATTCGAAGCTTTGGGTTCTATCATCCCGATCATGTCAATAGCCCATATAGAGAAAGGCCACGGGAAGGAAATCACATTGAGAAGTGTCAAAGGTACATAGATCTTATCTGCGTAAATCTGGCATTTATGGCACTTCTTTGCAAATTTGTAACAATCAGATTCCATTGTCAACCAATAATAACCTGCCCTTAGCATCTTTTTAGCCATTGAATGTCCATTAGCATGAGTTCCAAATGAACCTTCATGAATCTCATGCATCAACATGTCTGCTTCGTGTTTATCCACGCATCTGAGCAAGACCATGTCAAAATTCCTCTTGTATAACACATTTTCACTGAGGAAGAAACTTCCTGCCAATCTTCTCAGTGTCTTCCTATCTTTCTTCGACGCACCAAACGGGTATTCCTGAGTCTGAAGAAAATGCTTGATATCATAATACCAAGGTTTTTCATCTACTACCTCCTCTGTCGCAAACACATGAGCGGGCCTATCTAGTCGTCGAACTGTAATTCAGGGTATATCATTCCAAGCATTTACTTGGTACATGGAAGCCAGTGTTTCTAGAGCATCTGCCATTTGATTTTCATCCCTAGGAATATGATGGAATTGAACTTTATTGAAGAAGGGTAGTAATCTTCTAGCGTAATCTTTGTAAGGGATCAAGCCAGGGTAACGAGTGTCCCATTCTCCTTTAATATGATTTATTACCAAAGCTGAATCACCATACACATCTAGAATCTTGATTCTGAGATCAATAGCTTCCTCAAGACCCATGATGCAAGCCTTATATTCTGCCATATTATTAGTGCAATCAAATGTTAACCTTGCAGTAAAAGGAATGTGCGATCCATGGGGAGTAACAATCACAGCACCAATTCCTTTACCATAAGCATTCACAGCTCCATCAAATACCATACTCCAACGAGATTTAGGGTTGGGGCCCTCCTCAGGCAATGGTTCATCACAATCTTTCACTTTCAAGAACATCACATCTTCATCGGGGAATTCATATTCTGCAGACTGATGATCTTCCACCGACTGGTGAGCAAGGTAATATGCCAACACACTACTTTTGATTGCCTTTTGAGTGCGGTACTCGATATCATATTCAGATAACAACATCTGCCAGTGGGCAATTCTCCCAGTAAGAGCAGGCTTTTCAAAAATATACTTGATTGGATCCATTTTGGAGATCAACCAAGTGGTATGATTCAACATATACTGCCGCAAACTCTTTGTCGCCCAGGCCAAAGCACAACATGTTTTTTCTAGCATAGAATACCGCGACTCATAATTAGTGAACTTTTTGCTGAGATAATAAATGGTGAACTCTTTCTTTCCCGTTTCATCCTGTTGTCCCAGAATACAACCCATGGGTTTATCTAACACTGTTAGATACATAATCAACGATCTTCCTTCTATGGGAGAGAGCAAGATAGGAGGTTCAAGCAGATATTCTTTAATACTTTCAAATGCCCATTGGCAGTCATCTATCCACACACAACCTTGATCTTTCTTTAAAAACTTAAAGATCGGTTCACACGTTGCAGTCATGTGGGAGATAAATCTGGAGATATAATTCAAACGCCTGAGGAAACCCTTGACTTGCTTTTCAGTTCTTGGTGCTGGCCTTTCTTGAATTGCTTTGACTTTATCAGGGTCAACTTCAATTCCTTTCTGGCTAACAATAAAACCCAACAATTTCCCCGATCTAACTCCAAAAGTGCATTTATTTGGATTCAGGCGGAGACGATACTTCCTCAAACGCCGAAACAACTTCAACAGATCTTCTATATGCCCTTCTTCAGTTTGGGATTTGGCAATCATATCATCAACATATACTTTGATTTCTTTGTGCATCAGATCATGGAATAGGGTTGTCATAGCCCTCTGGTACGTTGCACCAGCATTCTTTAACCCGAAGGGCATCACTCTGTAACAGAATGTTCCCTAGGGTGTGATAAATGTTGTTTTTTCCATGTCCTCTAGAGCCATTCTTATTTGATTATACCCAGAAAATCCGTCCATGAATGAGAATACCTTGAATTTTGCTGTGCTATCCACTAGCATGTCAATGTGAGGCAAATAGGAAATCATCTTTTGGACTAGCTTTATTTAGATCTATGTAATCTACGCACATGCAGACTTTTCCGTCTTTTTTCGGTACTGGGACAATATTGGAAATCCATTGAGGATACACTGATGTCACAAGAAAACCAGCATTAATCTGTTTTAGGACCTCTTCTTTGATCTTTACTGCCATATCCGGGTGGGTTCTTCTCAACTTTTGTTTAACTGGCGGACACTCTGGCTTCAACGGCAAATGATGCTCGACAATGTCTGTATCTAGACCAGACATATCTTGATAAGACCAAGCAAAAATATCCACATACTCTTTCAACAGCTCAATCAACCCGCTCTTTACATCAGGATGCAACAATGCTCCAATCTTGACTTCCTTCGGATCTTCTTCTGAACCCAAATTAACCACTTCCAAAGGCTCCTTATATGGCTGAATGGTATTTTCCTCGTGTTCAAGCAATCGTGAGACCTCTTCTGGAACCTCATCATAATCTTCTTCTTCAGCCCCAAACACAGGACATTCAAAGTTGGGAGAGGGTGCAGGGTCATTGTATTCAACGGGTTTTTTAAGTAATCTGCACATGTGATTTATGATTGCTTTTAGAAACTGACACATATAACAAGTGATCATGCAGATTAATTTTCAGTTATTATTTATTTTGAAAGGTTTATTTTTTTTTATTACCATTTCCAAAGAAAAAAAAGTAGAAAATAAAAGACATAATTTTGGAAGCAAAGACAACTTTTATTAATGATCTTAAAAGCTATAGCTAACAGCTAAGCCCTACAACATTAATACTTCCACCATGGGCAGAGTGAAAGTTTTTCAAAAGAAAGAAGCAGATTAACAAAACAAATTACTTTGAAACATGTATGCAAGAAGGAACACCAATGGTGACCCAGTTTTGAACTCAGACTCCATGCGTCACATAATTCGGTGCTTCCTGCTCTGCTTCATCCTATTCAAAAGCATTAATTCCAGAACCAATCGGATGGAGGTAGCCTCCGCTGCGGAAAACATCATGATAACTATTCACAGAAGACTTTGATTTCAAACTTTCGCCTTCGCCATTCCTCGAAGAGAAACCCAAACCAGTTTTGTTCTTGTTCACAGGTGGATCCATAAGTCGTCCCCAAACTGCATTATGACCATTGCGCACAACCTGCTACGCATCCTTCGGGGAAACCACATAATTCTCATTCTTCCTTATGTTGTCAATGGATAGGGCTTGGAACTGGGTTCCAACAGCAGCCTCATCCGCTTCTACAATACTGAAAGAGGATAGGTGGGATATCAATAACGCCTGCTCCCCATTTATGATCACTACCTTCCCTTCACGCACAAATTTTAGCTTCTGATGTAGAGTTGATGTGACAGCCCCTACTTCGTGTATCCATGGCCGTCCTAGCAAACAACTATATGCGGGAATAATGTCCATAACCTGGAAGGTTGTCAAGAACAAATGTGGTCCTATATGGATGGGTAAGTCCACTTCACCAATGATAGATTTCCTCGACCCATCAAAAGCATTCACAATGATGCCACTCGGGTGCATAGGAGTTCCTTGATACTTTAACTTCGTGAGGGTGCTTCTCGGTATAACATTCAACGCGGATCCGTTATCAATTATCACATTGAATAGCGAGTCATTCTTGCAGTTCATAGATAAGTGGAGGGCCAGGTTGTGATTCCTCCCTTCATCTGGTAACTCATCATCGCAGAAACTCAAGTTGTTACATGATGTAATGTTTCCAATTACGCTGCTGAATTGATCTAACGGCATGTTATTCTCTACAAAAGCTTGGTCTAGTACTCTCATCAGTGATTCTCTATGAGCGGAGGAATTCATCAATAAAGCTAGGATGGATATCTTTGAAGGAGTCTGCAATAGCTGATCTACAATTTTGTAGTCGTTCGTCTTAATTATTTTCAAGATATCATCCACTTCTTTCTCTAAAGTGGCCCCACTAGTCTCTCCTGCATCCTTCTTAGGCTCATCATTCTCAGCAATTTTCTTTCCAGCAACAACATCTCTTCGAATAACCGGTGCAAACACACGACCACTACGGGTCACCCTGATATTATCAGCTATATTTCCAACATCTGGCATTGGCTGGATGGGAACTTCCACCCCATCTTCTAAGATTGTAGCGTTGTATTTGTAAGGCATAACCTTATATGATTTATAGGGAACAGGTCCTGGCAGACTAATTACCAATGGGTTAACAACTGGTTTGCTATGGTACTCCACCTCAAGATGAGCGGGTGCACCAAAACAAGGTACAATAATGTTTACACCTTCCTCAACACAATCAGCCCTCAAAAGGTCATTTCCGGCAAACAAATCTTCGCCTGAAGAGAAATAATCATCCGCGGAGGCATACTCTTCCTCTGACTCTTTTCCCATCAAACAAACTTCAACCATATCAATCTCGTGATAATCATCTCTCTGACCTGTGATCTTGATAGTTCCATTGTCTAACAGCAATTGAACACCCTCTCTTACAATAGAACATCCTCGGGGGTCTCGACAACAAACTATGCAAGACCCATATTGGTGTTCCATCTGTCCAACAGTACGGTAGAAAGTAGCATGCAACTGTACGAGATCTTCATTCAAATGCTCTACTTCAAAAATTCTAAATTCACATGGACATCCAGAAACCATATTCACTTCCTCTTCATATTCTGCCCTAGGCCTGATTATATGGATTAAACTTTCATCCATCATCTCCTGTAAATCAGCCTTTATCTTCTCGCAACCCTGTATGTTTGTACTGCAAATAGCACAACCATCATGGTCATGCGTATAATAACTGAATTCATAAAGGTCTGCATGCATCTTTACCAAATCCCCTCTAACCAATTTAATGTCAAAAATCTGGAAGTCACCTGGACAACCGACCACCATATTCACAACATTCACTCCCCCGTGCTTGGGTAGAGGATTGTCTTTCACATTAGGTCCCATGTCTTTGAAAGATAAAATTCCAGACTTTACCAACCTTTGCACTTCAGTCCTCAAAGGATAACAATTTTCAACACTATGCCCTGGTGCTCCCTGATGAAAGGCACACGTCTGGTCTGCTTTGTAATACCAAGGCAATGGTGATGGTACTGCTGGAGGTGGTCGTGTCTGGACCAACTTCTTCTGAATCAATGTTGGTAGTAGCTCTGCATAACTCATGGGAATAGGGTCATAGTTCTCCCTTATCTGATTATTCCCTTGGTACCCCTGCTGGGATTGTCTTTGATAAGCAACGGTAGTTGGAGCGGCATTCATAACAGGAGTCACTGAAGCAACTTGCTGGTGACGCTGATAATTCCTTCTACGAGCATTTATTCTCCTCTCTTGTATGACAACATTTGTATCCCCTCTTTCTTCTTTGTAAACCCAGAAGCTGGCTTTTTCACACCTCCGGATCCTTCACCCTTTGCCAAACGGCCTTCTCTTACTGCCTCTTCTAGGCGGACACCCATTCCTACCATCTCTGTAAAATCACTTGGGGCACTTGCTACCATTCTTTCGTAGTAGAAAGCGCCTAGCGTCTTCAGAAAATTTTTAGTCATTTCCTTCTCCTCCATGGGAGGAATCACTTGTGCAGCCACTTCGTGCCATCTCTGCATGTACTCTTTGAACGATTCTCTGTCTTTCTGAACCATGGCCCTAAGTTGGTCACGATCGTGCGCCATGTCCATATTGTACTTGTATTGTTTAATGAATGCTTCTCCCAAATCATTAAAAGTATGGATGTTGGCGTTGTATAAACTCATGTACTATTTCAACGCTGCGCCGGTCAGACTATCCTGGAAAAAGTGAATCAGCAGACGTTGATCATCAGTGTGGGTAGACATTCTCCTTACATACATCACCAAGTGAGCACGAGTGCATGTTTTTCCCTTGTACTTCTCAAACTCCGGGACCTTGAACTTATCAGGCACTTTGACATTCGGGACCAAACACAGCTCATTCACATTCTGCCCAAATAACTCTTTTCCCCTAAGATCCTTCATCTCTCTTTGAATTATATCAAACTGCTCTTGGAAATCACCCATTTTGCCATAAAGACCCAAGTCTTCACTCGGCGGAGGGAAAGGACGACACATCTTCATTAACAAACGGAACCAAATTCACCGAAGGAGGTGCTGCAAAAACAGTATGCACCACAGGAGGTGCTGGAGTAACAACTTTTGGAACCACTGGAGCATCTTGGGGGCCCAAATTGAAACCTTCAGGTGCAAAATTCCCCGACATTCCCCATGGATAACCCTGAGGCATACGGTTTTGAACAACAGTCGGAGTAGCGGATGTAGGAACAATAGGAACTTCAGCATTTGCCCTTGTTGGTTGAGGTTGAACACTCAGTGGCTGATTCTGAGCAACCACCAGAGCTTCCATCAGAGTAGTCAAATTGGCCAAGCCAGCCTTCAAAGCAGAAACTTCTTCGCGTAGCTCGCAATTCTCCTGTTCCAAGTTGTCCATCTTCTTTTTGAAGTTAGCCTGAGTGTTGTAGTAATGAGTCAGCTTGCTGAACGAAGCAAAAAGCTGGGTAAGGCACCTGGATATGCATAATAAATGCAAGAAATATGTGCAATATGATGCATGATGTGCAATTCATATGATTATTTTTACTTTATCATTTAATATTTCAAGGGATTTAACATTTATAGACATATTGCAAACATCAAAATAATAACGCATTTGAAATACTGAAAACTTTTATTATAATATCTTCAAAATGGGTTACAAGTTTCAATGATCCCAAGTACAAGATGAGAATACAATCTAAAAATCCTGAGAGAAAGAAATTGATAGAGATCAATCTGTACGCTGGCGCTTCCCTGTGAGCCTGGAAATCTGAGCCCTCAACCTCTGGTTTTCTTCCACATGTCTGATGGCAACCTCCTTCCAATCATCTAGATCAGTAAATGAGCAATCAACACCTATTTGAGGCTTAGGAGAAAATAAATCCCCTTGCCTCTCCATAGACTCTACTGCTCGACTCTCAAGGATCTCGATCGAATCATCTTTCTCCTTCAAGTCTGCTTTGTAGGAACTCTCTAAAGTGTGGAACTTGTTCTTCCAAGCATCTCTTTCATGTTGCATCCTAACCAAAGCAAGCTACAGTTCTTCTAGATCATCTAATAAAGGAGGAGTGGTCTTCACAAACAGATCAGGCATGGGTGTCTTCCGAGTATACGACATCTTCAACTAGATGGCTCTCGATCGGACCCACTGAAGATATGTCTCCAAATAAACAACACCCCTAGGTCCCAAATCCTTCCTACTCTTCTTATGAATGTTACGTCAGGCCTTCGCAATATTCTCCCTATCTTCCCTGTGGTCTTCTCCTTCCTTCAAAAAGAAACTACTCAAATGAATACTATTAGGTTTATCCCTCATCGGATAACCAAGCTATCGTCGTGCAAGAACAAGGTTATAGTTAATTCCTCCCTTTGTACAAAGAAGAGGTACATTGGGGAAACTACCACAACTATCAATAATCTCTACATCATGGTAAGCTCGTTGATACCAATCACTATCCGAGTGAGTAAGTGCCATGATCTTAGGAGCCCAACGGGGTTCCTTCTTGACATCCCAAAAAGCATCAGACTGAGGCATATGAGAGATGAACCACCGGTACAGCAGAGGCATGCAACAGATAATCATTCCCCCATGATAAGAACTCTGAAGATGAATAGAGTAATAAGCATCACCCAATAGTGTAGGAACTAGGTTTCCAATCATGAAAATCCTGATAGTGTTAATGTCGACAAACTTGTCCACATTAGGAAATAAGAATAATCCATAAGCAAGTAAAGCAAAGATGGCCTCAAAAGAAACCGTACTCTTCATTCTGGAAAAGTAATGAGCTTTATCTAATAAGAACTGAGCTGGTAATCCTCTAATCCCTCCTTTGGTAGTCATTTGAGCTTCCACCTCAGACTTCCCCAGATGAATCAAAGCAGCAATCTCATGCGGTTTTGGCTCACCCTCTAAGCCAGTAAAAGGAACACGATCGGTAACAGGTAAATCCAATAGATAGGAATACTCCTCCAGTGTAGGCATCAACTGATAATCGGGAAAAGTAAAGCAATGATACACCGAATCATAGAACTGGACCAAGGTCGAGATAATACCCTCCTTCATCTTCAGCTTCATGAGAGGAATAATGGATCCATACTTCTTTCGAAAGTCTGCAGGACACTCGATCTCTAGAATTAGACTTACCAACTCATCTATCTTGGGATCCTTGAAACTGTATTTCCCGGTCTTTCACTTTCCAGAATCCATGGTTAACAGTACCTAAGATATTCACAAATAGTCAACCTTTAAATCCCTTGAAATATTATCTTCTTCAAAAGATGCTTATGAGTGCATGAATGCATGATGCAATAATCACACACAAGATCACACATATAGGGTTCATAGGTTCAACGTCATGAGCATGAGGTCGAAGGTACTACCCATAAGGCGTTGGTCTAAAAATTTATCACCTGCAGGACAAGGTTCTTGAGGTTCCCAGAGTGTACATCTTTCCTTCAGATATTACCAACTTCCCGATTAACTCGGTAATTAGTAATATTCTCAAGAAAGACTCGTCCGAGTGTAGTATCGTGTGAAAACTATTTCTGGATTACTCCGTTATAGCTTCTGCACTACACCTAAAAGGCCAAGATGGGTTTGGTATTCTATGGTCCTCAGTTTCAGCAGGCTCCCAGGTCGAAAGCAGTACGTCTTCCCGATTACTCGGTAAACAAAACTACAGTCAAAGGGGCCTCCACTGAGTGGGGGATCTCATGCCTCCTTTTTTGGGATTACTCCCTCAAAGTTAACATGACTATACCGCCCGTCCTATCTTAAAGTTTGCCCAAGTCCAGGTATAGGACTTATTAGTAATCACCAAGCACCCTGAAAACCAGGAAAATCCAAACAAACATATATACAACATATAACACAAAAATAATAATAACACATATACATATATAAACAAAGATAGGCTTAAACCACTTAGGGATAGACCAGCAAGAGGTCAAACTGTCCCCAGTGAAGTCGCCATTTTTCTGTAGCGGTAGAAATGTTCAAGACTAAGCCATTGGATTGACTAGACTTTATACAAATCAAAGATAAAAATCGCCACCACGCTTTATTGTTTCCAAAGGAATGGGAAAAGATCGAATAACCCAAAAAGGGGGAAAGATTCAAGGTAAGGGGGTTGGTTATGCAAAGGGAAGGTATTAGCACCCTAAATATCTACGGTACTCCGCATGAACCTCTTTGTAAAATCTGTATATTGTGGCTATAAAAAATGTGTTGTATATAAAATGGATAGTGGAGGTGAGAAAAGAAGTATTTTTTATGATTTTGCACCTGCCGCGATTGTGAACCTTTAGTGCCTATGTACCACCTTTCGTGCAACAGGGGATCAGGGTACACTTAGTTCCTCTTTTAAAAATTTGAAACACGAGTGTGTTGGTTAATTTTATGAGATAAGACATCATCATTATTTTCTGTATGGAAAACATACTTACTACCCACAATCATGAGAAAGGAGAATTTTCATCATCTCAAAGTGGATGATATGGCTTGGATTTTAAAATCAACAATGCCTCACTCAACACCTAAATGGAAAATATCTCACTTCACTACATATTGTAGAAGTATATTTGTTTGCATCACTACAAGGATTGACAAGAGCCTAATCTTTTAAGAAAAGTTTAAAGGTAAAAGTCAAAGTGGCAAAATGATTTGAAATGAGATTGATTGACTTTTAGTCTTTTCACAGAAATGTCAAGGTATTATTAAATTGATTGAAGTTTATTTATGAAAATATTTTTGAAAATGCATGGACATAAGTCCAAGTTTATTATGAAAGTGTTTAAGTTTCAAAACAAGAAAGGTTTTCAAAAGGAGGGAGAAGGGTTTGAAATTAAAGAGGATGGGAGGAGAAGAAGAGACTATCCTAAAGCATAAGGTAAAAGCTAAGGATAAGAACCATCTAACCAACAAGAAGCCAATACTTGACATTATGAGCCAAGATAGAATTCCCATTCTTTGGATTGGAACCAAGAAAGCAAAGATACTAGACCTCTTCAAATGTATTAAGTCTTCACACAAAAATTGGGCAGAGTAACGGCTGTATACGGATGAATTCCAGATTACATACAAAGGATGCAATCACAAAAACCTGCACACAAAAACAAAAAAGCAACCCAATGTCTTGAGGTAAACCTCAAGAACTCCAGACAAAGTAATCAGATAAGATCACAAGGTATCTAAGATAGGCTAAGGTTTCTAATCCTAAGTCCAAGAAAAAGTCCATTGCTCCATAATGCCAAGGATAGTAACCAAATAGTCCAAGTACCTTTAAGAGTTTTTTAGGGTTTATGTTGATTATTAAGTGTCTTAGGAAAAGCAAAAGAAAAGCTCAAGTGAGCAAAGTAAAAATGACAAGAAAATAAATGCTCAAATGAGCAAAGATGAAAATGACATGAAATGAAAAATGCTAAAAAATAGTGCATAAAGCATAAGAGAATAAAAGCATAAAATAAGACAAGTCAATAATTAGTGGTTAGTTGGATAACCATCTTGAAACTTGCATTTGGAACTCATTAGAGGATTGGTAGAACCAAAGCCTTCACACAACAAGTTGCATTTGGTTTTTGTCAAGTATATCATCCATTTAGAATTCTCACAAGTACCATTTATTGATCAATGATGTTTAGGTGATCCGCGTTGACCAAAGGTGTTGTAGATCCACTAGAGGATTGGCAGAACCAAAGCCTCCAGACAATGAATCTCAAGGTTATTGGATCAAAGAGATCAAATTAACATACTTGGGCTTGCAATCATAAGTTTGGGCCACGAATGATCATTTATTCGAATCGGGACAATATTTAGCGCTATGTTAAGCAATCGTAAGTGGACTTATATAGAAGTCACACCTATTTTGAGGACGGTCAATAGCAATCTATGCACCATTTATTTTGAGACATAATATAGAGACCATGCTCCAACAACATTTAGTGCAATGAGAAGGGGATGGGATGAAGAGGAATTAGGGTAAAAAGAGAAACCACATTTGAATTAATATTTAATCAAACTATTATTAAAATCATTCATCCATTTTTTGTGGAGTTAAACTCAACACCATGGACCCGATGATGTTAATAAAGCCATGATCAAAAAATCAACCCAAGACAGCCAGAAAATATTCACAAAATAATAATATATTTAATATATACATTAAAGGGTTTAAAAAAGTTTTAAAAAAATGGAAAATAATAAGGAAAATGTTAATTATATTTAAATTAATCAAGAAATGAAAGATAAGACCATAGAAAAATCAGAAAAGAGGTCAAGTAATTATACAAAATTTTTGGGAATTTTTAAAAGTCAGAAACTATTTTTAAAAATTAAAATAAATGGGTAAAATTAACAAAAATAGTAAAAAATAGTAAAGTCAGAAACAAAAATAAAGTAAGGTCACCAATATTTGTCACAATATCATTGGATCATTCCATAATTTTTTCAGAATTTAAAAATGTGTAAAAGTATTTTTAAACATTTTAGACAAATCAAATAAGTGAAAAATTAATTAAAAAAAAATACCAAAACACAAAATTAAATTGTGAAAAAATAAAAATCAGAAAAAGAATAATCAAAAGTATTTTTTAGAATTTTTGGACTAAAAATGAATTTTCTATGATTTTTTGAAATTTAAAACAATTAAAATATAAAAATCAGAAAAAGAAAATAAAAGAAAAAGATGTGGACCATTGAATGAGAGTCAAAACGCGTTAGTAATCAAATCCAAAGGATCTGGCGCGTTGTGTATATCATGGTCTTTAATAAATAATGTACAGAATCATTAATAAAATCATAATTTAAAAATAACAAATGTCACACTTTCATTGGTTAGAAGATGATATGTTGGTCATCTTCAACCTCCAGCCCTCACGAATTGCAGGTCTCTCAAACTGTAAAATCAGAAGCTCAGACCTATACCATTCACTTCGTTTCTTCAAGACGAAGACAACCACACCCTCGCGCCAAATTTATATAAACTATAACTCAAGCAATTTGGAAAGAAAGTTTTGAAAAGGGATTTGAAAATTCATGGTCAAAACGTGCTTCCAGATAAAAGTAATTATTGCGACTAGAACCAGGGCAATGAGAGCAACACAATGATACCAAAGTTTTGAAGAATTGATGAAGGAATCTACCTATTGAAGTTGTGTTACAGAACTCTGAAACTGGACCTATATGGAGCAATATAGGCACGATTCTTGAATGTAATTATATGGTTAGCTTCAGGGAAGATCAAGGAAGGTGATTTGATGGAAAAATGAATTGAAAAAGGCTTGAGAATAGGATTCGAAGTAGCTGAATTATGAGTTGTGAAGCAAGTTTGGCAGAGTGATTTTGGCTATCTAAGCTTGGGAAATTGAATGGGGGAAGACCCTCTATTTATAGGGAATTAAATGGAATGTTCAAGCGTGTGGAATGATGCAAATTGGAGGGAAATCGTGTGAACCTGATGCACGAGCAAAGTGTGATCTGATTTGCATCAAAACTCATCTAATCCTTGTGATTCAAGGCTGTAATCCACTTTGGCAACTTGGTTAAACATGTTTAGATCACAAACGCGTGCTAATTTGATGTTTAAAGGCCAAAACATGGATTTCAAATTCTGACTTATGATGAAACTTCAGTTCCAAGTTACCAAGTTCAATCCAATGGCATTTCCACCTCAGGGGGTCTTAGGACAAAATTATTAATTCTTTGGAAATATGAGGTAACAAGCTTTGAAATGGAAAAAGAATGGAAGAAAATGTAGGCTTGAGATGAAAATTACATGGAGTCAAAGTTGAAGAAAAAGTGTTGACTTTCCATACTTAGAAATATTTCAAACTCTTCTTTAAAAATGACCTATAATCTCTTGCATCTAAACATGGACTTCCAATTAGAATTTGCTCTTTACCAAAAAAGATGGAATGAAGTAGATCTCTTGAATGACATTTTTCAATTTGAACAACTCAAAATCTCCAAAAATTGAGCAAGTTGTGACTTGTTGAAGTTGGCCAAAAATCATGAAATGACCTATAATCTTTTGCATTCTTAAGGCAACTTCCATCCATTTTCTTACTTTGCACATAAAATAAGGCATGAAGTACACATCCTTAGGATCATCATGAAAAAATAATGGGCTCAAGGTGATAAAAATTGACCAAGTTATGACCATTTGAAGTCACATATGGAAAATTGGGGATTCATCTGGATGACTTGTAATCTTTCTTCTTCACCAAGTTCCTTCCACATGAAAACTCCTTGGAACTTTTGAAGTTATTTGTTGGTAACTCTTTGAATAGAAGAATGTTTTTGGAATCACTAAAAAATACCAAAAGATGAGCAAGATATTTCCCCTTTGAAGTCCAAAACCCTAGCCTCTAGATCAAGAGAATGCTTGGTGGAACTTTGCCAAGTTTGATCAAACTTTTTGTGCCAATATTCTTCCTTTGTGAATAGAGATTGTTGAGGATGATGATGAGGAATCATGGCCACCAAAACCACTTCCATACCAACTTCAAAACAACTTCAATGGTGAGGTTTGAATTTCTCAAGCTTTTGACTAGGGCATGGAAATAAACTCATGAACCCATGAAGCAACTTGCTAAACCTCATTGCCTCTACCTATATTATTAATCAAGTCAGACAAACCAATATTGCATTTTTTTAATTAGAGAGAAAGTCAAATAAAAATATCCATGATCACAAAAGAAAACAAGTCAAGGTGCTTGGTAACTCCTCAAAGAGTAAGGCTAAAGATAGGGAGAAGAACCAAAAGCCCTAATGTGATTTTGTGGTGATTGAAACAATATGGTATGATGAAGGGATGTTAGGGGAAAAATTTGGGTACAACAAGATGCTAGTAGGTACTTGCTCAAATCAAAGCTTTTCACACTTACACATTTCAAAACAATTTTCGAAACAACTCCGTCACACCTTTAAGGACTGATACAATGGTTATCACGAAGTAAAACATTTTCAAAACAAAGCACATACACAAGCAATTTTAAAAGATGAGAAAGTACTTAAGAGCCCATGGAAAACCATGGATATAAAGGGTGCTAACACCTTCCCTTTCTATAATCTACCCCCCGTACTCAAAATCTCGAAAAAGGATTTTTTTTTCTGTACTTTTTTCCTTTTCGGTTGGATGAAATAAAAGTCAGTGGCGACTCTTGCTTACCGCGATATTTTGCGAACACAAAATGCAAAATGCAAACCAGTATTTCAAACAGTCGGTTCTGCCACCGTATCACAATCTACAATCAGTTTGTTGGTAAACTCGTCCTATTTCGAGGGTTCATACCATTGGTGATAAAGATAGTCGCCCTGTCTTATTTCGGGAATTGATCTTTATCTCGTCATAAAGAAATAAATATAGTTTACCCATCCTGTTTCAGGAGTTAATCTTCGAGTTGTTCATGTAGATAGTCACCCTGTCCTATTTCGGGAATTGATCTACAATTAGTTTGTTGGTAAACTCATCCTATTTTGGGGAGTTCATACCATTGGTGATAAAGATAGTTTCCCCGTCTTGTTTCGGGAATTGATCTCTATTTGACGATAAAGAAATAAATATAGTTTCCACGTCCTGTTGCGGGAGTTAATCTTTGCTCGGTTGTATAGATAGTTTCCCTGTCCCGTTTCGGGAGTTAATCTTCAACCTGTCTGAAAATTGTTGATGATGTTCGTATGTTGGTAGACTTTACTTGAAAGTATAAAGAGCTAGTTGTATGAAATATCATGATGTATGAAATGCATTGCATAATGATGTTCTCAAAGTAAATGAGATAGTTCCATATGAATTTCATATGCATATGCTATGATGTTTGTAAATGATGGATGAATGTGAAATGTCGTTGAAGTGTAGCTTCATATAACATCTCATTGGGGAAAATAAATCCTTGAATGATGTTGGGGATGAAGAATATGTGTAATCTTCAATCTCGTCTGGAGTGTTGCCGCTGGGGACTCTTGCTCTCTGTTTGAAGAAACTCCGCTAGGGAACATTGATTTCTGCTTGGGGAGAAGAGTTCAAAATCATTGGTCGATCATCGCTCTACTGGAGAATTTAATTCTTATATACCCTAATTGGGGATAAAAGAGATGGATAACCTTTCGAGGCATTGTCTGATCGGTCGGTTTATAAAGTCTAAAATCTAACTGTAAGTGCACAACCTACCGAAGTAATATAAAGGATTGTCGAACCACAGAGACCAATTGTCAATCTATTAACTCTATTGTTAAGTTGCTTATATAAGGCGGACCAGCTTAGTTGAGGGAGTATAATGCAAAGGAAATAAATAGATAAATTAAATTCAGACGAAAAAACAGGCTAGAATGTAAATCACATTAGTCAAATAACATTTCAATTTGTATTTAATAGAACTATGCATGGGGTAATATTTTCCACTCTAGTAAAGGAATAATTTGACGGGAACTTGTTGCTTTCGCTAACTAAGAACTGAGTTTACTCTCTAATCAAATCTTTTTATTGTCACTTATAAAAGGGCACTTCAAGCTTTAAAGCAGCAAACCTATTTTTAAAAAATTAGTATCTTAACTTAGTAAAAAAGTGATTTCAACTCGGAATGATTGACATAAAGAGATTCTTGGCTTTCGCTCGAGAATTAGATTGTAAACTTATAAATGCATCGGAAAATAGTTTCAGAATCATTTTTATAAAAGTGTCAAAGATCCCTAATTAACCTGTCAAAACACTTTCGCCCTTTTTTGACCGGTTAAAAACTAACCAAGTTTACTCATTGAAATGGACGACTTTCGATCTTATCCAGAAATATTTAGTACAGAAAACCTGTGTTAAAAGTTAAAACAACCCCCTAAAGTATTTCTACTGATACGGTGTTGAAATGCTATCATGACAATGATCCTTACATTCCAACCTTAAAATATTTAGCCAGACACGAAAATAAAATCAAGCATATTAAAGTTTATTGAAATAAACATAGTAATAAAGGCAAGGAAAGGAAAGGAAATAAGTAATGCAAGTGCGAGACAAAGCGATTAATTAAAATAAAGAACTGAAATAGAAACTTGCTTCAAATCAAAGTCTTTAAATCTAGTACAACTAGAAAGTAAATGCTCGAAGTAAAAATGGCGGCAAGATTGTAAATAAAAGAAATGCTCCAACTTAATCAAGATTATGGTGCAATAATCCTCCGATGTGGCGAATTATTGCTTTTACACAAGTGAGTATAGGCTTAGCATTGCAAGACTAAGTTGGATAATGGAAAATGAAATGAAAACTACTATTTATAGAAGTTTTCTAGGCTATGCTTTGATAGAATTTCCCCCTAACTCCTTTTGGGCGGGAAAAAGCTTTCCAAAGACTGTGGGCACCGAGGCCCCTCCGCGGGCGCTGAGTGAACCAATAGAGAGATCGTGGGGGACGTGGCATTTATCCCCTGGGTGGTGTGGGACATGTAACGGTACCCCCTATAGAGGCCACTAAGATGAATGCCATGCGTAGGTTTTCGCTGAAAATTTAGATTTCTTGGCCTTTTCACTTGGTTTCTTTAAGAAGAGCTCCAAATGGGCAAGTTTCCTGAAAACAAGACAAATACAAGCATAACGCAAAAAAACAGTACTAAAAATAATGAAAAACATGTGTTATTTGAGTCAAATATGCAGTGCAATCAGGTGTTATCAAATTCTCCCACACTTAAACCTTTGCTTGTCCTCAAGCAAAAACTCTCAGAAGTAGATGAAAAGAAGAATAGTATTTACAAGATTTTGAGCAAAAAGGGCTTCTAAGTTCAAGTAAGGATGTGCTGATAGGTACTAATTGATCAAACCAAGGATATAGTGATAACACTTTCTCCACACACAAAAAATACGGGCATAAACTTTATTCCTATAAAACATATACATGTTAGTCCAATATGCCTAAGCTTCCTTATTTTGTAAGGTCCATTTTCATTCAGGCGCAATCACATTAAGCCCGTTATTTGTACCTACTCGTAGAAAAGTGATCGGTTAGTGACTCTGATCTCAAGCATGGGGTTCTGGTATATGAATAGGTATAACCCCTTTATTTACCCAACTGTGGTTGTGGGGGATCGGGCCGTAATCCGTCCTACCGAGTCCAGCACCAGACACCACTAAACCAACCAACAATGGGCATAAACCTTTTGTTTTCTTTTTGTTTCTTTTTTTTCTTCAATATTTTACAAAATTTTTTAGTTAAGTGACTGTGTGAGAGTCACCTAACCCGGAGTTGTATTTTCAGTTAAAGGACAGAAACAGGAATCATTCACTTATTTTCATTGGTCCCCTGCGTAGAGCATGCTTAGGCCGGAGATGACTGCTAAGATAAACTACTAAAAGACCTTTGTTACAATAAAGTAAAGATACAATATAGGGGGTAACAGGATTAGTTCTTATATTTACAAAGTTTATGGTGCTTAAAACGATATCGATTTTCCAAAAGAATTCCTAAGTCAAACACATCCTACTCTGAACCTGTCTTACAGCTCAAAATTTTTAGAACACACTATTTTCTTTGGCACAAAAAATTTGTTGGGTAAGGCTAAAAGTGAGGAAATAAGGATACACAATGCAAAAAATGCAAAGGACTCATCAAGTACATGAATTTTATTAAAAACAAAACAAATAAAACAACTAAAGTACTAGAAAGCGATAAATACTAAAAATAAAGAAAAAGAGATAAAAATCTCCTCCCACACTTAAACTAGACATTGTCCTCAATGTTCCGATGAAAGAGTAGGAAGGAGTAACCTGAATGGTGTTAATGGGGTCCACTGGTACCCTCACCATTATGTATGGAAAATTCGGCAGGACAGCTCCTGCTACGATGTCGGCTCTCTTTGGAAATCTCAAGTCGGCCAACTCTTTCGGAAAGAGCGGCGTTTGCTTCCTGCAGCTGGAGGGTTCTACCTAACAAGGCGCCTTGAGAGGCTTCCATTGAAGTGAAATGCCTCTTGAAGCTAGACTACTGACGATGCTTCTCGGGCTGGAAGGCAAGTTGGATCTCCATAATAGTATGCAAGGAGCCAACATTTTGCACTTGAGATACTTGCATGAATGTCAGGTTATCTGCAAGCTGTTGTTGCATGGAGGAAAGGAGGGTATCTCGCCTCTCCTCTCGAGCCATGAGCTCTCTCCACATGTACTCACTGACATAGAAACCAGGAGCAGAACCTGCAGGTGGGTTAGAAGAAGAGGGTGCGGTGTGTGTAGATGGTGCATCATGAACAGGTGACTGTTCATGCAAATCATACTCATCATTAGTGTTGTTACCCCCTCCAAAGGAAAATTTAGGGGTAATGGACTGGTCAAATTTGGAACACTCAAATCATAGGTCCAGTTACGCCCAAATCACACATCATTGCATTGAGTGAAGTGAATAATAAAATTGGGTATAGCAGCACCATTAATCATAAGGAGAAAACCACCTTTCTTCCTTCCTTCTTTAGCATTTGGTTTGTTTGGATTTTCCCGGCTAAAAATAGTGCACGCCAAAAGATAGCGGAAAACACGTATTTTTGGGTTGTGGATACTCGAAGCTAAAAGGTTGTCAAAAGAATTAGCATGTTGGTTTGACAATTTAAACCAAAAGGAATAACCTTCGAATATCCAATATGAATCCAAGGGTGCTTCAAAAATTGAACCGTCCCAATGTGGCATCCCCAACAATTCTGCTAACCCGTCGGTGGAATATTTATATTCAACATTAAAAAGTCTAAATTTCACTTTGCCTACGGTGCTAGCAGTGTTAGGTATGACATTATAAATCATAGAACTTAAAAACTCATGTGTCAGCCTCGGGTAGGTAGGTACTTTATGAGCAAAAATATCATGCATGTCTACTTTATCTAATAAACTGAAAGTACTATGATATATCCCTAAAGTATACATACATTCTTCATCGATACACCTGGTAGAGTAAATCTCCCGTGTCTGTAATTTTTCAAGCAGCTTCTTTTGTCGCTCTCCCGGCTTCCCCGTGCGAAGAATGTACCTGTTGAATTCCATTATTGTTGTTTTTGAAGGTAGAAGATGGGAAATGGGTTTTTATAGTGATATTGGATAAAAATGAGTGTTAGTGGATTTTTAATGGTGAGAATGGAATGAGGAAGATGGTGATGTGAGTGGGTTTTAATTGTAGTGGGAAAGTTATGGCCTTTAATGGAGTTTTAAGGTGGTCAAAAAATGGGAAAAATGGGTTTTGGAAGAGGAAGAAGAAGGGGAAAATAGAGTTTTCACGGAATAGAGTAGTTATAGTGCCATACCCCACTGTGAATGCTAAGGAAGGTTCGCGGGCGCGGTCTTTGAAAAAACGGTCTGGACTGTTTTTTTCTTGGATCGGGCCTTGGATCTTGTAATTTTCTACCTACTTTGGGGGGGGGGGGGGGTGCTCAAAGTATCTCCTATAAATTCGTATATATATATATATATATATATATATATATATATATATATATATATATATATATATATATATATATATATATATATATATATATATATATATATATATATATATATATATATATATATATATATATATATATATATATATATATATATATATATATATATATATATATATATATATATATATATATATATATATATATATATATATATATATATATATATATATATATATATGTATATTCTTCTTGCTCCATGCATGATATAAATATAAAAAGTTAAAATAAGTTAAAATAAAAAATAATCACACAAATAATAAATGATAAAATAATAAAAATATGTCTATAAGTGGTCATAGAAAAATAAAAAGTGCGGTGCAAAATAGAAACAACATAAAAAGTTAGCAAATAGAAAAATGTCAGGAAATGAATAATAGTAATAATAATACGGATGACATCTCTCAATCAGCAGGAACAGTGTTTGCAGAACCTCTGACCTCTGCTAGTTGGCGCCTAAGATCAGTGATCTCTTGAGATGACAAATCAGACTCGGATGCATGAGTGGCATCATAAACCTCAATGTGTAAAGTCAGATGGGCAACCTCCTGACGAAGTGCGGCTAACTCAGTACGCATAGCAGTAAGCATTGAATAAACATCTGGTTCCTGTAAAGCAAAATTTTTAGAATACATAATGGTCAAGGGTGCCTCTGGCATAGGTGTATACTCAGGAACAAAAGTCTCTCTAGGCTCATCAACGGTCTCTCCCCATCCCTCTAAAGAGTAAGCCCAGTTTACTGGGTTGTAGACGCAAGTAATCGGAAGATCGGAAAAGGTGAAATAGTGGATAGTATCATCATTGATTAGGAGTTTGTACTGGTGAGGGTGAAACGAGACCCGCCTTATCAGGCCATGATCCAAGCAAAAGTCAATGTCCATAAAGGAACTACCACAGTAGGAGGTCAAATGGTATAACTTGATATCCAAGCCTAAAGTAGATGTTATCTGAGTCACGTTACCACTCGCATGTATGGATCCCTCGGAAGATCTAGCAATCATGTGCAAACTCTCAATCAAGAAGTTGCCATTGGCTATAGAGAGAGAGACTGGCTGGTACAGAATAGGAATAGCAGCTCTTCGGCACTAAATAAGGTCGTCAGCATCACTTCTTCCGAAAAAGGCATGGCAAAGGATCATCTGAAAATACCTGAAAGTTGGGTTATAAATCTTCTTAGATAACTGAGTAGAGGGATCAGGGCTGCCTCCACATAGAGATTTCTCTCCAGAACCTGTCTATGCTCTTATTCATGTAATAACTCAAAGGAAGCTCAGGGATAGCGTTTAGACTACCCTAAAAACCCAATAAATCACCAAATTGCTTCATGGTAAAAGTGCACTCGGTCCCAAACAACCTGAAACTGATGTGTCCTTTGTCATCTCCACTACTCACGTAAGGCTCATAGTCTAGTGAGCTAAGAAACTCCAAGATGAGGTTTCTGTAGGTCACATTGACATCATCAACATCCTCCTCCCACTGAAGCTAGTTGAACAGGTATTTCACACTTGCTTTAATTCCTAGTGCTTCCATGCAGTTCGGGTCGGGATACCGGGTAGGTAGAATTAGACGTGCAACTAAGGTAGCATAGTGTCTCCTTTGTGCATCAACCCTAAAAACCATGTACATGTCATCAAAGTGCGTCATCCTGAAAAGTATAGTTGGAGTATTTGGACCTGAAAAATATTATAAAGATTAGTCCGCATAAAATTAATTTGTGATAAAAATAAAATAAATGAAAAAGGAAACCATGGGTTTCCTCCCATGCAGCGCTTGTTTAACGTCATTAGCTCGACGTTTAGATCTCACATTTCGGTAGTATACATTGGTGGGTCTATCAATGTGTGGTTGGAGTATTCAATTGGAACGTCTCCTCCTTTATAAAGCTTCAATCCTTTTTCATTTACCACGAAGGGGGTATAAGAGTTATTTTTGATTTCAATTGCCCTGAATATCAAGATCTTTGATATTTCAAAGGGACCGGTCCATCTTGAACGTAACTTACCAGGAAAAGGTCGCAACCTAGAACTAAAAAGAAGAACAGGATCGCCTATGCTGAAGTCTTTTTTAATGATTCTCTTGTCATGCCAAATTTTTGTTATTTCTTTGTATATTATGGCATTTTCATAGGCATTCAAACGGAGTTCCTCTAGTTTATGGATATCGAGGATACGTTTTTCTCCGGCTGCTAAGTAGTCTAAGTTCAAAGTTTTTATAGCCCAATACGCCTTGTGCTCTAATTCAAAAGGTAAGTGACGTGATTTCATAAACCAACTAGTAAGGGGTAGTTCCAATGGGGGTTTTATAGGCTGTTTTGTAAGCCAATAATGCGTCTTTCAGTTTTTCAGACAAATCCTTTATGGATATTGAGACGGTTTTCTCCAAGATCTGTTTGATTTCCCTGTTAGACACCTCAACTTGACCACTGGTTTGCGGGTGATATGGTGTTTCTACTTTATGTTTTACTCCATATTTACTCAAAAGCTTGTCAAATATTTTAGATATAAAGTGTGATCCTCCATCACTTATGACAAGGTGGGGTATTCCAAACCTTGGGAAGATGTTTTTCTTAAATAACTCGATTACTACCCTGGTGTCGTTTGTGGGTGATGCAATATCCTCAATCAATTTGGACACATAGTCCACAGCTACTAGTATGTATTTATTTCTCATGGAGGATGGAAATGGTCCCATAAAATCTATACCCCATACATCAAAAAGTTCCACTTCTTGGATATTCCTTAAGGGCATTTCATCACGTCTTGAGATGTTCCCAGTATGTTGGCACCGGTCGCATTTGATAATGTAGGTATGAACATCGCGCCCCAAAGTTGGCCAGTAGAGGCCTGCTTGAAGGATTTTAACATATGTTTTGGACGTGCTTGCATGTCCACCATATGGTGCAAAGTGGCAGTGTTTGATGATGTTTTCTACTTCCTCATCTGGGACACAACATCTAAAGATATTGTATATGCCTCTCTTAAATAGGAGTAGTTCATCCCAATAAAAATGTTTAACATTGTTGAAGAACTTCTTTTTCTGTTGGTAGTTCAAATCGGGGGTATGATATCGGCAGCAAGATAATTTACAAAATCAGCGTACCAAGGTACACTTCTCATTATTTAAACTTTCTTATTTATGTAAGGCTCAAAGTTGTTTATCTTAGATACTAGTCTGTCATAGGTGAAATCATCATTTATAGGCAATAAGGTAGGTTTCAAATGTTCTAACCTAGAGAGATGGTCAACGACTATATTCTCTGTGCCTTTTTTTATCTCTAATGTCCAGATCAAACTCTTGGAGTAAAAGGATCCATCTAAGTAACCTAGATTTAACATCCTTTTTGTTTAGCAGGTAACGAATAGCAGCATGATCTGTGTAAATAATGATCTTAGCTCCAACCAAATAGGATCTAAACTTATCAATTGCAAAAATCATGGCAAGCAATTCTTTCTATGTTGTTGCATAATTAAGTTGGGCAGCATCTAGGGTTCTACTAGCATAATATATGACATGTAATTTCTTATCTTTTCTCTGCCCTAGAACATCACGAACGGCATAATCAGTAGCATCACACATGATTTTGAAAGGTTGTGTCTAATCTGAAGGTTGTATGATTGGAGCTGAAATCAGTGCTTGCTTCAAAAGGTCGAAGGCTTCAATACATTTCTCATTGAAAATAAATTCGACATCTTTCACTAGAAAATTAGTTAAAGGTTTTGTTATTTTGGAGAAGTCTTTGATAAAAATCCGGTAGAAACCAGCATGTCCAAGAAAACTTCTGACTTCCCTAATAGTTTTAGGTGGCTTGAGGCTCTCTATTACTTCTATTTTGGTCCTATCGACTTCAATGCCCTTTTCAGAGACAATGTGTCCTAATACTATACCTTCTTTAACCATAAAATGATACTTCTCCCAATTTAATACAAGGTTTACCTCAACGCATCTTTCTAGGATTTTCTCAAGGTTAGAGAGATACTCTTTAAAATCGAATCCACATACCGAGAAATCATCCATGAATACTTCCATAATTTTGTCAAGATAGTCTGTGAAAATTGACATCATACAATGCTGGAAAGTGGTTGGCGCGTTACAGAGTCCAAAGGGCATTCGTCTATAGGCAAATGTTTCGTAAGGACAGGTAAATGTCATTTTTTCTTGATCCTCGGGGTGAATAGGGATTTAGAAAAATCCCGAGTACCCATCTAGATAACAAAAATACGAGTGTCTAGTTATATGCTCAAGCATTTGATCTATAAAGGGAATAGGGAAATGACCTTTCCTAGTTGCTTTGTTTAACTTTCTGTAAGATATACACATACGCCAACCTCCTTCTGTTTACTTGGCAACATGTTCACCTTTCTCATTTTCTGTGACTGTGATGCCTCCTTTCTTAGGTACCACATGTACAGGAACCCATTTACTATTTGAAATTTGATAAATTATACCAGCATCTTGTAACATAATAACCTCTCTCTTAACAACATCACTCATTATAGGGTTTATCCTCCTTTGATGTTCTCTAGAGGGTTTAGAACCTCCCTCCAACATAATCTGGTGCATGCACACAGATGGGCTTATTCCTTTTAAATCAGAGATGTTATACCCTAAGGCTGGGGGATATTTTAGCAAGATATCCAAGACTAATTTTGTCTCATCTTGATTTAAGGTAGCACTAACTATAACAGGACAATTCATTTCTTCATCTAAGAACTCATATATCAGATTCTTGGGTAGTTCTTTAAGTTCTAAAGATGGTTTCTTAGGGCAAGGCATAGGATCTGGGGTAAGGGCTAAACATTCATAGAGGTTGTCATTAAAGTAAGGTTCTAGTCTTTCAAATCCATTGTCCTCCCAAATGGGGGTTGAAGGTAACTTTATAGTTTCGAAAGGTGAAGGAACCGGTTGAAAATCATTAAACAATGAAGTCACCATCGAACGTCTTTTATCCTACACGGAGGGAAAGGTAAACATCGAGAAAATCTGAGAAGGGAGAAGTCATGGTATTGCAACCGAGAGATCGGGTAAGGGAGTCTGTTACGCGAGAGGAAGGTATTATCACCCCACACGCCCGTAGTACTATATGGTATCCACTCTTGTTATCTATCTTATGGGTGCGTTTAAACTATGCTTATTGTTAATTACTTCTAAAGGGGAATGCATGCAAAAGAAATGAGAAAAGAATGTAGGGAAAATAAAGTTTTACTCGCTTGGGCCCTACTCTAATGCCTACGTATCCTTTTTGAGGAATCAAAGCTACCGTAGTTTGGCTCACATGTTTTTGTTTGTTTGTGTTTTTTATGAACAATGTTAATTCCGCCTTCTACCACAGCTTAACCTTTGGGGACTTACGCGTTGGCACAGAAGTAAATTAATCATGTCCTTACTTGAAAAGGGTTTTAGAGAAAAGGTGCTTGGGCGCACAAAAAGGTTTGAGTTGGTTTGTATTTTGTTACCTTGAATAAGGGTTTAGGCATGATTAGCATGTTTTTGATTTGCTAAGAAAAAGAGTTTTAGTTTTAGATGCATATCCAAAAGGGGAAGAAAAAATTCTAAGGGAGACTAGCCTATTTCTAACCTAATGTTATCATACAATGGTAGTCCTTAGGTTTGGATTAATGAAAAGGGAAACGTCTACCTAATGTTAGCATGCATGATTTGCAACCTAGGGTCTAACTTGCATCCAGAGGGAGAAAGCACGTCCTAAGGGAATATGGTATGTACAAGGATAAAGCAAACAAGCTTGAAGAAGCAGACACATAAAAGAGTAAGGAAAAGAAACGAAATTCTTTAGCGAAGGGGAGCGTATCACCCCAGACAAACAAGTGAGAGTGAGATGAAGAAACAAAAAGTGATGTCCAAAGCAATTGAACACTTAACCAAGATATAAGAGATCGAGGTAGGCGACAAAAGGCAATATGAATAATCACGGAGTATCAGCATCGGCCAATGCGAACTCCTGACAAAGCGTGGGGGTTTGCGGAACCCTTCCCTACTTGACGACTTGATAACAAGAGCAGGAACAACTTCGAAGCTTCATGGTGCATCACGAGCTAAGGATGACACGGACGAAGTTGCAGGAGTTGATTGCTAACCCTCCCTGCTCGCCTCCTTTTGAGGACTTCAATAAGGGATGAGGGAATAACGTGGGCACAAATATAAACACACCTGCAGAATACCTACTTAAAGGTAGGGTTTTAAATAAACCACACACAAGTAGCAAATAGAATGCATACAATGCGGAATTTCCCTAAACGGGTGTATAAATAAACTAGAGGGGTTCCTGACATAATCAGCAACAGAGACCCCTGTCATACATCTCTACCCTACTTCTCATGGCATTAGAAAGCAGTAAAGTCCTACTTCTCATGATCTCTAGAAAAGCAGTAAAGTGCGGAAATGAGGAATAAAATAAGGTCACAATGATACCAAACAGAGAAAGTTTGTTGCCTCTTCAAAACCACGCAAGCGATAAGAAAACTCTACAGAAGTTGCTCCGTGCGAGTGATCAAAGAATTAATCCCGGAGCATTCCACATTGTGAAAATTACATCAATCATTCTATCACAAAATCTTTTCTAAAAATTTGAAAATGATCATTAAACATGAAATAATAGAAAACTCCAATAAAATTCTAAAGAGAAAACTCAAAAAATTCTAAAATATTATACTATTTTTGTATCATTATCATCATTAAAATCATGAAAAAAATGAAGCTAAAATTAATAACATGGAAAGGTAAAAGTAGTAAAACAGAGGGGGTGTAGACTAAAGTCAGGAGGTTCTGTATAAGCAATAAGAATATTAGCGCTAAGCCCAATCTAAAAAGAAAGTCCATGAAGCAGCTCCTTTTTTTTTGCCCAATTCATATGCTCTCAAAAAATTTCTTTGGGCCAAGAAGAGGGTGGATCGGTCCAAATATCACCCAACTTTCCATCAGTTTTCTGTATTTCAAATTAAAATATAAAATAAAGTAAATGAAATTCAAGAGAAAAGAAGTTGGATTTAGGTTTATTGTGACGATTCATCTTCGTCTTGAAAGGACATGATCAACGTTGTTCTCTTCCTTGTTCAATCTTCCGCGGCGGCTAACGACTCATGCTCGTCTCCAATTTGATCACCGCTTTCCTATCACACAACGCCGTTGTAAGTTCTTCTATATGGCCTCTGTCTTAATCCCTCATACAGTTTCATCACCTTGATCTTGAACTCTCTGTCCCTTTTTGCTCTTGATGCGGACTTCAAACACAGTCTAAGGACTGGACCAGCGTGACGATGATGAAAGCGATCCCTCACTGATCGTGTTATCACGAAGAACAAGAAAGGCATAGTTACGACTCACCGATCGGAGAAAAACCTATGTTTCTTCAACTCCGCGAAGATGATGAGGAGCCAGCGAGAAATCCCTATGCAGATTACATGTGTGAATCCTCTACTTCCCTTGATCCTTCCTCCTGCTCTGAATTCACTGCGTTTTTGTTCTTGCTGTGATATTGTTGATTTGTGCAGGGGCTTGAAGATAATCGAAGTGATTGAAGGGTTTGTGGTTGTCGTGATGAAATTTATAGATACAGGAAAGTGTCGCACTGAAGATGATGAGCGATTGTTGTTATAGAACATGGTCGTTGGAGATTGAAATCCTTGTTCAAAAGACACGATGCTGGAGTTGTTTAACACTGAAGTACCAATGATGAAGATGATGAAATTCAGTTATGGAGGAGTGGTGTGCGGTGATTGCAGAGAGGGAAGGTTGATAAAAGAGATGGAAGGAGAATTGAAGAGAGTTTTCTTCTAGCTTTTCTGGTTTTCTCTGCATGGTTTCATTCAACTCAAACATGTACAAAACAATACAACCAATAAAAGGAGAAGAGAACACTGAGGCTTATATCGTTCTGGCGCTTCTTCAATCGCAACAGTGACGACGAGAAATCCAGAGGCTCAGGTATGCATCCTGACTCTTCTTCTCTTCTTCTTGTTCGCCTCTTTTCTGCATGATTGAACTGATGTGTTGCTGTTCTTGCAATGCACAGAAGTTGTTGTTGTGGAAAGCAAACGATGTTGCGTTGATTCTCTTGTGATTCCTATTTTCTTGCAGTGATGTAGAATGGAAGATGATTAAAGTTGTGCCTGATGCGAATTGAAGATTAAAGTAGTTTTCCGAGAATTGATGAAGATGTCGATTCTTGAAGGTTGATGATAGAGAAGGATGGTGCTGCGGTTGAAGGTTGCAGAATGTTGAGATGTGGTAGTTAAGGCGTGAAGGGAATGATGAAGATGATGATGCGGGGAAGGGTGAAGGTTCGTGAAGAGAGGTGATGAAGATTGAATCCAAAATGAAGGTGAGTTTCTCAGCGTGATCTGAAAGAAAATCCCCTCCCTTCTGTGTGATCTCCTTTCTATTCTTATGTTATTCTGTTATACGTTTTTTCTCGTGGCAGGCCATTTTTTGTTGAGGCAGTTAGGGGTTGTTAGAGAGCGGTTAGTTAGAAATTGTTAAGAGAGATTAGGATGTTAGAGAATCTGTTAGTTTTGTTAAAATAATTAGGAGGTTATAGGTTGGAAACTGTTACGAGAATTAGTTTAGAAAACCGTTAGGGGGTTATAAGTCGTTAGAAACTGTTAGGAAATTTTTCTGTTTTGACAGTTCTGTTAGTAGTTTGTTGAGATTCTGTTAGAATGAACAAAGAATGGTGAGGGTGAGAGATTATAAGACATTTATCTATAAAGTTTATGTTAAACTAGTTTTCTGTTATGGAGTTTTCGTCATTCATTGTTGAGCTGCTGATTGATTAATTGCAGGGCTGCTTTTGTGTGAATTGCTATGGGTACAAAGCAATTGGTACATGGTCATAATGGCAAAGCATGGTACATGGTCATAATGGCAAAGCATGGTTCATGGTTATGAAGGCAAAGCATGGTTCATGGTTGAAAATGAGTGAAGATTCAAAACATGTCATGAAGATGAAGATGAACGGCGCATAGGTTTAGGATAGTGTTGTTTTGTGAAATTTGTAATCCTTCCCGTTGATGTAATGTAATAGTGTCAAATAATGTAATAGTAATCGAACTTGTATTTATGGGATTTTGTAATATTTGGAACTTGAATGAATTTTAATGAAATCTTGGTATTTTCTTTTTGATATATTATGTTTTTCCAAAGCTTGAATCCAAAAACTCCATTAGAAGCTTGCATCAATTTTACACGCCACGCTTGCAATTTTAAGAGACTTCAATCCCCATGTTCCAATCTCAAATTCTCACTAACTTGCATTTGAAGCAAACTCTTAGTTTAAGAATCATGCACAAAACTTTGAGTTCAAGTTACTTGGACTTTGAATCAAACTCAACCTTTAAATTATCTCTTGAACGTATCATTGCACTTTGATTATCCCAAAATGACTGAATGATCATTATTATAAGAACTTTTAACTCTTAACTCAGAATCTTAATCCTTCATAATAAGAATTGAATCTATGGCTTAATGTAATTCGGAATGAACTCAAAAGAATCTTGTAACACAAGTAAACCAAGCATTCAGATGAAATATCTTGCATTAAGATATCCACGAACCCTAATTTGCCATGGATGGGATCCTCTGAAGATATCGTTGCCTTGTGTTGCATATTGAAACTTCTTGAACCAAAACCCTAGCATACCATTAGTACACTATGATCTCTCCATGTCTTGTGCTTTTTGAATCATGAGTTGAATCCTTGAGAATGTAAGACTTAACTGATGAACAACTCTTAGTGGAATCCCTCCTTAAAGTCCACATGCTTAAGAAAACAAAGCCTTATTGAGTGTTGATGATGACATACATAAGAAGATGCTAAATACCTGAACTAGTAACCTTGAGGCAACCTTATAGGACGACTTATGTAATAAGAAATCATAACCACCTTATATGTTGAAGGACGTAATAAGAACATTGAGGAAGTGGAGCTCCAGATGATCTGAGCAAGCCTTGAAATTTGATGTTAGGAATAGGAGAAGAACCCCATATCTTGGTGATAAATAAATCCATGAATTGAAACCCTAGCTTCAAACAAAACCTGATCGATGAAAGAACCAGTTGATTTAAACCTGAGTGAAGATAAGAGCTTAAAAGCATATAGAGACCATAATTCCTCAATATCTTTGATCGCATGCCGTGTTTTATTGATTAATGAATGAATGATGTGTTAGATGACCTAATGGGAGTTATGTACATGATAAAAGTGCAAAATGCATAAGACAGATAAAAGTGAGAGGGTGGGACAAATTTGGGGTATTACAACAGGTTCTTCTTGATCTAGTTCCAATATGAACTCATCAATGACGTCAATGGCATAACATGCATCTCCCGTGACTGGTGCCATTAAGAGCATCGAAAGAATAAATTCTATCTTTTTATCACCTACCTCAAAAGTCAATTTTCCTTTCTTAACATCTATTATGGCTCCTGCAGTTGATAGGAATGGTCTACCTAGAAGGATTGGGATTTCTTCGTCTTTTTTAATATCCATGACTACAAAATCTATTGGGATATATAGCTAACCTATTTTAACTGGTATGTCTTCTAATATGCCTTTAGGATATTTAACTGATCTATTGGCCAATTGAAGAGACATTTTATTCAGCTACAATTCTCTTAAGTTTAGCCTCTTACAAACTGCCAAAGGCATTAGATCGACGCTAGCTCCTAGGTCTAAAAAGGCTTTATCGACCATGCGATTTCCTAGGATACAAGGTATGAAAAAACTTCCTGAGTCCTTTTCTTTCTTGGAAATTTTATTTTCGGAAATGAAATTGCACTCTAAAGGTTTAAGATCGTCCAATCTACGTTTGTTGGTCAGGATGTCTTTTAGGAATTTTTCTTAAGATGGTATCTGAGTGATAGCTTCGATAAAAGGAATCTCCACATGGACCTTCTCTATAAATTTTATAAATTTTTTATATTGATTATCAATCTTGGTTTGTTTAAGTCTTTGCGAAAATGGGATCGGAGGCTTGTATGGGGGTGGCGGTGTATAAGTTTTATCTTTAGTTTCGTTTCCTGGGTCTTTTTGCTTTTCGGGTTCCTCTGGTTCCTCTACTTGGTCCGAAGGCACTACACTTTCCTTGGGCTGTTCGGGTACGCTTAATGTTGGGTATGTTGTTCCATTGTAAGCAGGCCCACTTTGTAAGGTAATGGCATTAGCTTGACCTTTGGGATTCAGTTGAGGTTGTCCAGGGAATTGTCCTCCGGGTGTAGTTTGAGGAGCTTGTGTCTGGGCTACCTGAGAGATCTGGGTTTCAAGCATCTTGTTATGAGTAACTATCTGGTCAACCTTAGTTCCTAATTGTGTAATTAGTTCATTTATATGAATGTTCTGATTTAGGAACTCTTTATTTTGCTGAGTCTGAGCCAAAATGAAATTGTCCATGATTTTCTCGAGGTTTGGTTTCGGTGGTATAGCTTGCATAGGTTGATTTGGTATTTGGGCTTGGAAACCTTGGGGTCTCGGAGACACAGAATTCTGAATCGGGTTGTTATTCTTATAGAAAAGTTTTGGGTGATTCCTCCATCCAGGGTTGTAATTGTTCCAGAAGAGGTTTCCTTGGGTATAGTTGACTTGGTGTGTGCTAGATCCATTCAACAGGTTACAGTCTGAAATTTGATGTCCTTGGGTCCCACAGAGTTCACATTCCAAGTGTAATGTAACTACAGTGTTTGGGCTCTGAGACATGTTTTCAACTTTTAAGGCAAGAGCGTCCATTTTGGCTTGCACCATGTCCAGGCAACTTATCTCATCTACTCCTCCTTGGGCATCCTATTTCTCTACTGTTGCTCGTTATGCTCCCCATTGGTAATGGTTTTGGGCCATATCCTCTATGAGAGCACAAGCTTCAGGGTAAGGTTTATTCATCAATGCGCCACCAGCGGCAGCATCGATACATCTTCGTGTTATAATGGAGTTCGTTATAGAAGGTGTGGATGATTAACCATTGTTCCAGGACATGGTGTGGACAAGCTCTCAACAGGTCTTTATATCTCTTCCATGCTTCGAAAAGTGATTCTCCTTGGTTTTGAGTAAATCTAGTGATCAGGTTTCTAAGGACTGCGGTTTTGCTTGGTGGAAAATATCTAGCAAGAAAAACTCTCCTAAGGTCTTCCCAAGTCGTTATTGAATTGGCTGGAAGTGAATCTAACCAATCACATGTTTAATCTCTAAGGGAGAAAGGGAATAGTCTTAGATGAATCGCATTAGGTGAAGCACCATTGGTCTTTAGAGTACCCGCTAATTCGATAAAAACTTTCAAGTGTTAATTCAGGTTTTCTGAGGCGTGACCAGTGAATTTATTTTGTTGCACTAATTGTAATAATGATGGATTTAGTTTGATATTATTGGTGGTGATGGTAGGGTTTACTATACTTGAACTAGGCTCCTCGTCTGATGTTTGAGTAAATTCCTTAAGGGGTCTTCGGTTACGATCTTCGGCCATAGTTCTCTTTATCCTATATAGAAAAAGACGTGCTCGAGTGTAACGCTTAGGTTCCACTAAAGGATCTACTAAGTTTTTGGTACTGCGATTCTTGCACATTTACCCGCTAATAAAGCCTTAGTCTAAACGATATAATAATAGGGTACGAAATTTGACGAAGTTTGGTCCCCGACAACGACGCTAAAAACTTGATCGGTCAGTTTATAGAGTTTAAAATCTAACTGCAAGTGTACAACCTATCGAAGTAATATAAAGGATTGCCGAACCACTGAGACCAATCGTCAATCTATCAACTCTATTGTTAAGTTGATTATCTAAGGCGGATCAGTTTAGTTGAGGGAGTATAATGAAAAGGAAATAAATATATAAAGTAAATTCAGACGAAAAATAGGCTAGAATGTAAATTACATTGTCAAATAACATTTCAATTTGTACTTAATAGAACTACTCATGGGGCAATATTTTCCACTCTAGTAAAGGAACAATTTGATGGGAACTTGTTGCTTTCGCTAACTAAGAACCGAGTTTACTCTCTAATCAAATCCTTCTATTGTCACTTATAAAAGGGCGTTTCAAGCGTTAAAGCAAAAAACCTATTTTTAAGAAATTAGTTTCTTAACTTAGTAAAAAAGTGCTTTCAACTCAGAATGATTGACATAAAGAGATTCTTTGCTTTCGCTCGAGAATCGGATTGTAAACTTATAAACGCGTCCGAAAATAGTTTCAAAATAATTTTTCTAAAAGTGTCAAAGATCCCTAATTAACCAGTCAAAAGGCTTTCACCCTTTTTTGACCGGTTAAAAACTAACCAAGTTTCCTCATTGAAATGTACGGCTTTGGATCTTATCCAAAAATATTAAGTACAGAAAACTCGTGTTAAAAATTAATACAACCCCCTAAAGTGTTCATACTGATACGGTGTTGAAATGATATCATGACAATGATCCTTACATTCCAACCTTAAAATATTTAGCCAGACATGGATATAAAAGTAAGCATATTAAAGTTGATTGAAATAAATATAGTAATAAAGGCAAGGCAAGGAAATAAAATAAGTAATGCAAGTGCGAGACAAAGAGATTAATTAAAATAAAGAACTTAAATATAAACCTGCTCCAAATCGGAGTCTTTAAATCTGGTACAATTGGAAAGTAAATGCTCGAAGTAAAAATGGAGGCAAGATTGTAAATAAAATAAATGCTCCAACCTAATCAAGATTATGGTGCAATAATCCTCTGATGTGGCGAATTATTGCTTTTACACAAGTGAGGATAGGCTTAGTGTTGCAAGACTAAGTTAGATAATGGAAAATGAAATGAAAACTACTATTTATAGAAGTTTTCCAGGCTATGCTTTGACAGAATTTCTCCCCCATATCCTTTTGGGTGGGAAAAAGCTTTCCAAAGACCGCGAGCACTGAGACCCCTCCGCGGGTGCTGAGTGAACCAATAGAGAGATCGTGGGGGACGTGGCATTTATCCCCTGGGTGGAGTGAGACATGTCACGGCGCCCCCTATAGAGGTCGTTGAGCTGAACGCCATGTGTAGATTTTTGCTGAAAATCTCGATTTCTTGGTCTTTTCGCTTGGTTTCTTCAAGAAGAGCTCCAAATGGGAAAGTTTCCTGAAAGCAAGACAAATACAAGCATAACGCAAGAAAACAGTACTAAAAATAATGAAAAACATGTGTTATTTGTGTAAAATATGCAGTGCGATCAGGTGTTATCATTGTCTAGCCGAGTTTCTGATATGGACGGTTACCCGTCTAGAGAGGATAAGTTTGAACGATATCTGGTCCGTTTTCAGATTCTGTAGCAACTTTCTGGGGATAGAAACCTGGAATACCCTTTGCTGGAGAAAGGGATTTTGCCGGTGATTTGTAATAGTTAGAGAAATAGGCTCAAGTTGGGGAGAGTGTTTTCTGTTGGGCAAATAAACCCGATTGGGGAAATAAACCTTGAACTTGTTAGAGAAACACTTTGCTGAGGAATACTCCTGCTGAGGAAATAAGCTCTGCTGGAGAAAAGAATTCTGCAGGGGATTTTATAGTTTCGGAGGAAAAATCTCGGCTGGGGAAGAGAATTCTTATGAACTGTGCTGACGCCATAATCTCTGGCAAGGGTTGGGACTCCGTTGGTTAGCGATGTTGTCGGGGAAAAGATCATATTCCCTCGTCCGTTAGGGAAATCTGCTGGAGAATTAAGTTACTTCAGCCTTACATGGAGTGTAAAAATGAGCTTGCGAATATGACTCTGTGGGGATAATCTTGTGAAGATTTATGGGTGACTTTAACATTATCCCAACTCCTAGAGTCTTGAGCAAATGCTTATTCCTATTTTTATGCATATATTTGTTAACAGTAATCATATTAATATGCATATGTTCATTCAATTTAGTTATTGAACGTTTTTGCAAACAAAACAGAAAAAACAAAACATTTGAATTTTTGAAATGGTATTTGTATTGATAGTTTTCCTATAAACAGGAAATTTTGTACAAAGAGACAGAAATCCTAGTAAGAGGAAATCGTCGCGAAAATGAAGAAAGATTACAAAGTGAAAACATGTAGCTATGTGAAAATAATTTTGTCGTGTTTCAACTCTGATGTTGCCCTTATGTCTTCGAGCATCTCATCCCTTGCTATTGGAAGAAGTTGGTTGAATTGATCTATACCATTTGAACCTGATGTTGGTAACAAAGCTTGTTGTGAATGATCCAACGGGACATAGTCATACGCTTTAATCCCTAACTTTTTCCTGGCCGCCTTTTCAGGTTTATAGTCCATCAGGATACCCATTTTTGCCCAAGCCGCCTTTTCAGGTTTTTAACTTTCCAGGTGTACAATCTGTTTATATTCTTATCCCTAATTTTTGCCCAAACCCTTTTGTTTTGTCGGGATACCCTTATTTTTTCCTAGGCCGGTCAAACTAGTGGGTCGTTTTTTTATGTGTAGTATCTTTTGACTATGTCCGCATTCACAGGGTGCGGGAAATCTTCATCGTCCATGGTGGTTAATATCATAGCACCACCAGAAAATATTTTCTTAATCACAAACGACCCTTCATAGATGGGAGTCCATTTGCCCTTGGGATCACCTTGCGGTAGAATGATGCGCTTTATTACTAAGTCACCAGCCTAATATACCCGATGTTTGATCTTTTTGTTGAATGCTTTAATCATACGCTTCTGATACATCTGATAGATAGCCGTAACCTTTTCTCGTCAATTAGATTTAATTGATCCAACCTAGTCTGAATTCACTCGTCTTCGTCTAAGTCTACATCTTTCTTAATTCTCAGAGAAAGAATCTGAACTTTGACAGGTAGAATGGATTCCATACTGTAAACCATAGAGAATGGGGTTTCCTCAGTTGATGTTCAAGCTAAAGTGCGATAGCTGTGGAGAGAAAACGGTAACATCTCATGTCAGTCTTTGTAGGTCACAACCATCTTTTTCATAATCTTTTTTATGTTCTTATTGGCGGCTTCCATTGCACCATACATTTTTGGTCGATACGGAGAAGAATTGTGGTGCTTAATCTTGAACTGCATGCAAAGCTCCATGATCATAGTGTTATTGAGATTGGTACCATTATCCGTGATAATTCTCTCAGGGATATCGTATCGACAGATAAGATTATATTTAATGAAATGAGTGATAACATTATTGGTAACTGAGGCGAACGAGGCTTCTTCAACCCACTTTGTGAAATAATCAATAGCAACCAGGATGAAATGGTGTCTGTTAGAAGCAGTATGCTTAATTTCTCCAATCATATCAATGCCCCACATTGCAAACGGACAAGGTGCAGTCAAGACTTTTAGAGGGACCGGTGGCACATGTACTTTGTCAGCATAGATCTGGCACTTATGACAAGTTCTGGAGTGGTGATGATAATCAGTTTACATCGTTGAACAGTAGTAACCCGCTCTCAGAATATTCTTAGCCATAGTATGTGCACCAGAATGAGTGTCAAAGATGCCTTTGTGTATATCCTCCATAATCTTTTCTGCTTCTCTCTTGTCTACACAATGAAGCAGAGTTGAATCATGATTGCGCTTGTATAAAATTTAGTTGCTCAAGAAGAACTTAGCTGAGAACCTCCGTAGGAATTTATTGTCATTGATCGATGCTTCTTCGGGGTACTCTTGAGCCTCAAGAAACCTCTTCACTTAATAAAACCAAGGTTTCTCTTCAACTCCATCGGTATCAACTTCGTAATAGTGTGTTGGTTCATCTAATCTTTCAATGATGATTTTGGGTGCCTCGTTATCCCATCTGACCTTGAACATAGATGACATTGTAGCCAACGCGTTCGCTAGCTAATTCTCTTCTCGTGGGATGTGCTCGAAAGTGATTTCCTAAAAATATGGGACTAAGGTTAACACATGCTCTTTATAAGGAATGAGATTCAGGTGCTTTGTATCCTATTCTCCCTTAATCTGACTGATTACCAGGGATGAGTCCCCATATACATCCAAGAACTTGATTCTTAGGTCAATAGCAGCTTTAATACCCATAATGCACGCTTCGTATTCGTCTATATTGTTGGTGCAATCAAAGAATAATATGGTAGTGAGGGCGTATGGAAACCCTGAGGAGAGATGATAAAAGTACCAATTTTATTACCAAGTGCGTTGGAAGCTCCGTCAAAAACCATAGTCCATCAGGATCCTGGCCCAGGTCCTTCATAATTTGTTACTAGCATAATGTTCTCGTATGAGAACTCAAAATTCATGGATTGATAGTCGTCTACAGCTTGATGTGTCAAATGATCTACTAGTACACTTCCCTTGATTACTTTTTGAGTGGTGTACTGAATGTCGTATTCTGTTAAGACCATTTGCCATCAGGCTATCCTTCTGGAGAGAGCGGGCTTCTCGAAGATGTATTTGATTGGATCCATTTTAGAAATTAATAGAGTAGTATGAGTCATCATATACTCTTTTAGTCAGCGAGTAGCCTATGCCAAAATGCAGTAAGTTTTCTCGAGAAGTGAATATCTTGTTTCACAGTCGTTAAACTTTTTGCTAAGGTAGTATATTGCATGTTCTTTTCGACCAGACTCGTCATGCTGCCCCAGTACACATCCCATTGAGTTCTCTAGCACTTCTAGGTACATGATTAGAGGCCTTCCTTCAACTGGTGGCATCAGAGTCGGAGGTTCTTATAGGTACTCCTTAATTTTATCAAAGGCTTCTTGGCAGTCGTCATTCCACTTTACTACTTGATCTTTCTTTAGCAGCTTGAAGATTAGTTCACAGGTAGCAGTCAAATGAGAAATGAATCGGGTAATATAATTCAGTCGTCCTAAGAAACCTATGCCTTCCTTCTTAGTACAGGGAGCTAGAATTTCTTGAATGGATTTGACCTTGGCGTGATCAAACTCGATACCTTTACCACAGACGATGAAGCACAGGAGTTTACCGGATCTCACCCCAAAGGTGAACTTGTTCGGGTTTAACCTTAGCTTATACTTCCTCAATCTTTCAAACAGTTTATGTAAATGATCCATGTGCTCTTCTTCACTTTGTGATCTTGATATCATGTCATTAATGTAGACCTCTATCTCATGATGAATCATGTCATGGAATAAAAGCTACCATGGCACGTTGATAAGTTGCACCGACATTCTTTAACCCAAAAGGAATAACTTTGTAGCAGAAAGTTCCCCATTGTGTGATGAAGGTAGTTTTCTCCATATCTTTAGGCTCCATCTTGATTTTATTATAACCTGAGAAACCATCCATGAAAGAGAACACCTTGTGTTGAGTGGTGTTATCAACCAGAACATCAATATGCGGAAGTGGGAAATCATCTTTAGGGCTCTCCCTATTCAGATCCCTGTAATCTACACACATATGCACCTTACCGTCTTTCTTTGGTACCGGAACAATATTCGCAACCCATTAAGGATATGATGTCACTTCTAAGAAGCCTGCATTGAATTTCTACATAACATCGACTTTGATCTTCTCTGACATCTCGGGACACATGTGACGAACCTTCTGCTTAATCAGAGAATAACCCTCTTTCATTGGCAGACGATGGACCACAATATCAGTATCGAGCCCTGGTGTTGTACCCCAAAATTTTCCCTCTCACTTATCAAGAATTTTCTCACAAGATCTCCTTGGGCTCAAGACTACACTAGGGTTTGATCAGCTCAAGATATCTCCTCATGCATTGATGACCAAAATTAGGGTTTGAGTTTGCACAAGGATTTTTTGACTATCAATGTTTCATATGACTTTCAAGGATCATTATGGACCCCTAAGATTACTCATGTCAAGTTTCAAGGCTTGAATTACACTTTTGATCAGTCAATTGGATAGTTGACCTAAAAAAATTAGCTGTATTGGGGAAAAGTCAACCATGGCCAATTTACAGTCAAACTTCATAATTTTTTATCCACATCAACATCTTAGACTTATATGTATCATTTGATCAAGTTTGGACCCTAATTCCTCAAGAAATTTGATCAAATCATCATAAGCGCAAAATGGTCAAAATTAGGGTTTTGACTGAGAAATGACAGTTTCTGATTTTTGACCTACCAAATGATCAATTGGTTTGAAGCATGATTTCAAGAGTTCAATTGCATCATCTTGACCTAATGACATGATTCAAAACATTACAAATCCATTAGATTTACAGATGAATTTTTTAGTCAACTGATCAAAAGTCAATTGTACACTGAAATGTCAAACTTTGACTTTTTGGTCAAAATCAAATGCCAAGGATCACAATTCCTAAAAACATGTCAAAAGGTGAAACTTGTTCATCAAGAAACCAAGGATTTAAGATTTGGTTTTGAGCCAAATTTTCACAATGATGCAAGATGATTCAAAGGAAACTTCCAACATGAAAGTTGTAGATCTCCATGAAATCTTAAACTTTGCCTCACACAATTTCTCCTAAAAATGCTTGGATCTCAAGATGTAATTTTGTAAATACATGCTCATGAACAAAAATAACTTAATGAAATTTTGCCCTAGTTAGGCAGATTTTTGACCTAACTTCATGGCAATTTTTCACATAGTTCCAAAGGGAATTTTTTCAAAGATGGGTTGTAGAGCACATGTTAAGCTTTCCAAAATGTCCAATAACTCCTTGAGATCATTCTTGAGTAGGGAGAATAGAAAAGATGAAGTTGGTGATTTATCACTTTGATTTCAAGCCATTTCATGATGAACAAAAATTCAAATCCAAGCCTAGGCGGCATAATCTTTGCTTTGCAGGCCTCAAACTTGTTTCTCACTCCATAATTAAATGTTTTCATAGATGTTGGAAGCTTTAAGCCAAGCATTGAATGCGTTGTACAAGAACAATTCCATTTTTGGCATAAAGTTGCCATTTCCATTTTGATAAAGCACTACTTTTGCCTTTGTCAACTTCTTGAGCCTCTCAATTGTTTTCTCTGCACACAAGCAAAGTCAAAAACAAAAGCAACTTGCCTGAAGCCTCTACCAAACCAGACCATGCTTGTACAACACTTAGAGAGTTGTCTCCTCACTTTTCTTCAAAAACAAGTTATAGAGCCAAAAGGCTATAACTCAGAAACCTTGAGTGCATTTGATCTATAACCTTTTCCATACATATACACAAAGGTATTGAAACGTAAGACATGAATGCTAAGACTCAGAAACACTCCCAAACACTTTGCCATTGAAAATCTGCCATAGCTTGGCAGTTTTGAACCTTACTCAGCCATTTCCAAATCCACTCGTGTGATTTGAGTTTTAACCACCTAAACACTTAATATACATCACACCTAAGTGATCCAGACCCCTGTTCCCTCACTGTAACTCCTCCTCTTCCATCCACCATTTTCAAACATCAAGCTTGCAGGTTGACTTGAGTAGGGAGATTCAGGGACTTTCAAGACAAAGTAAGGATTGGAATACATTCAGGGAAGTCCAGGCAAGCTAAACAGATCCTCATGCCTTCTCAAAACATGCCCAAACTCCATTCACGATATCAACTGAAAGAGGTAAAAACTCAAACTTCTATCTCTTCATACAAGCATCATTTGGTCCTGATTTGTGAAAACAAAATGTATATATCCTTGCACTAAAGCTAACCATGTTCATAGTTTTCATTTATATTAACTGTGTATAGAGAATTTTGGATTTGAAATTTCTGTAAAAATTAGGTTTCAAATTAGGGCCAGTAAAATTAGATCTTATATTTGACTTTTAGTTTACATAAATTATATGGTTGAACTCGTGGGAAGAAACACCATAACTTTCATGTTTGAACTTTCCATTTTTATGGAGAAATGAATAAGTTACAGGTGATCCGGCCATGGCTCAAGGTTGAAGATGAAGTTTCCTTCAGGGGGCATTTTCTAATATATATTTATGACTGTGTTTATATAAACGGATGTACAGCCACCCCAGTGGTAAGGCAGCACACAAAAATGCTATAGGCCACGGGTTCGAGCATTAGCACCTGCCTTTTGCATTTTCTCACATTTTTGCCATTTTTGTCTCTTTGCAGCGCTGGGCTTTTTGTTCCATTGGGCCTATGATTTTTTCTAACTTTGCATCTTGTTTACTCATGATACCCCTGCCCCAATATATTTTTTATTATTCGTTTTATTTTCATTTTTATTTTATTAAATATATTCTCCTTAATATTAAAAATCATAAAAAATATAAAAATGATAGATTTATATTTTAGCTTATTTTATTTTATTTTTCTCACAAAAAATATTTTATTTAGTTATATATATTATCCATTTTTATTGATTAAATTTGTAAATTAAATTAGAACTAGTTTAATATTTATTTTTTTCTTTATACCCATTAAATATTTATTTTAATATAAAAGGACCAAAATATCTCATAATACCATATATTATTCTTAAGATAAAAAATACAAAAAAAAAAGATACTTACTTTTTCTTAAAGAAATTTATTTTCTTTTAATCAAATAGAATTAGGGTTTATTCAAAAATCTTTTCTAAAAAAATAATTTCTTTTCTTAATTGATTTAAGTTAATCTTGATTTATTTATTAGGTTTAGGTTAAAACTTTTTTTTTTACATAAAAAAATCAAACAAAAATCTTCTTTGCATTTACATATCTTTGCATATTTAATTCATCTTGTATATTTTTATTCCAATATTTGTACATATTCAATTTGGTTGTAATAGCTCAATTAGGTTTATATTATTGCAATCCCCATTCATAAATTGTGTACCCCGCTCCCACAAGTGTTGTAATAGCGTAGTAATCTTTAAGTTTCTCAATTTATCGCTTTTACATAACATGCTAGTAACTAGATTTTGTATGGCAAGATAAAACCAATCAAATAGAAAATCCTAATCCAAGACAAAATCAAGCATGAAAATGACACACTTGTACATAAACACCCCTAGGGTTATCCCACTTGGTTGCCTTACACAAAAATGGCCATATTACGCATGTAAGGTGTCTTAGCAAAAACAAACAAATACAAAATCATAGTCCCTTGATGACGCTATTCAAAGTTGCCTTACCAAATGATATTAGTCCCTCAAAAAGTTAAGATACCTTGCAACATTGCTAATCATGGCTATGCGATGACCCATGCCCGTCCCGTTTACATCCAAATATAGGGTTGCTTACCAAATCAATGGTAAGACAACAATGTCAAAGGAAAAGAAAATGAACAAGAAAGACGTTTGAGTAGGTAGATTACTTTTAGTTACTTGCTCCATTTCAAAACAAATATCCTTGCTATTTTCAAAACAAACACACACATTTCCAAACATCTTACAAACATTGAAAAAATTTTCAAAAAGATCAACATCTTTGTATACATTCTTACGAACGAGAATCATTACAAAGATTGCCTAAATAATGGCCTCTTTTTCAAAATACTTTCAAAACCACACAAAGCACAACTTCAAACAAAAGAAAGTGATCTAGCAAGTAACTAAGAGCCCATGGAAAACCATGGATGAAAAGGGTGATAATACCTTCCCTTTTCATAATCTACCCCCCCCCCCCCCCCCCGAACTCAAGAAACAATCTCAAAGGTCTTTCCTGTGCTTTTTCACCTTTCCTTTTGGGTAAAAGAAAAGTCGGTGGCGACTCTTGCTAACCGCAACATTTGCGATCAAACGCAAAACCTCAAGTCAGTTCTCCCGCCGCATCACGGAACTGGCGACTCTTCTAGGGAAAATTCTAAAAGTGGGGTTACCTTAGAAATTAGATCATATTTACTTGCTTACATTGTTTGACTTGTATGCTTTACATTATGGATCTTTGTTTGGGTTTGAATCCTTTACCCAGATTTAGGATATATTATAGGTAAGTAGCAATACATTGTGGAAATTGTGCGGGGTATACCGACATGGTCTAAGCAATAACTATGTTAGTGAAACATATTTGTGGGTACCGATAGCCTTTGAGTTAATCAAAGAGAATACGGGGCCGCTGAGTGATGTCATGAAACACTAATGAACTTTTAGAACCTTTACTTGACCAACTTGGCCTTTAGGATGTAGTGAGATGACCGGCTTTAGTGCAATCCAAAGTTGGTAGATACTCGATACTACACTCATTGAGGTTTGGTTTCTTGCAATATTTCGGTCGCCATTGAAGAGGCTTGAGCTGAAACAATGACCAAGGAAACAATCCAATGATATTGAGCTCCTTAGAACCCGGTTACTATTACTAGGACAGGTTTGAGCCAACTAAACTTTAAGAGGGTACTTACCTATAAAACTCCATGCAAGCCTAAACCTAAGGACTTGTTTGCTTTGTTTGTATATGCATACTTGTACATAACATCATGGAAATCATGAACATCATAAACATCCACTAACCATTTCAAGGATTTTGGAATTCATCTTTGTTCTTGTTTTGTAGGATATGGATTCACTTCGCAGGAAAACTATTCAAGTAAACCTTGTGAGGATCCCTCCACAACTTAAGAAGCTAGCTTCAAGGATTCCTGAAAACTCTCCATTCACTGAGAGACATGGTCGTCTACTCAACTTGGTCACTTCTAACACAGATGAGGACATGATGAAGGTGCTCTTTCAGTTCTTTGATCCTTTGCACCATTGCTTCATATTTCCCGACTATCAACTTGTGCCTACTTTGGAAGAATTCTCCCAACTATTGAGGATTCCCATTCTCAATCAACTACCTTTCAACGGTACGGAAAGAGACCCAAAGCCAGAAGAGATTGCTCAAGCTCTACACTTGCACTCATATGATGTCACAACCCATTAGGAAACAAGAAGTGGTGTCAAAGGCTTCCTAGCAAAGTTCCTATTTGAGAAAGCCCAAAGCTGTTGGAATTCTTTAGACTTGTAAGCCTTTGAGGAAATTTTGGCTCTCCTCATCTATGGGATGGTTTTGTTTCCAAATCCTGACCATCTCATAGATATCAACACCGTCAAAATCTTCATATCCCGCAACCCGGTGCCTACATTGCTAGGGGATATCCTACACTCTTTTCACACTCGCACAATGAGGAAAAGAGGTGTCCTTATGTGTTGCACTCCTCTCTTAGCAAGATGGTTTATTTCTCATCTTCCCCAATCAGTATTAAAGAATGAGCAAGGTTTAAGGTGGTCACAAAGGTTGATGACACTCAAACATTCAGATATTCATTGGTGCTCTCGATCCAAAGAGAATGTTATCATTATCGACCGTTGTGGAGAATTCCCAAATGTCCCTCTACTTGGCATTAGGGGAGGCATCACCTACAACCCATGTTTAGCCTTAAGACAGTTTGGTTATGCCCGAAGGGATGGCCTGCACGAGATGCTAATTCAAGGTTTGGTATTTGACTACGACAATGACGATCAAGGTCTTCGCCAAAGATTTATCCGAGATTGGAGGCTGCTAAACAAGGTAGATAGCAAGACTTTTGGGCACAAGAATTCTATCCCTCTTGAGCCTTACCTCAAATGTGTACGAACTCGCGCTCAGAGTCTTATGATGCCTTACCCCTCCATTCTCCCGATAATCATTGAGCCTGTCATAGAGGGAGATGTTCCATACACTATCCTACATCCTGACATGCCCACATCTCTTGAAGACCTCCAAAGGGATTAGATACAATTCAAAGGAGAGCGAGATACTTTCGAAGCCCAATTCTATGCAAGCGAGAAGAAGGTTTTGGAACTCACTAGGCTACTTCATGAGGAGCAGACTCTGAATGCCTACATTGCACCAAAGAGGATGCGCACTACTTTTGTATCTTAGAGTTTTGTATTATTTTGCCCAAGGGGCATTGATGTACTCAAACTTTATCTTATTAATATAATGTGTGTTTCTTTTTTGTCTAAAACAAATCTGAATCTTTGAAATCCTTGAAAACATTGCATATGCATATACCATTCATCATAACATAAACAGGTCTTTTGCAACAAGTCTCCTCATCTCTCTACTGTTTATTTCAGTAATATGGATCTCGTGCAAACAGTGAAAGATCTTCAAGCTCAGAATGCACAGTTTCAACAGTTGCTCATGACCCTAGCCAAGAGGCAAGATGAGTTGAAGATTTTGCTGGCTGAAGAGAGGAAAAAGAAAACAAAGAAGGTAACCGGAGTCTTAAACATGGGAAGAAGATTTCATGGGCAGACAAGAAGGACTTTGGACTTTGCAACAACATCCGATGAAGGAGATGGGAAAGGCAAGGAAATAGTTGTCCCGTCAGAATTGGAAGAGGAGGAAGAAGAAGAGGACTACTCTGAGGAACAATACCCTCCGAATGATGACAAGTATAAACATCTTGAAGAACGGTTGAGCGCGATGGAAATCCAAAATGTGCCAGGTTTGGACTTTGAGGAATTGGGACTAGTGTCAAGGATTGTGATTCCTCTGAAATTCAAAGTACCTATATTTTCCAAATATGATGGAGTGTCATGCCCTAAGATGCATCTTCGGTCATATGTAAGGAAAATTCAACCTCATACTACTGATAAAGACTTATGGGTGCATTTCTTCCAAGACAATCTGTCTGGGACTCAACTTGACTGGTTCTACCAACTAGAAAGAGCCAACGTTCATAATTGGGAAGATCTTTCCGCAGCTTTCTACAAGAAATATCAATACAATGCTGATATGGCGCCTACCCGTACTCAACTCCAGAGTATGGCCATGGTTTCTAATGAAGGTTTCAAGGACTATGCATAAAAATGGAGAGATTTGGCTGGAAGAGTTCAACCCCCTCTGTTTGAGAGAGAATTGGTAGACATGTTCTTAGGTACCTTATCTAGTCCCTTCTTCAATCATTTAATCGGAAGTTCATCCGCTGGCTTTACTGAACTAATACTGATCGGAGAGAGGATAGAAGCCGATATAAAGAATGGGAAGATTCAGAAAGATACATCTTCTTCTACAACTGTAAGGAAGCCTTTCATTTGGAAGAAAGAGGTGGCTGCCGTATATCCCCAAAGAAACCAAGATAGGGCCGAACGCCGACCAATGGTGGGAGCCGTTATGATTCCTAAGCCTACATCTGATTAGCAAAGAAATAATCAACCAAGGGTAGAAAGGCCAGTCAGGCAGTTTACCAGAATCAACATGACTCTGTCTCGAGTATTATCGCATCTGCTAAGATCCAATTTGGTGACCTTGAAAGAAGCTCCAAAAAACTCCAACACAACATCTCCTCATTATCATCCCAATGCCTGTTGCGCATCACTCTGAAAGTCCTGGTCACGATACTAATAACTGTTGGGCCTTGAAGAACAAAATACAAGACCTCATTGAAGCAAAATAAATTGAGTTTGATGCGCCCGAGAAGCCGAATGTCATTTCTGCTCCTATGCCCAGACATGGTCACAATACTAATGTCATTGAAGAAGATTTGTTTGTTACCTCAATTGATGAACTCATGACCCCATTTCTGACCGTTAAAATGAACTTGTTGAAAGTCGGTGTGTTCCCGGGTTGTAATGAAGTTTGCCATCTCTGCTTATCCTCACCAACTGGCTGTCCTTTGTTGAAAGTAGGCATTCAGTGCCTGATAGATAACAAAGAGATTTTGTTTGAAAGGATTCTGGTTCCACCTATCCTTTTTGAAGATGTTTCTATCATTACCATTTCCGCCAATTCTTCCAGGGTCTCCACCAAAAGACCCGTTAGAATTACATCAGTTCCGGAAGCAACTCCTTTAATAATCACAATGCATGGGCCAGTCCCATATACATTAGACAAAACCATACCATGGAATTATGGGGGGATGTCTATTACCATGGTACTAAGCAAGACTGACCGGCCACCGAAGAGATAAATTTCGAGAAAGAAGACTTCGACGTCAGTAATATTGCCGGAACTAGCAAAATCACCCGAAGTGGTAGGATATTTTCTCCAGAAATTGCTCCCCCAAAAGCAGTTTCTGGAGCCATAATTATCCTTGTGTCTTCTCCAAAGGTTACTCCTACAGCCGTAATCATCTCTACAAGTACTCCAATTGACAAAGCCGTTACAGCCCCTGTAATCATTCTTATTGACACTCCTGCTGCCGAGTTAACCAAGGCTCGAGGAAAAGGTGTTATGGTAGAGCCTGTCCGGATGAAGGCTCAGTCATTGACTATCCCTGAGACCTCCAAGAAGGAAATGGAGGAGATCTTAAAAATTATAAAGAGAAGCGACTACGATGTAGTTGAAAAACTGGGGAAAACTCCCTCTAAGATCTCCATGATGGCATTACTACTGTATTCTGAGGCGCATGCAAAAGCCTTGGTGAAGTTCTTAAAAACAGCCCATGTACCTCAAGAGACTTCTGCTGATCAATTCTAAGACTGCGTGGCCAGCCTAACTGCGAACAATGGTTTAGGTTTTTTAGATGTTGATCTAAAGCCGAGGGGAAGAAATCATAATGAGGCGTTGCATGTCTCAGTGGAATGTAGGGGCACCACTCTGGCGCATGTTTTGGTAGACACTGGCTCATGTTTGAATGTATTACCCAAAAAATCTCTTGACAGACTTGACTGTGAGGGGTTGACTTTGAAGCCAAGCAACATAATGGTAAGGGCTTTTGATGGTTCGAAGAGGATGGTACATGGGGAGGTGGACACTTCTATAAAGGTTGGAACCCACACTTTCAATTCAACTTTTTATGTGATGGACATCCGCCCTTCATACTCCTTCCTGCTAGGCTGACCATGGATCCACCATGCTGGCGATGTTACCTCTACGTTGCACCAGATGCTGAAGTGTCTGATTCAAGGGAAGATTATCACCGTCCATGGAGAAGAAGAATACATGATCAATCATCTCAATTCCGTCAGATATGTGGAATTGGATGGCGAATTCATTGAAACTCCATTTCAACACTTTGAAGAGGTCCCTCAAAACGTGGCAGTGACCAAGGCTGTTCCCAAGATTACAAGGCCTCCACTCTGGATGTCGTCACTAAAAGATGCTAAAGTAGTGGTGGAAGAAGGTGGATGCACTATCTGGGGACAACTCCCAGATATCCCGTATAAGTCTGACAAGTTTGGCTTATGTTTCACTTCAAGCGCTCAAAAGGTTGTACGCAGTGCCCGTGCTGGAGGGCCACCCTTGAAGATCAGCAATTGTGAAGTCAACACAGTGAAATATGGTGAAGATGGTTGCAACCTGGAGGAATGGAACTTCCCGACTGTCAATGGAGGGCTCAGCAATTGGGAGGCTAGAGACTTCATCCTGATCACTTTCATCCCTCAGTAATTTGTCTTTACATTTTGTTGGATTTGTAATTTTCAAAACAATCCGCACTCTTAAAACCTTGTGTCTTACCCGAGGCACAATGGTCCATTTGTAAGGGTTATTATCTCATTTTTCATATGACATCAATGAATCATGGACGTTTTCGCATACAAACTTTCGTGCTCATTATTTTTCTTTTACATTTTACTTTCTTTCAAAGATAACTATACCCTTACACACACCCACACTCACAATGCAGGTATACATCCATTCTGGATCCCATGGATAACAATACTACTATGGCCTTTTGTGACTCTGAGAATCTAATCTACCAAGCCAAAGACAAAGGTGAGGAAAATTGTGAAGTACCAGAGGAACTGGCCAGACTGCTACAACAAGAAGAGAGAACCATTCAGCCTTACGAGGAACCCGTGGATACGATTAACCTAGGTGTTGTACCCCAAAATTTGCCCTCCCATAACCTTCAAAGTTTTGACAAGAATCATCCACAATTGGTTCAAGTTTACTCAAAGGCTACACTGTCAACCACCCTCCTGAAGCCAGTCAAACTAGGGTTTTGGTTCTCACAAGGAAGCTGAAGTTTTCAAGGGCCCAATCAAGCCTCACATGCCTACAAATATGGTCAAGTATACTCACATCAAGTTTCAAGACATTCAGCTCAAAATTGCACAGTCAAAACCCTAAATTGCACTACAGTCAACTGTAGGGGCAAAATGGTCATTTGGCAGTCAAAAGTTCAAATTTTTGGTCAACATCTCATTTTGAAGCCACAAACATCATTTGATCAATGCTTGATCATGATTCTCAAAACTTGGCTCAAAAATCATCAAGACACAAAAGTTTCTATTTTTGGACAGTTGAAAAAGTCAACTGAAATTGACCAGGGCATAACTTTCACATGGATTATCAGAAAAATTCCATCCAAAGCTCATTTTGAAGAGAAAGATATTTCCTACAACTCATCTTCATACTTCAAGTCCAAGAAATGCTCTCACAAAAAGTTATCAATTTCAACATTGTAGGTCATTTTCAAAAGTCAACAAAAAGGGACTTTAAGTCAAAGGCCATAACTTGAGATTGGTAAATCAAAATGACATGGGACCAAAGGCATTGTTTAGAGGACTTCAAGACCTTTCTAAAATGTCCAAGAACATGAGCAAAGATTAAAAATTGAGCAAGTTATGCATTGGAGAAGTTGGGAAATTTTTGTGAAATGGCCAAAATCATTTATCCTTGAAATCTCATTTTTGACAAAAGGGGCCCACTTTTTCCACTTGAATTGACTTGGTCATGCTTCCCACGTGTCCCACCTTTTATTTCAGATTTTTTTATTAATTTTTTCATTTTTATTGATTTTTATTGGATTTAATTAGTTTTAAATCTTTTAAAATCAAAAGAAATTCAAAAATTGATTTAAGAGGGAATATTAGGCCTTAACTAGCCTTGAAACACCATTATGTGCCTACCATTTTTCGTGCTAAGGCTTAATCAAGGCAAAAATTCAAAATGAAGCAAAATTGGAAAGTTGATAATGGTGGTTTATGTGAAAATCCAAACCATCAAAGCAAGGTGTTATGGACCATAACTCCCATCCAAACATATTGCTAGGGTATATACAAATGATCAGGACAAGATTTTACAGACTAAGCTGCGTCCTATTGCATACAACAAATTCACACTTTTACAAAAAAAGTCAAATTCTGAAATCGTGGTTGCAGGTCATTTCAAGCCTCCATTCTTGTTCCAATAGCTTCCTTGAAGACTTCTGAACGATTCTCAATCATTAACATCCATCAAAACGCCCAGAATTGGTACCATGGATTCAAGCTGTGTCAAACAAAATGCATAATCGTGTTTTCACATTCAGACATTTTCATTATGTTTTTTCTATGCATTCATGTTAACTAACGTATTCTGAAGCTAATCATGTAGTTTAATTTCGTTTTCATGCCATATTTGGAGATTTGCCATTGACAACTGTTAGGGTTTACAGAAGCTTGAAATTGGGGTTTCTCAAATTAGGAAAAATCAGGACTCCAGGCCACCACCATTCAACTGAGCAAGCCTGGACGAAGAGATCCCAACCCTCGCGCCTAATTTATGTTTAGAGATGAGCTGTTCGCTATTTTCTCCAAAACTGCCTAATGCAACGCGTCCAAAACCGTTGCTTTTGTGTTTGTGTTACAGGGATAAGGAGGAAGATGGAGTCGTGGCGAACGGTGGTTGGTGCGTTTGAAAATTCGCGCGCTGAACCACTAATGCTTTCGTTTTTCTTTTTGTTATTTATTTGTCATAATATATTTGAATGTGCACGTAGCTCAGCTGGCAAACGCTTAACGCTTCAACATCCAAGACCTGGGTTCGAACCCCAGGTCTGTATATTTGCCATATTATTTTTCAATCCAAATTCCTATGCAGGCACAATCTTAAGGACTACCATACGTCCTCCTCATCTATCCATCCACGTGCATGTTAGAACCAGATCAAAGGCGTGGATTCAACGAACACGTTACACCCCCAGTCAACATGCCACATAATGCATGGAAAAGTCAACGAATTGCAAGCTTATTGGGCCAGCTTCTTGGATCACACCTCCTAATTGGGGCCTGAACCCCCCCCCCCTGGGTTTGCATTTCTTTTCTTCATATTTTTTTTTTCAATTATTATTTTATTTGCTTCATTATTTTAATTTAATTATTTTTTCTTGCAAAATATAAAACCTCATAAAAAAATCAGAAAAGATAAAAATAAAAAAAATAATTTTATTTTAGTATTAATTTTCATAAATAAATTCGCATGTAATTAATTTAGATTTAATCTTAGGTAATTTAATTCTTTTTTCATAATAAACCAAAAAATAACAAAAATAGGTCTTTAATACTTTTTTCCCCTTTTTTTAATTAATTGAATATTTTGTCATTAATCATTAATTTTTGTAAATAAATTTCATAATTAATTTAGTTTAAAGTCTAGGTTTTCTCTTTAAGGCATTTTCTTTAATAAATTAAAAACCATTAAAATTAGAATTAATTACTTGACTTTTAATTAGTTTAAATTTTCTTTAATTATCATAAATAAATAAAAACATAAAAATAAGTCATTTCTTTTATTTAATTTAATTATTCTATTAATTTCATTTTAATTCCTTAAAGGGTCCAACGCCCTCGCATTCGGTCATATTTTCCTTTTTTCGCGCGTTTTATTTATTTCCGTTGTAAATATAATGTAATTGCTCCAAAGCCATGTAATAGCTATTAGACATTTATTTTCTGCACTTTATTTTAAATCGGGTCTGGATTAATTTGGCGTTGTAGACCCGCGCCCTTGTAATAGCGTAGGACCTTTTATCTTTTCCGCACTTTAAATTCCCGCATTTTTAACTGCTAAACAATAACATGAAAGAATGAATGCCCAAAAATAAAATCGAAACGTAGATCACCAATGCATGACAAGACAAACAATAAACTGAAAATGACACACAATTCACACACCACCCCTAGGGTACGCTTCACTGTTGCCTTGCCCCTCGAAAGGTGATCGTCGAGTAGAGGATGTCTTAGTAAGTCCTCATGATCCGGGAACCTGGCATGAGGGTAGCTTCTAAGGTGTCTTCCCATTGCTCTGGTGATCACCATGTCCCTACAAACGAATTGACCCGAACACCTCCAACGGTGGTGCTACCTACCTCTCAATGGTGGGATGGCACTACTTTAAAGGACTTTTACACAGACGAATTCCTTAGGGTAGGTAGGTTCTCAAGGATACTTGCTCTAATTTCAAACAAAAATACTTTTCACACCAACATATTTTCAAAAGCTTTCAAAGCAATTTTTTCAAACACTCTGACGTACGAGTCGAACTGAAATTTTTCAAAGAAACTTTTTAAAACCCACATTGAAAAGCAAACAAACCTTTTTGAAAACACAATGAGCAAGTATCTAAGAGCCCATGGATAACCATGGATAGAAAGGGTGCTAACACCTTCCCTTTCTATAACCTACCTCCCGAACCGAGAGCAATCTCTTTAAGGAATTTTTCTGTGCTTTTGTCCTTTCCATTTGGAGAAAATAAAAGACGGTGGCGACTCTTGCTTACCGCGACATTTCGCGAAACCAGCTTTAAAACAGTCAGTTCCAGATCCACCGATCACAGAACTGGCGACTCTGCTGGGGACACCTTTATAAAGTGAGGTGTACCTTAGGGCTAGGTCATAACTGTGTTTTCAATTGTCTTCTTTGCTTGCTTTATTATTGTGGGTTGCATTGGAGTTACATAGATCCTAACCCGGATCTGGGGATACCCTGTTTAGGTAGCATAAGCTGTGAGGGACCTGTCCGGCGTATACCGACATGGGTGAAGCAGTGGCTACGTTGGTGTGGCACCTTGGTCTATACCGATATCCCTTGTGTTGCAACGAGGAGAATATGGGTCTTCCGAGGAGTCATTAAGCACCAACAGACCTTAGAACCTTAAATGACCCAACTTGGCCATTAGAACAGTAGCAGTATGCTACGCCCATTGAGGCTAAACTCTCGTGATGGTTCTGGCCGCAAGAAAAGATTGTGATGCTGGAGTTATGACCGATTGAGGATAGTCAATGATATTGGGATCCTCTAAGAACCCGGTTACTTTGATAGGACAGGTTGAACCAACAAACTGAAAGAGGGTAATACCTAGACCTCATGCTGGCCTAAACTCTAAGGGTTCTTCTGTGTGACTTGTGTGCCTTCGTACTTGACTAATTGCATGCTTGTTGTCTGACACTTGAGTTTCCTGCAGGTTTTGTTTATAGTCCTTAATAAGGACTCATAACAGAGTATACTAAGAGTCTTACAGGTTTTGTTGCTTAGTCCTTAATTGGGACTCCTGACAGGTTTATTAAATGTCTTACAGGTTTTGGGTTTGCAGTCCTTAATAGGGACTTAGGACAGGGTTACCTATACTACCCCATGCATCATGACATCATACCATTGCATACATCCTAACCCATTTCAAGGATCTCAAGGGCTTGTGATGCAGGTCAGGATAAATCAAACATCCAGCAAGGGGCAAAGAGGATTTATTTTCCTCTAGCCAAAGTTGTCAGGGGCTATGACCCACTTGATATGGTGAGCTTTGACACTTGAAGAAAGCTCCCTAAGCCAAAGTTGTCAGGGGCTATGACCCACTTGATATGGTGAGCTTTGACACTTGAAGAAAGCTCCCTAAGCCAAAGTTGTCAGGGGCTATGACCCACTAGATATGGTGAGCCTTTTGACCCTTGAAGAAGGACTCTCAGCAATATGAAGTTCCTTCAATCAAGCTACCGGTTTCAAATTCTAACAGTCTTCTCGTTTACCCCGCGAGATCCTTGAAAACATTGCATGCATATCATACATATCATTGCATTGCAGGTATCCCTTTTACAGGTTGCTCACCCTCTCGCTGTTTATTTCAGCAATGGCTTTCCAACCAGATAACCAGGGACCTCAGGCTCAAGAGACTCAGTTCAGGGAAATCTTCCTAGGTCTATCCAAGGGGCAGGAAGAGTTGAGGACACTCCTCATGGGGAATCTGATTAGAAAGAGTCCTGAAGACGACAAGGACGAACAGCTGAAACGTCTACAAGCTGAGGTAGATACATTAAAGACCCAGATGCTGGGGCAGAGGGCTCTCATCCAGGGTTTAGTTCAGGAGCAAGGAGAGCTGAGAGCCATGATCAGCCAGCTTCCTCAAGGCATGAAGCAACCAGCCCAAGTCAGGGACCAGGTCATTGAACAACTTCCAAGAGGACAAAGGTCTGGTCCAATGAATAGACCTCTCCAAGCTGCTACCACTTCACAGGTCCAACAACGACCTCGCCAAGAACAACGGACTGATCAGAGCAAGCCAGACAAGTCTAGGAGGCAATTTACTCAGCTCAACACGTCGTTGGCTCAAGCCCTACAACACCTGTTGAGACTGAATCTGATTACATTAAGGGACCCTCCTAAGAATCAGAATACAGCGTCACCAAAGTATAATCCCAATGCCCGCTGCGCTTATCACTCTGACAGCCCGGGGCATACTACAGATGATTGTTGGAGCTTGAAAAATAAGATCCAAGACTTGATTGACGCAAAGGAGATTGAGTTCAAGGCGCCCGAGGCTCCCCAATATAATCACTGCTCCCATGCCAAAACATGGCTAGGATAGAAAGCACTTTTTTGTTCATTTGAATTCAAGTTGTAATTTTCTTTTGTTCAAACATTTACTCATGTTAAACATCGTTATTTCATTAATGCATCGCATATGTCTGTTTTGAAGCAATATATTCGTATTCACTATATGCAAATTATTTTCATATTTTTTCTGATGTCAACTCTTGGCCTAAAATTCTAAGCCTCTTGAGGGAGGATGACGAAAACGATACCACGATCTACAGTATGCTTTTGAATGGACCCCGCTGATGAGGTACAGGCATTGTTTCAATTCCTAAACACTGGAGTAATAAGGAAGATAATCCCTCGTTAACCCCTCTAAGCCAAAGAAGTAGGAGTTTTTCTTTTCGAAATTTAAAACCCTTAATCATAACCTGGGGCAGGATAGTCTCTCAGTTGATCCAAGTGCATAACGAACGGCACCAAATGAGTCCTTCCAAAAAAGAAAGACAACGATGGTTCAGAACAATCAAAAGGACAGGCAATCATTACCAAAAAAAGATCATAAACGAAAAGCCCAAGAAGTCAAACCTATAAAAAGGGACTTATGAAATTGGGGCATCCCGCTGACTGTAATTCCGAAAAGGAAACAGTTCAGGCAAAAAAGAAAAGAAAGGGATAACAAAAATCAAAAAAAGAGGTCTTACAAACCCTCGACAAAAAATGATGACTGCCTATTCAATATCTGAACCATCAGTGGAACATCGCAGCAAGACTCAAACATGGTCTAACGTGTGATCAACTGAGTTTAGGTTTGGAGAATATCACGAAGAGCGGGTGGGTACAAATAATTTGAGCCTTTATCCTTTGTTTCTTAAACCATGAACCAGGACACGTTATAACCCTTAAAAGTCCTAGCTGAAGCATGGGTTAGTTCGAAAGCATACTGTTACGAAAGGTATCCTGACTCCTTAAGGCTGACGGTAAATACGGAGTTGACACCACGTTTTACAAACATCCACTTGTTTTATGAAAAAAAATGCATTTTCAAGATCTTCAAGACAGACATAAGCTTTGCATTTTTAACATAACTTTGTTTGCATATGACCTTTTGTTTGAACAGCAGGAAAATTCGCACGACGAATGCCTGATGAACAAAAGCTCTTCCAATCAAGGGGCAGACGTGATTATTGTCTATCATCTGGGGCAATCCAATCAAGATTCAGAGAATCTCTCAAAGGCCAAGTAGCCTGGGGCAAATCTCCGCCTGAGACATTTGGGGGCACTCCAACAACAAACCTGGCCTGATTAAACACCTTCTGGTGGCATGACAAAACACTTCTAACAGGGGCAACTCCCTACATTCCAAGAGCATGGACATAGTCGAAAAGATACTACGCATAATCAAAGACCCGCTAGGTTGACACACCTAAGCAAAAATAAGGGCTTCCCGGCGAACCAAAAGGGTTCGGGAAAAATGAAGGGATGAAATGAAAAATCTGTACACCCGGCAAGTCGAAAACCTGAAAAGGCGGCTTGGGCAAAAATGGGTATCCCGGTGGACCGAAAACCCGAAAGGGCGGTCCAGGCAAAAGTTAGGGATCAAAGCGTACGACTATGTCCCGGCATCCCGTCACTTGCCTACCAGAAGAAGGTTTGTCTATCAACAACTATCAGCACCTCACAGGGCTTCCTCTCGCACCTCAGAAACAGGGGCAATGATGAGTTGTCCAAATGATCTAATTGTTCTGACCTCCAGGGTACGAAGATGGGTTCAGCGGAAGAACGTAACCAGTACATCTTAATTCCCCAAAGAGTAAGCCAGCAAGTCAGTGTACTCTCCTCAAACAAAGCAGTTATCAATCTCAAGGAAGTTGGGTATCCTCCAGCAGATCTCAACATTCCCCAGCAGCAATACAAGCATCCCCGGCAGTCTTGGCCTAAAGATTGTTCCCCGGCGGTATATCAAACATCCAGTGGTGTCACTTCCCCCGATACATCTCAAAACTTCCCCAGAAGAATCCAATCCAGTTCCCCAGGAAAGTTAGAACTCATCTCCCCAAGCAGCAAGCTTATCCCCAGTAGATTCTGGAAGCTTGTCCCCCGCAAAACACGAACGCGTCGTCCGGCTTTATTTAAAGAGTTATTTCCTCAATAGGATATAACTGGGTTATCCTCAGCCAAAAGCCACGAAAAGAGCGTCGTCGACAAAGTCTTCCTATCCCCAGCAAATTACTATCAACATTCAGCAAGGCACCCCTCTCCCCACAGAGTATTGCTTCCCAGCATGGTCGCTAAAGTATCTCTTCTCCCCGCAGAATCTTCCATTTGTCAAGTTTATCCCGCAACGGAGTCATCTTCTCCTACCGGTATTCTTGCAATTATCATCCCCAGCGGAAGCGAAATCTATTCTTCAACATCAGCCCAGGATATGACTTCCCGGCACCCGTCAAGGATTTACTTTCCTAGACGAAAGCATACATTCCTAAACATCACATACATCATTATAGCATGCATAGACGCATTATATCATACAAATCTCATTTATGTTGAGAACATCATTGCTTGATCCATATCATGCATTGCATATGACTGACCCTTACCTTTCAGGAAAGATGCAGTTGAGATTCTCAATCATATTTCAAAACCTAGACCGGTTCAGTTAAGTCGACCCTAAGATTTTCCTGATGCTTATCCAGTCAAAGGCCTTCTCTGGTTCAGTCAGATCGACCCTAAGATCTCCCTGATGCTTATCCAGTTGAAGATATTCCAAGACCTTGTCCGGTTCAGTTAAATCGACCCTAAGATTTTCCTGATGCTTATCCAGTCAAAGGCCTTCTCTGGTTCAGTCAGATCGACCCTAAGATCTCCCTGATGCTTATCCAGTTGAAGATGTTTCAAGACCTAGACCGGTTCAGTTAAATCGACCCTAAGATTTTCCTGATGCTTATCCAGTCAAAGGCCTTCTCTGGTTCAGTCAGATCGACCCTAAGATCTCCCTGATGCTTATCCAGTTGAAGATGTTTCAAGACCTAGACCGGTTCAGTTAAATCGACCCTAAGATTTTCCTGATGCTTATCCAGTCAAAAGGCCTTCTCTGGTTCAGTCAGATCGACCCTAAGATCTCCCTGATGCTTATCCAGTTGAAGATATTTCAATACCTAGACCGGTTCAGTTAAATCGACCCTGAGATTTTTCTGATTCTTATCCAGTCAAAGGCTTTCTCTGGTTCAGTCAGATCAACCCTAAGATCTCCCTGATGCTTATCCATTTGAAGATATTTCAAGACCTTGTCCGGTTCAGTTAAATCGACCCTAAGATTTTCCTGATGCTTATCCAGTCAAAGGCCTTCTCTTGGTTCAGTCAGATCGACCCTAAGATCTCCCTGATGCTTATCCATTTGAAGATATTTCAAGACCTTGTCCGGTTCAGTTAAATCGACCCTAAGATTTTCCTGATGCTTATCCAGTCAAAGGCCTTCTCTTGGTTCAGTCAGATCGACCCTAAGATCTCCCTGATGCTTATCCATTTGAAGATATTTCAAGACCTTGTCCGGTTCAGTTAAATCGACCCTAAGATTTTCCTGATGCTTATCCAGTCAAAGGCCTTCTCTTGGTTCAGTCAGATCGACCCTAAGATCTCCCTGATGCTTATCCATTTGAAGATATTTCAAGACCTTGTCCGGTTCAGTTAAATTGACCCTAAGATTTTCCTGATGCTTATCCAGTCAAAGGCCTTCTCTTGGTTCAGTCAGATCGACCCTAAGATCTCCCTGATGCTTATCCAGTTGAAGATGTTTCAAGACCTAGACCGGTTCAGTTAAATCGACCCTAAGATTTTCCTGATGCTTATCCAGTCAAAGGCCTTCTCTGGTTCAGTCAGATCGACCCTAAGATCTCCCTGATGCTTATCCAGTTGAAGATGTTTCAAGACCTAGACCGGTTCAGTTAAATCGACCCTAAGATTTTCCTGATGCTTATCCAGTCAAAGGCCTTCTCTGGTTCAGTCAGATCGACCCTAAGATCTCCCTGATGCTTATCCAGTTGAAGATGTTTCAAGACCTAGACCGGTTCAGTTAAATCGACCCTAAGATTTTCCTGATGCTTATCCAGTCAAAAGGCCTTCTCTGGTTCAGTCAGATCGACCCTAAGATCTCCCTGATGCTTATCCAGTTGAAGATGTTTCAAGACCTAGACCGGTTCAGTTAAATCGACCCTAAGATTTTCCTGATGCTTATCCAGTCAAAGGCCTTCTCTGGTTCAGTCAGATCGACCCTAAGATCTCCCTGATGCTTATCCAGTTGAAGATGTTTCAAGACCTAGATCGGTTCAGTTAAATCGACCCTAAGATTTTCCTGATGCTTATCCAGTCAAAGGCCTTCTCTGGTTCAGTATGATCGACCCTAAGATCTCCCTGATGCTTATCCAGTTGAAGATGTTTCAAGACCTAGACCGGTTCAGTTAAATCGACCCTAAGATTTTCCTGATACTTATCCAGTCAAAAGGCCTTCTCTGGTTCAGTCAGATCGACCCTAAGATCTCCCTGATGCTTATCCAGTTGAAGATGTTTCAAGACCTAGACCGGTTCAGTTAAATCGACCCTAAGATTTTCCTGATGCTTATCCAGTCAAAGGCCTTCTCTGGTTCAGTCAGATCGACCCTAAGATCTCCCTGATGCTTATCCAGTTGAAGATGTTTCAAGACCTAGACCGGTTCAGTTAAATCGACCCTAAGATTTTCCTGATGCTTATCCAGTCAAAGGCCTTCTCTGGTTCAGTCAGATCGACCCTAAGATCTCCCTGATGCTTATCCATTTGAAGACATTTCAAGACCTAGACCGGTTCAGTTAAATCGACCCTAAGATTTTCTTGATGCTTATCCAGTCAAAGGCCTTCTCTTGGTTCAGTCAGATCGACCCTAAGATCTCCCTGATTCTTATCCCAGTAGAAGACACCCAAGATTTTTCTCAACGAGCGTTGTCGAAGTTAAAGTCGCCCAAGATTCTCTTATCATTCATGCTAAGGCAGTAACCATCCCTGGTTCATTCATCATCTTGTGAAGCTCCAGATTCAGCTCCTGTAACCAGTCAGGACACATCTATACCAAGCATCTGAAATCAGCTCCTGCAACTTGTCAGGTACTCATGTTTCTTTTTGCAACTATGCAGGTTCTCGCTAAGGAATCTCCTACGCGATCAACATCCAGATGGCATCTATAAGCCCATCATCCTATTCATCAACCTCTAAATGGCATCTATAAGCCCATTTCCATCACACTGCTATTATGTGAGCGCAAATTTCTGGGCACTCTAGTGTCCAATCATCTTCTACCCTCGGATTACGAAAGGCACGTCAGCCAATCTACATCCTCAGGTCTAAGAAGATTGAACAGGGGCAACTGTTGTACCCCAAAATTTGCCCTCCCATAACCTTCAAAGTTTTGACAAGAATCATCCACAATTGGTTCAAGTTTACTCAAAGGCTACACTGTCAACCACCCTCCTGAAGCCAGTCAAACTAGGGTTTTGGTTCTCACAAGGAAGCTGAAGTTTTCAAGGGCCCAATCAAGCCTCACATGCCTACAAATATGGTCAAGTATACTCACATCAAGTTTCAAGACATTCAGCTCAAAATTGCACAGTCAAAACCCTAAATTGCACTACAGTCAACTGTAGGGGCAAAATGGTCATTTGGCAGTCAAAAGTTCAAATTTTTGGTCAACATCTCATTTTGAAGCCACAAACATTATTTGATCAATGCTTGATCATGATTCTCAAAACTTGGCTCAAAAATCATCAAGACACAAAAGTTTCTATTTTTGGACAGCTGAAAAAGTCAACTGAAATTGACCAGGGCATAACTTTCACATGGATTATCAGAAAAATTCCATCCAAAGCTCATTTTGAAGAGAAAGATATTTCCTACAACTCATATTCATACTTCAAGTCCAAGAAATGCTCTCACAAAAAGTTATCAATTTCAACATTGTAGGTCATTTTCAAAAGTCAACAAAAAGGGACTTTAAGTCAAAGGCCATAACTTGAGATTGGTAAATCAAAATGACATGGGACCAAAGGCATCGTTTAGAGGACTTCAAGACCTTTCTAAAATGTCCAAGAACATGAACAAAGCTTAAAAATTGAGCAAGTTATGCATTGGAGAAGTTGGGAAATTTTTGTGAAATGGCCAAAATCATTTATCCTTGAAATCTCATTTTTGACAAAAGGGGCCCACTTTTTCCACTTGAATTGACTTGGTCATGCTTCCCACGTGTCCCACCTTTTATTTCAGATTTTTTTATTAATTTTTTCATTTTTATTGATTTTTATTGGATTTAATTAGTTTTAAATCTTTTAAAATCAAAAGAAATTCAAAAATTGATTTAAGAGGGAATATTAGGCCTTAACTAGCCTTGAAACACCATTATGTGCCTACCATTTTTCGTGCTAAGGCTTAATCAAGGCAAAAATTCAAAATGAAGCAAAATTGGAAAGTTGATAATGGTGGTTTATGTGAAAATCCAAACCATCAAAGCAAGGTGTTATGGACCATAACTCCCATCCAAACATATTGCTAGGGTATATACAAATGATCAGGACAAGATTTTACAGACTAAGCTGCGTCCTATTGCATACAACAAATTCACACTTTTACAAAAAAAAGTCAAATTCTGAAATCGTGGTTGCAGGTCATTTCAAGCCTCCATTCTTGTTCCAATAGCTTCCTTGAAGACTTCTGAACGATTCTCAATCATTAACATCCATCAAAACGCCCAGAATTGGTACCATGGATTCAAGCTGTGTCAAACAAAATGCATAATCGTGTTTTCACATTCAGACATTTTCATTATGTTTTTTCTATGCATTCATGTTAACTAACGTATTCTGAAGCTAATCATGTAGTTTAATTTCGTTTTCATGCCATATTTAGAGATTTTCCATTGACAACTGTTAGGGTTTACAGAAGCTTGAAATTGGGGTTTCTCAAATTAGGAAAAATCAGGACTCCAGGCCACCACCATTCAACTGAGCAAGCCTGGACGAAGAGATCCCAACCCTCGCGCCTAATTTATGTTTAGAGATGAGCTGTTCGCTATTTTCTCCAAAACTGCCTAATGCAACGCGTCCAAAACCGTTGCTTTTGTGTTTGTGTTACAGGGATAAGGAGGAAGATGGAGTCGTGGCGAACGGTGGTTGGTGCGTTTGAAAATTCGCGCGCTGAACCACTAATGCTTTCGTTTTTCTTTTTGTTATTTATTTGTCATAATATATTTGAATGTGCACGTAGCTCAGCTGGCAAACGCTTAACGCTTCAACATCCAAGACCTGGGTTCGAACCCCAGGTCTGTATATTTGCCATATTATTTTTCAATCCAAATTCCTATGCAGGCACAATCTTAAGGACTACCATACGTCCTCCTCATCTATCCATCCACGTGCATGTTAGAACCAGATCAAAGGCGTGGATTCAACGAACACGTTACACCCCCAGTCAACATGCCACATAATGCATGGAAAAGTCAACGAATTGTAAGCTTATTGGGCCAGCTTCTTGGATCACACCTCCTAATTGGGGCCTGAACCCCCCCCCCTGGGTTTGCATTTCTTTTCTTCATATTTTTTTTTTCAATTATTATTTTATTTGCTTCATTATTTTAATTTAATTATTTTTTCTTGCAAAATATAAAACCTCATAAAAAAATCAGAAAAGATAAAAATAAAAAAAATAATTTTATTTTAGTATTAATTTTCATAAATAAATTCGCATGTAATTAATTTAGATTTAATCTTAGGTAATTTAATTCTTTTTTCATAATAAACCAAAAAATAACAAAAATAGGTCTTTAATACTTTTTTCCCCTTTTTTTAATTAATTGAATATTTTGTCATTAATCATTAATTTTTGTAAATAAATTTCATAATTAATTTAGTTTAAAGTCTAGGTTTTCTCTTTAAGGCATTTTCTTTAATAAATTAAAAACCATTAAAATTAGAATTAATTACTTGACTTTTAATTAGTTTAAATTTTCTTTAATTATCATAAATAAATAAAAACATAAAAATAAGTCATTTCTTTTATTTAATTTAATTATTCTATTAATTTCATTTTAATTCCTTAAAGGGTCCAACGCCCTCGCATTCGGTCATATTTTCCTTTTTTCGCGCGTTTTATTTATTTCCGTTGTAAATATAATGTAATTGCTCCAAAGCCATGTAATAGCTATTAGACATTTATTTTCTGCACTTTATTTTAAATCGGGTCTGGATTAATTTGGCGTTGTAGACCCGCGCCCTTGTAATAGCGTAGGACCTTTTATCTTTTCCGCACTTTAAATTCCCGCATTTTTAACTGCTAAACAATAACATGAAAGAATGAATGCCCAAAAATAAAATCGAAACGTAGATCACCAATGCATGACAAGACAAACAATAAACTGAAAATGACACACAATTCACACACCACCCCTAGGGTACGCTTCACTGTTGCCTTGCCCCTCGAAAGGTGATCGTCGAGTAGAGGATGTCTTAGTAAGTCCTCATGATCCGGGAACCTGGCATGAGGGTAGCTTCTAAGGTGTCTTCCCATTGCTCTGGTGATCACCATGTCCCTACAAACGAATTGACCCGAACACCTCCAACGGTGGTGCTACCTACCTCTCAATGGTGGGATGGCACTACTTTAAAGGACTTTTACACAGACGAATTCCTTAGGGTAGGTAGGTTCTCAAGGATACTTGCTCTAATTTCAAACAAAAATACTTTTCACACCAACACATTTTTAAAAGCTTTTAAAGCAATTTTTTCAAACACTCTGACGTACGAGTCGAACTGAAATTTTTCAAAGAAACTTTTTAAAACCCACATTGAAAAGCAAACAAACCTTTTTGAAAACACAATGAGCAAGTATCTAAGAGCCCATGGATAACCATGGATAGAAAGGGTGCTAACACCTTCCCTTTCTATAACCTACCTCCCGAACCGAGAGCAATCTCTTTAAGGAATTTTTCTGTGCTTTTGTCCTTTCCATTTGGAGAAAATAAAAGACGGTGGCGACTCTTGCTTACCGCGACATTTCGCGAAACCAGCTTTAAAACAGTCAGTTCCAGATCCACCGATCACACTAGGTACCGAAGAAGATAAAAAAGAAGTCAAAGTGGGTGCTAATCTAGAACCCAGTGTCAAGAAGCGTCTGATTCAGTTGTTGCATGATTATGTCGAGGTCTTTTCCTGGTCGTATGAAGACATGCCAGGACTTGATGAAGATATTGTGGTACAACACAAAGTGTTTTCCTTCATGGACGGGTTCTCAGGTTACAACCAAATCAAAATGGCGCCTGAGGACATGGAGAAAACAACGTTTGTCACACAGTGGGGCACATTCTGCTACAAGGTGATGCCATTCGGACTGAAGAATGTTGGGGCAACCTATCAACGTGCCATGGTAGCTTTATTTTATGGCATGATACATCATGAAATAGAAGTCTATGTGGAGGATATGATAGCCAGATCCCAAACAGAAGAAGAGCATCTTGATCACTTACAAAAATTGTTTGAGAGACTGAAGAAGTACAAGCTAAGGTTGAATCCAAACAAATGCACATTTTGGGTACGGTCTGGAAAACTCCTAGGCTTTATCGTCAACAACAAAGGTATCTAGGTCGATCCTGCCAAAGTTAAAGCAATACAAGAGATGTCTGCTCCTCGTACTGAGAAGGAAGTCAGAGGATTCTTGGGGCGTTTGAACTATATTGCCAGATTCATCTCTCACTTGAAAGCTACTTGTGAACCAATCTTCAAACTGTTGAAGAAAGATCAAGTAGTCAAATGGAATGATGAATGCCAAGTTGCTTTTGACAAAATCAAAGAATACTTGCAAGAGCCTCCAGTATTGATGCCACCAGTCAAGGGAAGACTATTGATCATGTATCTGACTGTTTTAGAAAACTCAATGGGGTGTGTATTGGGGCAACATGACGAGTCTGGCCGAAAAGAGCACGCTATTTACTACCTGAGCAAAAAGTTTACCGATTGTGAAACCAGATATTCACTGCTCGAGAAAACTTGTTGCCCTTTGGCATGGGATGCTCGCCGGCTAAGATAGTATATGCTGACTCATACTACCTTGTTGATATCTAAGATGGATCCGATAAAATACATCTTCGAGAAGCCTGCTCTTTCTGGGAGAATAGCGAGATGGCAGATGATCCTGACAGAATATGACATACAGTATACTACCTAAAAAGCTATAAAGGGGAGTGTACTAGCCGATCACCTCGCTCACCAAGCTGTAGAAGACTACCAGTCCATAAAGTTCGAATTTCCGGATGAAGACATCATGACATTAGACAACTGTGAAGAATTCAGGCCATATGACGGACTTGAACAAGGATCCCAATGGACCCTGTTCTTTTATGGAGCCTCCAATGCACTCGACAATGGTATTGGTGTTGTACTCATATCTCTGGAAGGGTGTCATACTCCCTTTACTGCCAGACTTTGATTCAATTTTACAAACAACATGGTGGAATACGAAGCGTGCATCTTTGGTCTCAGAGCTGCCATAGACTTGGGGATCAAATCCTTGGATGTATTTGGAGATTCAGCTTTTGGTTGTCAGCCATATCAAAGGGGAATGGGACACCAAACACCCTAACCTTATTCCTTACAGAGAACATGTTTTGACATTGCTACCACATTTTGAGAAGATTACCTTTGAGCATTTCTCGTGAGAAGAAAATCAGCTAGCAGATGCACTAGCCACAATGCCATCTATGTTTAAACTTAATTGGGATAATGAGGCTCCCCAGATCACCATTGAACAAATGGATGAACCAGCACACTGTCACGAGATTAATACTGAAGAAGTAGTGGACCAACCTTGGTTTCACGAAGTCAAGAGGTATCTCGAGGCTCAAGAATATCCAGAAGGAGCTTCAATCAATGGCAAAAAGTTCTTAAGGAGATTTTCTGCTAAGTTCTTCCTTAGTAATGGCATTCTGTACAAACGCAATCATGACTCTATGTTACTTCGGTGCGTATATAAGGTTGAAGCTGAAAGGATCATGGCTGAATTACACGAAGGCACTTTTGGTACCCATTCCAGTGGGCATACGATGGCAAAGAAAATCCTACGGGCAGGCTATTACTGGTCTACCATGGAAGCAGATTGCTATCAACACTCTCGAACTTGCCATAAGTGTCAAATTTATGCTGACAAAGTGCATGTACCTATGGTTCCTCTGAATGTCTTGACAGCTCCTTGGCCTTTTGCTATGTGGGGAATTGATATGATTGGGGAAATCAAGCCGACGGCCTCCAATGGACACCGTTTCATCCTAGTGGCCATTAATCATTTTACAAAATGGGTGGAGGCAGCTTCCTTCACTTCCGTTACCAAGAATGTTGTTTCCCGTTTCATCAAGCAAAACCTTATTTGCCAATATGGTATCTCGGAAAGGATCATCACTGACAATGGTACAAATCTCAACAACACTATGATCACCGTCGTGTGCAAGCAATTCAAGATTCAGCATCACAATTCTTCTCCATATCGACCAAAGATGAATGGTGTTGTAGAAGCTGCAAATAAAAACATTAAAAAGATCATACAGAAAATGACAGTCACATACAAAGACTGGCATGAGATATTACCATTCGCTCTCCACGGATATTATACCACGGCTCACAAATCAACCAGGGCAACACCATATTCTTTGGTTTACGGCATGGAGGTTGTCTTGCCTATTGAGGTTTAGATCCCCTCTCTAAGGATTATGAAGGATGCAGGATTGAACGAAGATGATTGGATCCAAACTCGACTTGATCAACTGAATTTGATTGATGAAAAGAGACTTTCTGCTGTTTGCCATGGTCAAATGTATCAAAAATGGATGATCAAGGCTTTCAACAAGAAAGTCAAACGCCAAGTGTATCAAGTTGGGGATCTAGTGATCAAACACATCATCTTGCCACAAGGTGATCCCAGGGGCAAATGGACTCCTACCTATGAAGGACCATTTGTAATCAAAAACATTTTCTCCGGTGGGGCAATGATCTTGACCACCATGGATGGCGACAACCTGCCACACCCTGCGAATGCAGACATAGTCAAAAGATACTACGCATAAGAGACCCGCTAGGTTGACACACCTAAGAAAAACAAGGGCATCCCGGCGAACCAAAAAGGTTCGAGCAAAAATTAGGGATAAAACAAAAAAATATGTACACCCGGCAAGTTGAAAACCCGAAATGGCGACTTGGGCAAAAAAGGGTTTCCCGGTGGACTGAAAACTCGAAAGGGTAGTCCAGGCAAAAGTTAGGGAATTAAAGCGTATGACTATGTCCCGTTGGATCACTTTATGGACAACCTTTAGCTTCCACTAACAAACTCAAAGGTTCTGATCAATTCAATCATCTTCGGACAAGGTAACAAATAGACAATATGCTCAGAGATACGAAGGCTATAGCAGAATGGAAACCCCATGGGATTATTACACATAATTATCTTTCCTTTGTATCAAGTTTTTCTCTTTTACGACAGCATTCTCTTACTAGAATGTTTGTCTCCTTGTACAAAAAAATACTTATTCAAAGTCAATACAAAATATCCCTTTGAAAGTGCAAAAACTATTTGTCTTTTCTTTACACTTGTGTTTTGCTTACAAAAACGTCCAATGATTCATTTTTGAACACATGCATTTGAACATAATTACTGTTTACAAATAAACAAAATGAAAAGAGGCAATTACTTATAGGTTGAAAGGATAGGAAAATATCTCTAGGCTATTCCATAGGTAATCCCCTGCAGTACGTCATTTAATCCCCAGTGAAACAAAGTTTCAAATTTGTGAATCCACAGTAGAAGTCGTCAAATTTCACAGGATTCCCCAGTAGAAGTCGTCAAACTTCTCAGGATTCCCCAGTAGGATTTTACAAGCAGTATACGGCATTTCCCTTACAACAGAGTTTATTTCTCTAAAACAGAAATTCATTAACACTTAGACTTCACGGCATGAAGACTTATACTCCATATCCTCAGCGGCAGTCAGGGATTTATTTTCCCCAGTCCCACAGCAGTGCAGTAAACTAGCTCATATACGCATACATTTCATCCATATATCATAAACATTGATAACATGAATGCATTATACTATGCATTTCATACAACATAAACATTATGTTTTAGATAACATTTTACCCTTTTCAGGATAAGATTAACAACTACCATTAACAATATTCAAAACATGATAAAGTTCAGATACGCTCCAGATACGGATGCTATCCTGATACTCATTCAGATTCAACCTTTTGATACAGTTCAAATACGCTCCAGATACGGATGCCATCCTGATACTCATTCAGATTCAACCTTTTGATACAGTTTAGATATGCTCTAGACACGGACGCCATTCTAATACTCATTCAGATTTAGCTTTCAGATATAGTTCAGATACGCTCCAGACACGGATGTCATCCTGATACTCATTCAGATTCAGCTTTCAGATACAGTTCAGATACGCTCCAGACACGGATGCCATCCTGATACTCATTCAGATTCAGCTTTCAGATACAATTCAGATACGCTCCAGACTCGGACGCCATCCTGTTACTCACTCAGATTCAAACTTCAGACACAGAACAGATATGCTCCAGACACGGATGCCATTCTAATACTTAATCAAAGCCTCTTCCAGATACAGTACAGACACGCCCTGAACACGAATGCAATTTTTATACTCATTCAGATTCAGTTTTTAGATACAGTTCAGATACGCTCCAAATACGGATGCCATCCTGATACTCATTCAGATTCAGTTTTCAGATACAATTCAGATACGCTCCAGACACGGATTCCATCCTGACACTCATTCAAAACTAGCTCTCAGATACAGTTCAGATATGCTCTAGACATGGACGCCATTCTAATACTCATTCTTTCAGTTTACAAATTAAAATTCAACAATCACTCTTGGATGGCATCTACAAGCCCATCTCCGAAAACTTTATATCATCTCTACAAATGGCATCTTTAAGCCCATTCCTTCTACCATCGCATCGTCGAGTGCAAATTTATGGGCACTCTAGTGTCCAATCATCTTCCACCTTCGAGTCACGACTGGAAAAACATGCCAATCTAACTCTTCAGGCTTAAGAAGATTGAACAGGGGCAGCTGTTGTACCCCATAATTTTCCCTCTCACTTATCAAGAGTTTTCTCACAAGATCTCCTTGGGCTCAAGACTACACTAGGGTTTGATCAGCTCAAGACATCTCCTCATGCACTGATGACCAAAATTAGGGTTTGAGTTTGCACAAGGATTTTTGGACTACCAGTGTTTCATATGACTTTCAAGGATCATTATGGACCCATAAGATTACTTATGTCAAGTTTCAAGGCTTGAATCACACTTTTGATCAGTCAATTGGATAGTTGACCTAAAAAAATCAGTTGTATTGGAGAAAAAGTCAACCATGGCCAATTTACGATCAAACTTCATAATTTTTTATCCACATCAACATCTTAGACTCATATGTATCATTTGATCAAGTTTGGACCCTAATTCCTCAAGAAATTTGATCAAATCATCACAAGGGCAAAATGGTCAAAATTAGGGTTTTGACCGAGAAAGGGCAGTTTCTGATTTTTGACCTAGCAAATGATCAATTGGTTTGAAGAATGATTTCAAGAGTTCAATTGCATCATCTTTACCTAATGACATGATTCAAAACATTACAAATTCATTAGATTTACAGATGAATTTTTCAGTCAACTAATCAAAAGTCAATTGTACATTGAAAAGTCAAACTTTGACTTTTTGGTCAAAATCAAATGCCAAGGATCACAATTCCTCAAAACATGTCAAAATGTGAAACTTGTTCATCAAGAAACCAAGGATTTAATATTTGGTTTTGAAAAGTTGAAATTTCTTAACTTAGAAATTTTTCTAAGTATAGAAAATTTCTTATTTTTTCTCAACTTTGAGTCAAATTTTCACCATGATGCAAGATGATTCAAAGGAAACTTCCAACATGAAAGTTGTAGATCTACATGAAATCTACAACTTTTCTTCACACAATTTCTCCTAAAAATTCTTGGATCTCAAGATATAATTTTGTAAATACATGCTGATGAACTAAAATAACTTAGTGAAATTTTGCCCTAGTTAGGCAGATTTTTTACCTAACTTCATGGCAATTTTTCACATAGTTCCAAAGGGAATTTTTAAAAGCAATTCAAATATGGGTTGTAGAGCCCATTTCAAGCTTTCCAAAATGTCCAACAACTCCTTGGGATCATTCTTGAGTAGGGAGAATCGAAGAGATAAAGTTGGTGATTTATCACTTTGATTTCAAGCCATTTCATGATGAACAAAAATTCAAATCCAAGCCTAGGCTGCATAATCTTTGCTTTGCAGGACTCGAACTTGTTTCTCACACCATAATTAAATGTTTTCACAGATGTTGGAAGCTTTAATCCAAGAATTGAATGCATTGTACAAGAACAATTCCATTTTTGGCACAAAGTTGCCATTTCCATTTTGATAAAGCACTACTTTTGCCTTTGTCAACTTCTTGAGCCTCTCAATTGTTTTCTCTGCACACAAGAAAAGTCAAAAACAAAAGCAACTTGCATGAAGCCTCTACCAAACCAGACCATGCTTGTACAACACTTAGAGAGTTGTCTCCTCACTTTTCTTCAAAAATAAGTTATAGAGCCAAAAGGCTATAACTCAGAAACCTTGAGTGCATTTGATCTATAACCTTTTCCATACATATACACAAAGGTATTGAGACATAAGACACGAATAATAAGACTCAGAAACACTCTCAAACACTTTGCCATTGAAAATCTGCCATAGCTTGATAGTTTTGAACCTTACTCAGCCATCTCCAAATCCACTCGTGCGTTTTGAGTTTTAACCACCTAAACACTTAATATACATCACACCTAAGTGATCCAGACCCCTATTCCCTCACTCTAACTTCTCCTCCTCCATCCACCATTTTCAAACATCAAGCTTGCAGGTTGACTTGAGTAGGGAGATTCAGGGACTTCCAAGACAAAGTAAGGATTGGAATACACTCAGGGAAGTCTGGGCAAGCTAAACAGATCTTCAGGCCTTCTCAAAACTTGCCCAAACTCCATTCACGTCTCAACTGAAAGAGGTAAAAACTCAAACTTCTATCTCTTCATACAAGCATCATTTGGTCCTGATTTGTGAAAACAAAATGTAGATATCCTTGCACTAAACCTAACCATGTTCATAGTTTTCATTTATATTAACTGTGTATAGAGAATTTTGGATTTGAAATTTTTGTAAAAATTAGGTTTCAAATTAGGGCCAGTAAAATTAGATCTTATCTTTGACTTTTAGTTTACATAAATTATATGGTTGAACTCGTGGGAAGAAACATCATAACTTTCATGTTTGAACTTTCCATTTTTATGGAGAAATGAAGAAGTTACAGGTGATCCGGCCATGGCTCAAGGTTGAAGATGAAGTTTCCTTCAGGGGGCATTTTCTAATATATATTTATGATTTTGTTTGTATAAACGGATGTACAGCCACCCCAGTGGTAAGGCAGCATGCAAAAATGCTATAGGTCACGAGTTCGAGCCTTAGCGCCTGCCTTTTGTATTTTCTCACATTTTTGCCATTTTTTGTCTCTTTGCGGCGCTGGGCTTTTTGTTCCATTGGGCCTATGATTTTTTCTAACTTTGCATCCTGTTTACTCATGATACCCGTGGCCCAATATATTTTTTATTATTTATTTTATTTTCATTTTTATTTTATTAAATGTATTTTCCTTAATATTAAAAATCAGAAAAAAATATAAAAATGATAGATTTATATTTTAGCTAATTTTATTTTATTTTTCTCACAAAAAATATTTTATTTAGTTATATATATTATCCATTTTTATTGATTAAATTTTTAAATTAAATTAGAAATAGTTTAATATTTATTTTTTTCTTTATACCCATTAAATATTTATTTTAATATAAAAGGACCAAAATATCTCATAATGCCATATATTATTTTGAAGATAAAAAATACAAAAAAAAATACTTACTTTTTCTTAAAGAAATTTATTTTCTTTTAATCAAATAGAATTAGGGCTTATTCAAAAATATTTTCTAAAAAAATAATTTCTTTTCTTAATTGATTTAAGTTAATTTTGATTTATTTATTAGGTTTAGGTTAAAACTCTTTTTTTTACATAAAAAAATCAAACAAAAATCTTCTTTGCATTTACATATCTTTGCATATTTAATTCATCTTGTATATTTTTATTCCAATATCTGTACATATTCAATTTGGTTGTAATAGCTCAATTAGGTTTATATTATTGCAATCCTCATTCATAAATTGTGTACCCCCCTCCCACAAGTATTGTAATAGCGTAGTAATCTTTAAGTTTCACAATTTATCGCTTTTACATAACATGCTAGTAACTAGGGTTTATATGGCAAGATAAAACCAATCAAATAGAAAACCCTAATCCAAGACAAAATCAAGCATGAAAATGACACACTTGCACATAAACACCCTAGGGTTATCCCACTTGGTTGCCTTACACAAAAATGGCCATATTACGCATGTAAGGTGTCTTAGCAAAAACAAACAAATACAAGATCGTAGTCCCTCGATGATGCTATTCAAAGTTGCCTTACCAAATGATCTTAGTCCCTCAAAAAGCTAAGATACCTTGCAACATTTCTAATCATGGCTATGCGATGACCCACGCCCGTCCCGCTTACATCCAAAGATAGGGTTGCTTACCAAATCAATGGTAAGACCACAATGTCAAAGAAAAAGAAAATGAACAAGAAAGACATTTGAGTAGGTAGATTACTTTTAGTTACTTTCTCCATTTCAAAACAAATATCCTTTCTATTTTAAAAACAAACACACACATTTCCAAACATCTTACAAACATTGAAAACATTTTCAAAAAGATCAACATCTTTGTATACATTATTACGAACGAGAATCATTACAAAGATTTCCTAAACAATGGCCTCTTTTACAAAATACTTTTAAAACCACACAAAGCACAACTTCAAACAAAAGCAAGTGATCTAGCAAGTAACTAAGAGCCCATGGAAAACCATGGATGAAAAGGGTGCTAATACCTTCCCTTTTCAAAATCTACCCCCCGAACTCAAGAAACAATCTCAAAGGTCTTTCCTGTGCTTTTTCACCTTTCCTTTTGGATAAAAGAAAACTCGGTGGCGACTCTCACTAACCGCAACATTTGCGATCAAACGCAAAACCTCAAGTCAGTTCTCCAACCGCATCACACCTGGCATGTCTTCGTACGACCAAGCAAAAATCTCAACATATTCATGTAACATCTGAATTAACATGTTCTTGACCTTGCTCTCTAATTTGGTGCCTATATTGACTTCTTTTTTGTCTGTCTCAGTACCAGAGTTTACTTCTTCGACTGGTTCTTCATGTGGTTAGATAGTCTTTTCTTCTTGTATTAAGAGTCTGGCAAGTTCTCTAGGTATTTCATAATCTTTCTCACCTTCGTCCTCGTCTTGGTAGATCAGATTTTCAAAGTCCTAAGTGGCATTAGCATAATCAATATCAATGAGATACGGAGTGGATGTGGATCTGCAATGTAGTGTGTGGGTATGTGTAAGAAACACATAGCTATATTTGAAGGCAATAAAGTAATGAAAAGACAAATAGCTCAAAATTTGAATGCAAAAACGTCAAATGTTTTATTAGATGAGCATATGCGGGTGAATGATAACAACCCTAACAAATGGACCGTTGTGCCCCGAGTAAGGCACAAGGCTTAAAGTCATTGTTTTAAAATTACATATCCCAAAAACTTGAAAGCAATAAAATAGGAAATAACAATTACTCCTGACTAAAGGAGATTGGTATAAATTCTTTATCCTTCCAGTTGTTGAATCCACCGCCAATAGTAGGGAATATCCAGTTGTCCAAATCAGTCACTATTAGTGTCTTCTATAGCATAAACAACATCAATAGCATTCACACCTTTGTTTTGCTTTGCCATTGGTGCAGTGATTACATTTGGAGTCTATGGTGGATCAAACTAAATCTCTTTGTTGTCAATCAGATCATGGATTTTGTTCTTCAGGGACCAGCAATTATTAGTGTCGTGCCCAGGACTGCTAGAATGATAGGCACACTTCCAATTTGGGTTGTACTTCAGAGAGGATGTGTTGGGATTTTGAGGAGGATCACATAGTGTTGAAAATTCTTCCTTCAACAGATGTTGTAATGCCTAAGGAAAAGGCATGCTAATCTTAGTGAACTGCCTCCTCAGAGCGTCCGACCTATGCTAATTTCCCCGTTGTGGTTGTTGAACATATGCAGGATTATAAATCAACACTGCTCCCACATACTGATGGTGATCATTCTTACTACGGCCCTTCTAGCCATAAACAGCATTGGTTTCTTTCTTATTATCGAACGTCTTCTCTACAACATTAGAAGACGCCTCCACCGGAATCTTTCTGCTCTTGATACCACTCTCAACTCATTCCTCAGTCGGGATTAGCTCAGTAAAACCAAATGAAGAACTCCCAATTAGCATATTGAAGAATGCACCTGTCAGAGTGCCCATGAACATATCAGTTAGCTCCCGATTAGACAAGGGAGGTTGCACCCTTCCAGCTAAGTCTCTCCACTTATGTGCATATTCCTTGAACCCTTCATTCGAGCCCATAGATATGTTTTGCAATTGCACTCGATTCGGTGCAAGGTCAGCATTATATTGATACTGCTTATAAAAAGAAGCAGCCAATTATTCCCATGTATGGATGTTGGTTCCTTCTAGTTGATAGAACCATTCGAGTTGGGTGCCAGACAAACTTTCTTGAAATTAATGGACCCATAACTTCCTTTCAGTAGTATAGGGTTGGGTCTTTCGAACATACGATCTCAGATGAATCTTGAAACAAGAGACACCATCATATTTGGAAAAAGTGGCGACCTTAAACTTATGAGGGATGACAACCCTCGAGATAAGGCCCAGCTCTTTAAAATCTAGTCCAAGAACTTTCTAGATCTCCATAGCCTTGAGAGGATCCTCCAACTGTTTATACTTATCATCCGTAGGAGGGTACTTCTCATCAGAATAGTCTTCATCTTCAGGAATCTTCCCAGAGCCTTGATTGTTTCCACCTTCAGCCCTGACACTTCTACCATCTTCTTCTTGGTTGTCTTCATCGGAGGAGATATCAGCAGTTGGAAATATTTTAACAGGACCTTTGAATCTTCTCCCCATATTGAAGAGAGCAACTGGCTTTCGAGTCTTCTTTTTCTTAGTGATGAGCACTATCATGTCCTTCTGTCCCTATGCTAATCTTAGGAGAGTGTCTTGGAATTGAGTGATTTGTGCCTGGAGATCCTTAATTGTTTGTTCAAGAGCCATTCTTTCTGCTGAAATTAACAGTAAGCAGATGAGAAAACCTGTATGGATAAACCTGTGATGTACTGATGCATGATATATAAATGCAATGTTTTCAAGGATCTTTCGGGGTAAACAAAAGCAAGAAGTGTTAGAAGTAGAGTCTGACTGCATCTTTGATTGAAGAACTTCGTGTCATTGAATGTCCTTCTGTAAGAATTAAGCTCACCATGTCGAGTGGGTCCTAGACTTTGACTTAAAATGACGTACTTTGGTATATGACGACATCTGGTTAGAGGAAAATAAATCCTCCTGCCCCTTGCTATACGTCGGTTCATGATACTTTGACGGCATTTAGTTAGAGAAAATAAATCATCTTACCCCTTGCTAGACATCGATTCATGATAACCTTCATCACAAGCCCTTGAGATCTTTGAAATGGTCAGTAAAAAATGTTATGGTATGATATTATGGTGTCATGATGTCATGTTCGAACAATTAATCATACACAAACAAAACACACAAGGCCATAGGTTCAAGCTTGCATGGAGTTTGTAGGTAAGTACCCTCTTGAAGTTTTAGTTGGCTCAACCTGTCCTAAAAGAAGTAATCGGGTTCTAGGAGCCGCAATATCACTGGTCTTTCTTCCAGGCATTATTTCAGCACAAGCATCTGATTTGCAACCGAAATATCCCGAGAGTCTGATCTCAATGAGTGTAGTATCAAGTATCAACCAACTTCAGTATGCACCAATGCCGACCATATCACTAATTTCTAATGGCTAAGTTATATCAACTAAGGTTCTATGGTCAGTTAGTACTTTATGACACCATGCGGCAGCCCAACATTCTACTTGACTTAACTCAAGGGACACTAGAACCAACAAATGTGTCACACTTACATAGCCATCGCTTCAACCTTATCGGTATATGCCATAGAGTTTTCAAGATCTATTGCTACTTACCTAAAATTCCCCCAGATCCAGGTATAGGATCTTTACAAAAACCCGAGCAAAACCCAGAAATATAAAGCATACAAATCAAGAAAGTAAAGCATTTTAAATGTGACCAAGCTCTTAAGGTAACCCCACTTTTAGTTCTCCCCAGCAGAGTCACCAGTTCTATAATACGGTGGGAGAACTGACTTTTGGTTTTGCGTTTTATCGCAAATGTTACGGATAGCAAGAGCCGCTGCTGCCTTTTCTTTTATCCAATAAAGGAAAGGATGAAAAGAACATGAAAGACCTTTGAGAATTTTTATGAGTAAGGAAGTTAGGTTATGAAAAGGGAAGGTATTAGCATCCTTTTCATCTGTAGTTATCTACGAGCTCTTAATCGCTAACTCACTTTTGAAAATTCTTTGTGAATGTGTAAGTTTGAAAATATTTTGAAAGTGCCTAAGTTCGGAAACTTTGTAATGATTCCCGTATCGTTGAGAACGCATACAAAGTGTTTGTTTTGGAAAAAAATTGAAAAGTGTTTGTGTGAATTTTTTTGAAATGTTCGCGAGCAAGCGATTAAGAACTATCTACCTACTCAAAAAGTATTTTGTTCTTTTCCTCTTCCTTTAGATAGTGTTATCCTACCATTAGTTAGTAAGAAGCCCTATCGTTGGATGTTCGAAGGACAGGCGCGGGTCATCATACAGTCATAAAGGCAACTTGTAGGACACTTTAGAAATTTTATCATAAGGGATTAAGATTGTTTACCGAGGCAGCATCGAAGGGTCATCGAGGGACTACGATCTTTTAATCGAGGGTCTTTTGCTAAAGCGTTCCACGTTCGAGGGACATGACTGTTTTATCCGAAGGCAACAAGTGGAGTCACCTTAGAGGTGCATGTGTGAATAGTGCTCTGTTTTCAGTTATGTTATCTTGCATATTAGGGTTATCTAGCATTTGTTTTAGATTTATCCATACAAACTCTATTTAGCATACATCTAGCAATCATAAGGAAAACGGTAAAATACGGAAAAGAAATCTAAACTATTACAGGACTTCAGGGAAGGGGGTATAAACCATAAAAATTTAGGGGAAATATAAAGAAAAACAAAAACCTATTTAATCTATTACAACCTTTTGCAGTTACATATTTATGATAAAATTAATGCGAAAATAAGAAAAAACGCAAAGATTGCAAGAAGAAACGGGGAGTTTATTTGATGGAAAATAATTGATGATTAATTGATTTTTTTTATTTTGAGAAAATGGAATTAAAACCTAATAAAAACATAAGTTATTTTTAATTGAAGAAATGTTTAATAATGAAAGGAAATTAAGTTAATTAATTTAATTTATTTATTTACAAAATGTTAATTTAATTTAATTAAAATTAAAGAAAAAAAGTCAAGTTGATTTAACCTAATTCTAAATTAGTTTTAATTAATTGATTAAAAAAGTTAATTATATTTTTGAAAAAAAGAAATTGAAATAAAAAAAAAGAATTGATGGGCTTGAAAGAGTAAACCCAGGGGGTGTGAGAGAAGTAATTCCATTAAGCCCAAACACGTTGGCCCAACTGCTTGCGTGTAATCCCATGTGGCTGATTCCAGGAGGTGCATCATAGAGGCCTTCTTCTAGACTGTTGGATTTGGATTGGATGGTGATGATGTGAGGTTACAGGGTGAGCGCACTGGGCTGCTTTACACTGGATCTGTAAACAAGAAATATGAAAAATAAAATACCAGAGACAGGGATCGAACCCATGCCCTGGTACATGAACGCCTTAGTAACACACTCTCATACCGCTAGGGCAGCCCTTACATCTGGTAGTATAAATCAAATAATAACATTAAATATACAAAACAATTTTAAAGATCAGTCAAACAAAAGCGTGCGTCCAAGTGGGGTCTCCTGTATTTTAATGGACCAATCAAAATTTCTCGTTTTGCCACGCCATTTCAACCACCAGTCAAACCACCCTGGACGGTGGTTCCGGTCATCATCTCCGGTGACATAGAAATCCAAACTTGCAAAATTCAAAGAAAACAAAAAGGAAAACGATCCTAATTGACTAATTGGGGTCCTACGAATTCATTGGACACATTAGTTTAGTCTAAAAATGATCGTAGCCATGGTTTCGAAGGAATCCGATCTCAATGCCCTAACCATGGTGGATTCTTATTCATGCATCATACCTTACAAGTAATATGTCAAAACACTCCTAATCATCCATATGAACATGAATATATGCAGCAAATTCATTTAGAATACATGATTTAAGAGTTTGAATTCACGAAATCCTTACCCAACCAATGTGTCTGAGAGAGAGAGAGAGAGAGAGAGAGAGAGAGAGAGAGAGAGAGAGAGAGTTCTTGTGTGCTTCAGGCTTCAGGAACAGTTGGAATAGCTTCCTGGGAGTCTCAAGAGGATAATGGAAGGCTCAAAACTGGTTGAAACTTCCTGGAGAATTAGATTTGAATTTGCCCTAATCTTTGAAAATTTTGGAAATCTTTGAGAGTATGCTTGATGCAGTGTTTTCATGTTGTGTGCTTCTGATCTTGTGTATATATATAGAGGAATGGAATGAATCATCACATATGGAAAAAAAGACAATGCATTCATAGCCATGAGACAAGAATCAAACACACTAAAAAGCTTCCATTTTTGAGAATTTTCTTTCCCTATTGAGCTTCACGCGGTTTTGGCTAGGTGGTCGAATGTTTTTGGGCCTGAACTGATCCAAAAAAGCAAGCCCATATGCCTTGGTCAATTGATTTTATATTTCATTTGATTTAATTGCATTTAAATGAATAAAAATTCAAATAAAAGAAATAAAAATCATGAAAAATATTTGCATGGATTTAGAGGTCCTTTAACACATAGGGAACATGTTTGAACATCAAAAGTTAGGCCCACTAGTTCAAAATTTCAAGTTTGCTCACTTTTCATTTCATGCATTATACCAAAATTTCCCAACTTGAAATGGTCATAGCTCTCTCAACTTTCATATTTAGAAGGAGATCTTGTACTTTTTGGAAAGCTCAAGATGTCCAATTCAATTTCTCTTTTGATCATTTTTGCATTTGGAGACCTTATCTTGATGTAAGTTGCCTTAACAAAAAGTGTCTTTTTGTTGACTTTTGAAATGACCTATAATGCATGGGCTCATATCTTTTAAATGAAGCACTTTTTGGACTTGAGCATACATATACAAAGTTGTAGAGGATTGAATTTCCTTTAAAATGGCCTTTGGTTGGGGAAAAGTTGATGAAACATCTGAAAGTTGTGCTTGGTCAAAGTTCAGCTGACTTCTCCTAAGGAAACCCTAATTTGGCAACTTTTGACTTTTGATGATTTGAGGGCTTTCCTTGAGGAATCATGATCAACCCTTGATAAAATGATGAATATTAATTAAAAATTTTGATGTTGACCAAAAATCTTGAAGTTTGATTGTATGATGATCATAGTTGACTTTTTACCCAATATAGTTGATTCTCAATCATCTGAGTTATTGACTGAGAAAACTTATGATTCAAGACTTGAAACTTGGCATTAACATTGTTGAAGACCTATGGATAAACATGGAAACCACTTGAGACCTTTGCAACCCAAACTTCCTTGAAAAACACAAAACCCTAGTTGTAGACTCCTTGTTTAGGAGGAGGTTTGGTTGGTCAACCCTTTAGTATCCTTGAATACTTGAGACCCTTAAAAGAATGCTTTGAAGAAAATGGGAGGGAAAATTTTGGGGTACAATAGTGACACCTGTGAATCTACTATTGAACAAATAGCTAGGTATCTTACCGAGGTTGGGGACATAGCTAATAATGAAAATTGAGGATAAAATACTTCCTTAGTTCGCTAACCAAAAATGCTTTCACATGGTTTACCACCCTCCCAGCGAGTTCCATCCTTGATTGGACTCATTTAGAGAGATTATTCCATGAACAGTTTTATATGGGAAAATCAAAGATTAGTCTCAAAGAATTTGCTAGTATTAAGAGAAAGTTTGTATAGCCAATTGATGATTACTTAAACATGTTCTTTTCGTTGAAGGCAAGGTGTTTTACACAAGTTCCTGAACATGAGTTGGTCGAAATGGCCGCAGGCAGTTTAGACTACTCCATTCAAAATAAATTAGACACTAATACTAAAGGGATATGTCCTAATTTGCAGACCGAGTTCGACAAGTCGAACGTCTGAAGGATGAAAAGACTAGGGCAAAAAAACAATAGAAAAGAAAGGGTTGCATATGTCGAAGCTGAAGAAGATGAACGAGAGATCTATAGTGACCCTATAGGATTAGAAGAAGGAGAAGTGGACTTGGAAGAATTGAAACAAGGCCCACCCTATTCTTGTAAAGTCTTAGCCCCTTTGAATGGGAAAAATCATGTCAAACCTGAAAAGAATGATAAATTCCCTAAGAAAACATACATTTTCGATGTGACGAAATGTGATGAGATTTTTTATTTATTGGTGAAGGATGGGAAGATGATAATGCCACCTGGCACCAAAATTCCTCCGTTATAACAATGGAAGAAAATAGGATTTTGCAAATATCGTAATTTTTTAGGACATAAAACCTTACAATGTTTTCTTTATAGGGATCTAGTTCAAAATGCTATCAGAGACGGAAGGCTAAGGTTCAGCGAAATTAGCAAGATGAAAGTTGATGCTGATCCTTTGCAGATAGTAGACACCAATGATGTTGAACCAATATATATTAACATGGTGGAGGTTATTGAAGGCCCCATCAACCAGGACCCTGAAGGAAAAATCACTGATGATTTTTCTATAGGTGTCGAATCTAAGGAAGCTACTGAAGGCTTCGTCAACAAAGTTGAAGATGCTAAGGGTAAGAGTGTTGATGGTTTTACTCCAGATGCTGAAATGAAGAAAGCTACTAAAGGTCTAAGGTTCAAATGTTAAGAAGTCAGAGTCACTGATGGTCCCAACCTTGAAGTGAACATGGTGGTAATGAGCTAACATGTTGAGATGGATGATGTCGAAAGGCGCATCCAAAAATAAGAAGAACAGATGAAAGTGGCGTACCCAAATACATAAGAAAGTTTGATGGACTTTCTTGTTTGTTATCAGAAGAAACACTGAGGCTCTCATGTGTCCCAGATGTAGTGCAATATATGATAGAAAAGTTGTAGAGAACTATGAAAGGGTTCAAGTTTCTCGAAAGAGTGGCAATTGAAAATATTCCAAGAACGGGTTTGTGTTTGACAAATGAGGAGTCCCTCGAAGGTCAGACGATATTTATACTTAGGTGAATCAAAGGGCAACTTTCAAGCCACTTGCCAATGCTTCAACTGACAGATGGGTAAGGCCAATTGAGAATAGGGGGCCAGGGCAAGATAAGTGGAGAAGTTCGAATTCAGAAAAGGCTTTTTTATAGCCTACAAGAGAGAGTTTTAAGTGTCGAAGCAAAAAGCCTATAAGTCTGAAAACTACAAGGGAAATAACCCAATGTCGGGATCTCAATAGAGGATACATCATAGAATTAAGAAGGCACAAAGGGAATTGAGAAGGACGTGATGGAATCTAGTACCAACCAACTCCCTCCTCAAATAAAAATTAAGGAGAAAGAGCTAGTAGAAAGGAAACTTTTCCCCCCAATAAACGAGAAAACCAGCGACAAAAGGCAAGAAAAGTAAATAGAAGATGAAGATATGTTAACTGACAACTTTGACTCAAAAGATGAATTGCCTCTGGGATTGAATTGCAATGTGGTTTCTGTATTTCCACATGAATACAACCAAATGACTAAAGTTGAAGAAAATGAAGAGACTGATAAGTCGAAATGGCCATGCATAGGCCAGTTTGTTATTACGTCATGAACAATGGAGTTTTAGAGGAACAAAATGCATTCTTCGAGCACCTAAATCAAGGTAAAAAGAATCATTTGAAACCCATATTCATAACGGGTAATGTGGAAAATGTTGGGATCAGTAAAATCCTAGTAGATGGAGGGGAAACAATTAACCTGATGCCATAGTTCATGCTAAAAAAGATTGGAATGTTCGATATGGATCTCAAGCCACATAATATGGTTTTGTCAAATTATGAAGGAAAAGTGGGCCAAACTCTGGGAGTAATTGAATTGGATCTTACTGTGGGATCTATCACCAGACCCACCATGTTCATGGTAATTGCCTCAAGGGAAAACTATGATTTTCTGCTTGGGCGTGAGTGGATTTGTGGCATAGGGGAAGTTCCATCTTCACTTCACCAAAGGATTACAATTTGGAGAGAAGATGGAATTGTTAAAAACATAGAAGTCGATCAAAGTTATTATATGGTTGAGATCAATCATGTTGACAGAAGGAATTTCGACAGGAATCTTTCCAACATAGGGTCATGTAATCTTGTAGGTGATGCTTACTCACCAACAAAGAATACCCTCTATTTCCTCACTTTGCACCAACCCTGGATTTTAGTGGGATAGGGAAATCAAGGGGGAAGAAAATGATGTGGAGGGAGTACTAGGACTTCAACCAACTGGCTGGGGGGCAAAGAAGATGATTATGCCTGAGTCTAGTTTTTTTTAGAAGATTTCGTCTTATTTAGCCAAAAACATATTAAAAACGGCCTTGAAGGCTAAAGTGAAGTACATGGCCATCAAAGCCAGTAACAGATTAATTCATGCAAAGGGACATTGGGGTTAATTTCAAACCAGAACCTCCTGACGAAGCAAAACCCTTTGATGAAAAAGACTAGAGGCTTGACACAATATACAATGAAGAGCCTTTGGGATTCGAGAAAGATCCGACAGCACCAAGTGCCAAAAATGATGGCCCATGATCCTCTCAAATAAATTTATTTATGCGAGGGGTCTAGAAAAATACCCACTTACATCAGCATAAAACTTAACCCAGAAGTGAAGGTCAAGGAGATCCAATTGTTGGAAAAATGCAAGGATTACTTTGCTTGGGATTATGACGAAATTCCTAGTCTAAGTAGAGATCTCATAGAATTGAAGCTGCCTATAAAAGATGGCAAGAAACCCATCAAGCAGACTCAAAGAATATTCGCACCAGAGATTCTCTCAAAAATAAAAGAAGAAATCGAAAGACTCCTCAGATGTAATTTCATCAGGACTACAAGGTATGTCAAATGGATCGTAAATATAGTACATGTTATTAAAAAGAATGGATCCTTAAGGGTGTGCATTAATTTTCGAGATTTGAATTATGCAACCCCAAAGGATGAATAACCAATTCCTATGACATAAATGTTGATTGATTCATCTGCATGCTTCGAGTATCTTAGCATGCTTGACCGATACTTTGGGTACAATCATATATTCATTGTTGGAGAGGATATGCCCAAAACGGATTTTCAATGCCCAAGGGCATTAGGCACCTACAATAGTTGGTTATGCCTTTTGGATTAAAAATGTTGGGAACTTACCAAAGGGCAGTGAATTCTATATTTCATGATTTCAATGAGACTTATATGCAGGTTTACATTGATGACATAGTTGTAAAGTCTGTGTCAGATGAAATTCATTTGGATCACCTTCTCCAATTATTCGAAAGAATGAGGAAACATGGGTTGAAGATGAATCCCCTTAAATGCGCCTTTTTGTGAAGGTCAGTGATTTCTTGGGCTTTGTGATCCATAAGAAGGGAATAAAGATTAATCAGAACAAGATGAAGGCCATTATGGAAGCAAAAGTTCCATCGACAAAGAAAGATTTGCAGTCTCTACTTGGGAAGATAAATTTCTTGAGAAGATTTATTTAAAGATTAAGTGGATGCACTCAGGGTTCTTTCCCCTTTTGTGTTTGAAACAAGGAGTCTTAGAATGGAGGCAAGAACATCAAGAGGCATTCAAAAAGATTAAACAATAGCTTGTTTAACCTCTAATGTTGTCACCCCCTTGTAGGAATAAAAGTATGAGATTGTACATATCTTCATCAGATGTAACCATAGGAAGTATACTCACTTAAGAGGATGAGAATGGCATCGAAAAATCCATCTACTACCTTAGTTGATTATTAAATGATGCAGAAAATAGGTATAGTATTGTAGAAAAATTATGTCTATGCTTGTACTTTTCTTGTATGAAATTGAGATACTATATAAAACCAGTTGATGTGTATGTTTCTTCTCACTTTGATGTTATTAAACATATGCTTTCAAAGCCTATCCTGCATAGTCAAATTGGAAAATGGGAACTTTCCCTGACTGAATATTCATTGGCTTTTATGCCTTAAAAGCTATGAAAGGACAAGTAGTCTCAGACTTCATTGTTGACCATACAATGGTTGAAGTTCCCCATAATCATGTGGAACTAGAACCTTGGAAGTTATTCTTTGATGGTTCTACTCATAAAGATGGAACTGGAGTTGGAATTTTTATTATTTCTCCTGACAAAATTCCAACAAAATTCAAGTACAAAATTGAATGCCCCCTTGTTCAAATAATGAAGCTGAGTACGAGGATTTGATAACACGACTTGAAGTCTTGTTGAAATTGGGGGAAACTAGAGTCAAAATAAAAGGTGACTCTGAACTGGTGATTAAGAAAATAACCAAGGAGTACAAGTGCATAAAGGAAAATTTGATAATGTACTTTGTTATTGCAAATAGGTTACTTTGAAAAATCGAATATGTAAATATCAAGCACATCCCTAGGCTGAAGAACCAAGAAGCCAATGACTTAGCCCAAATTGCCTCTGGATATAAAGTATCAAAAGGGAAGTTGGAAGATTTGATCGAAGTGCGAGGAAAAGTATTGGCCACCAAACTACCTCTATCATATTTAGAAAACTCAAGTTTAGGGTATGCAAATGAAGAAAGTTTCGAAGTATTAGCCATTAATAGTTTGGCAGATACATAGTGAAGGAGTCCAATAATATATTACTTAAAAAATCCATTAGCAAATGCAGAAAGGAAAATTAAGTGTCATGCGCTAATCTACGTATTCATGGGTAACGAACTATTCAAGAAAACACCAAAAGGAGTCCTGCTTAAATGTTTGGGAGAAAATGAAGCTTACTTGGAATTGTCGAATGTGCATGGTGGGGCATGTGGAGCAAATCAAATAGGTCACAAGATGAAGTGGATCTTGTTTCGATATGGCATGTATTGGCCCACTGTTGTACCCCAAAATTTGCCCTCTCATTTATCAAGACTTTTCACATAAGATTTCTTTGACTCAAGACTGGATTAGGGTTTGGTCAGCTCAAGACATCTCATCATGCACTGATGACCCAAAATTAGGGTTTGATATAGCACAAGGATTTTTGGACTATCAATGCTTCATGTGACTTTAAAACATCATTATAGACCCCTAAGATTGCTCATGACAAGTTTCAAGCTTTGAACTATATTTTTGACCAGTCAATTGGACAGTTGACCTAAAAATCAATTGTATTGGGAAAAAGTCAACAATGGCCAATTTACAATCAAACTTCATAATTTTTTATCCACATTAACATTTTAGACTCATATGTATCATTTAATCAAGTTTGTATTACAATTCTTCAAGAAATTTGATCAAATCATCAAAAGGGCAAAATGGTCAAAATTAGGGTTTTGATTGAGGAAGGGCAATTTCTGATTTTTAACCTAGCAAATGACCAATTGAGTTAAAGCATGATTTAAAGGATTCAATTGCATCATCTTGACCTAATTAAATGGCTCAAAACATTTCAATTTCATTAGATTGACAGATGAAATTTACAGTCAACGGATCAAAAGTCAACTGTATACTGAAAAGTCAAACTTTGACTTTTTGGTCAAAATCAAGTGCCAAGGGTCATAATTCATCAAAACATGTCAAAATGTGAAACTTGTTTATCAAGAAATCCAAGTTTGAAGATTAGGGTTTGAATTTGAAATTTTTCTTAACTTAGAAAATTTTCTAAGTATAGAAAAATTCTTATTTTTTCTCAACTTTAGGCTATTTTTTCACCATGATGCATAATGATTCAAAGAAATTTCCCAATATGAAAGTTGTAGACCTCCATGAAATCAACAACTTTTCTTCACACGCTTTTCCCTAAATATGTTTGGATCTCAAGATATAAATTTATGAATACATTCTCATGAACTAAATAACTTAGTAAAATTTTTGCCCTAATTTAGGCAGGTTTTGGACCCAACTTCATGGAAATATTTCACCTAGTTCCAAGAGGTATCTCAAAATTCATTTCAAAGATGAGTTATATAGCACATTGCAAGCTTTCCAAAATATCACAGTACTCCTCAAGATCATTTTTGAGTAGGGAGAATCGAAGAGATGAAATTGACATTTTCTCACTTTTTGTCCAAGCCATTTCATGAAGAACAAAATTCCAATCAGTACCTATGCTGCCTAATCCATGTTGTGATATGGTGGTAGAAATGACTTGAGGTTTTGCGTTTGTGTTTGCAAATGTTTTAGTTTAGCAAGAGTCGCCACCGACTTTTTATTTTATCCAAAGGAAAGGTCAAAAAGCACAGGAAAGACCTTTGAGATGTTTTCTTGGGTTTGGGGAGTAGATTATGAAAAGGGAAGGTGCAAGCACCCTTTTCATCCATGGTTATCCATGGGCTCTTAGTTACTTGTTTAGATCACTTGCTTTTGCTTTTCAATTGTTTGAAATTGTGCTTTGTGTGTGGTTTTGAAAGATGTTTTAAAAAGAGGCCATCGTTGTGGCAACCTTTGTAATGATTCTTGTTTGAATATATACAAAGGTGTATTGTCTTTTGAAAAGATTTTTCAATGTTTGAAAGTTTGATTTGGGAAATGTTTTGAAATTGTGTTGTGAAGTGTGTTTGAAAATAGAAAGGATGTTTTGCAAGTTTTTTGATCAAGTAACTAAGAGTTGTCTACCCTATTTTACTCAAAGGTATTTCTTACACATTTTTAACCCTTTTGACAGTGTTGCTTTACCATTGCATTTGGTAAACAACCTTGTATTAGGATGTTAAACGGGACAGGTGCGGGTCATCGTATGGACCATGGTAGCAATTGTGTTAAGTATTTTTAGCAAATTTCCCAAGGGACTAGATCATTTTGTGTAGGCAACCAAGATAGCATCATCGAGGGACTATGATCTTTTGTTTTGTTTTTGTGTTGCCAAAATACTTAACATTCATAACATGGCCCATTTTTTAAGGCAACGAGTGGATGTAACCCTAGGGGTGCAAGTGTGCATTATGTTGTCAATTTACATGCTTTTTGTCTTTGTATTAGTCAAGCTATTTGTTTGATTTTTGGATTGTTGGCATACAAACCCTAATCTCTAATCATGGCATAATTGAAAGCGTAAATGCGTAAAATAAATCTACCACTATTACAGCATGATTATGGGGAGGGGGATACAATTTTTGAATGGGGATTATTTGACAAGAAATTAAAACCCTAATTTTACTACTACATCCAAATTGAATAAATGGTATAAATAATAAATGAATAATATTTAAATAAACAAATTAAATAAATATACCAAATATTATGAATATGCAAAAATGTTTATGTTTATTTTGTATGTATGTAAAAAATGTTTAGTGTATATAAAAATAAATAAAAGATTATATTTTTGTTAAGGGTAAAACCCTAATTTTCTTTTTAAGATAGTAAATATTTTAACTATATTATTTATGTACAATAAAAATAAAAATATATTCAGGTGTAAAAAAATGTATATTAAAGTATTATTTTTTTAATAAGGGTGGAACCCTAGTTTTTTGTTTTAAGATAATATGTATTATATCAATTATTTTATATACAAAAATAAAATATAAATATACATAAATATTTAGATAAATAATAGTATATGAGAAAAAATATTATTTTATAGGTATCAATGATAAAAAATAAAATATATAAAATTTATATAATGTTTAAAAGTTTTAATTAAATAAAATAAGAGTATATATTATTTAATAATTTCTTTTATGTCTAAAAAAAGATAATAAAATAATAAAAATAAATGTGAAAATTTATGAAAATATTTTGTGGGTATTTTTATGTTTGGAAAATATAAAATAAAAATCAGAAAATGAAAATAAATACAAAAATATAAAATGTAAGGAAATTGGGCCAGGGGGTGTATTCAGCAAAAAGGGGTGTCAATAGTGAAAGAGCCAAAGCCCAGCCCAAGCCAGACTTCATCTTCAACCTTTGTTCAAAAATTTCGTGTGCCCTGTACCAACACGATTAACCTGCATACGTGCTCTAATGCAAAAACACATAACATCAAAGTTGTAGAGTTTTCCAAGACGAATTCAACCATATAAAAAACTTGTCCTAACTCTCAAAGACCAGAGAGAATTTCTATGGCCCTAAATCTTAACCTATTTTTTTCAGGATGTTCATGGACCAAATTCTCTTAGCATGCTTAACTAAAATGAAAACTGAGCATATGTACAGCTTCATGGCTATGAATACTACATTTCTTATTCACAAACCTAAGCCTAATTGTTCCTAAATAGAGAAATAGGAAGTTGATAAAAACCTGCTTCAGTTGAGGTCGTGTCTGACAATGTGGAGCTTTTCAATGAGGCCTGAGATGTTTGGGAGCTTGCTTGAACTTCCCCAGACCTTCTCCAATGCTTAGCTTGCCTTGAATGTGCTTGAACAAGCCTACATAACTCAACCTGCACAAGCTGAAATCAAAAATGGCAAACCTTGTAAATGGAGTTACAGTTAGTGTTTAAGGGTTGGGATAGCTTGGATAGGTTGAATGGAAGGTGTTTGAACCAGTTTGAGGCAAAACGCACGAGGGATTTGAGCTGTGGAAATTAAACTGCAGGGAGTGCCTTGTTTTGCCAAATGAAGATGATTTTGTACTATGGGATGTTTAAGGGATCAAAGGGTCGTGTTTCTGGCTCAAGGGGATGTGAGAAAATTGTTCCAAATGTTTGCCAAGGTTCCTTTTCACAGATGCTCAAGTTCTAGTGTATTTGATATCTTTCTTGTCTTTTAAGCAAAAATGAACAATGATGTAATACAAGCTTGTACATGCTATCTATCAGTCTTCCTCTTTTGATCTTGGCCCCTCAAGTTGGTGGATATGATTTTCTACACAAGATATTGTTCAAGGCTCAAGATATGTGGTTTTGACATAAAGCACATTTTGGCAAAAATGGTAATGTTGCTTTTTCTATTTAGGGATTAATCTAATGTGCAAACCTCTAATGACCAAAACAAAACCTTAGACCAATCGATTTTCATTTTATTATTGAGTGTGGAATGGTTTTTAGGCCTATAATCTAGTTCAAAGCAAGCTGATTAGAATTTGCAACTTGTATCACGATGAACATGCCATGGATGAAAAGTGAGTTTTTGCTGACTTCGAGCCTTCGATTCTCCCTAACCACAAATGATTTTGGAGAGTTCTTTGACATTTTAGAAATCTTGCAACATGCTATACATTCCATCTTTTGAATGAAATTTGATATTCCAAGTGGAACTATGTGAAAAATGGCCATGAAGATAGGTCAAAATCCTGCCTAAATTAGGGCAAAATTTCACAAAGTTAAAAGTTTCATGGTCCCTTGTTCCAAAAATCATAACTTAAGATCCAAGCTTCTTTTGGGAAAACTTTTTGAATCAAAGTTGTATACTTTGTGGAGAACTACAACTTTCATGTTGGTAGTTTTGTTTGAATCCAATTGCATCATGGTGAAAATGTTGGGCAAAGTTAGGACAAATTAAGAAAATTTCATAACTTAGAAAAATTCTAAGTTATGAAATTTTTCAACTTTAAACCCTAATTTGCAAAATTGGGTTTCTTGATGAATAAGTTTCATGTTTTTACACATCTTGATGAAAAATGACCCTTGGCACTTGATTTTGACCAAAAAGTCAAAGTTTGACTTTTCAGTGTACAGTCAAAATTTGATCAGTTGACTGAAAAATTCATCTGTCAATCCAATGCAATTGAGATCTTTTGAACCTTGTGAATAGGTCAAGATGATTACATTGAGTCCTTGAATTTATGCTTGAACCCAATTTTCCATTGGCTAGGTCAAAAATCAGAAATTGCCCCTGTGCAGTCAAAACCCTAAAAATAACCATTTTGCCCTTTTGGTGGTCTGATCAAATTTCTTGTGGAGTTGTGGTCTAAACTTGATCAAATGTTTCATATGAGTTTATAAGGTTGATTGGGTCAAAATTTATGAGTTTTGACTGTAAATTGGCCACAGTTGACTTTTTCCCCAATACAGTTGATTTCTAGGTCAACTGTCCAATTGACTGGGCAAAAATTTGATTCGAGGCTTGAAACTTGGTATGGACAATCTTATGAGTCCAACATGAAGTATGAAAGTCACTTTGAGCATTAGAAGTCCAAAAATCCATGTGCAAACTCAAACCCTAATTTAGGTCAACAGTGCAAGGAGATGGCTTGAGCAGAGCAAACCCTAGCTTGATCTTGAGTTCAAAGAGCCTTGTGGTGAGAAATGTTGATAAAATGAGAGGGCAAATTTTGGGGTACAACAGTTTTCCCTGTCCAATCTTCTTGAACCTGAAGAGTTAGATTAGCGAATTTGCCTTTCGTGACTCGAAGGTAAAAGAGGATTGGACACTAGAGTGCCCGTAAATTTGTACTCGTCATAGTATAGTTGGGGGAATGGGCTTAAAGATGCCATTTGGAGATGTGACAAAACCTTGTCAGAGATGGGCTTAAAGATGCCATCCAAGAAAAATTGATCGTATAAGAGATTCCTTTGTGAGGACACATACACCTGTTGTTGAGGAGTACTATACCAGGGAATGTTGGTCTCTTTTATGGTAGAAATAGAACTTTAGTCGTTTGTTATTCTACTGGGGAGTCATCTTTTGGTTGGAGAGGTGACAGTGAACTGTTATCTGGTCAACATCCAGGCTTTACAGTCTTGTATCTTCCTATCTAGTAAACATCCAGGCTTCAGAAGAAAATCAAATGGTTATCCGGTCGCCTCCGGGTTTCCCTTTGACTTTGAGGCCTACCAATATCTGGTTGAATCCGGGCTTCAAGGTAATTGGGCGAGTAAAATTCTATTTGGTCAACATCCAAGCTTCACAGTGTATCTTACTGCTATCTGGTCAACATCCAGGCTTCACCGTCTTGTATTTCTATTTGGTCAACATCCAGGCTTCATGATACTTTGCTTCCTATCTGGTTAACATCCAGGCTTCAGAAGGAAATCAAATGGTTATCCGGTCGCCTTCGGGTTTCCCTTTGACTTTGAGGCCTACCAATATCCAGTTGAATCCGGGCTTCAAGGTAATTGGTCGAGTAAACTGCTATTTGGTCAACATCCAAGCTTCACAATGTATCTTACTGTTATCTGGTCAACATCCAGGCTTCACAGTCTTGTATTGCTATCTGGTCAACATCCAGGTTTCACAATACTTTACTTTCCTTATCTAGTCAACGTCCAGTCTTTAGAAGGATTTGCAGGGGATTCAACTATTTTTCGGTCGATCTCCGGGCTTCAATATAATCAAAGTATTATCTGGTCGAACCCAGGCTTCATAACTGGCCCAGGAATCTGCCCCTTGATTTGAATAAGAAAATAAGAGAGTGTCCGTGTCTGGAGCATCTCTAAGCCGTTTTCTGAGTTTTGAACATCTGTTTTAGATAGCTATTGGTTTTATCCTGAAAAGGGTAGAATGTTAGCTAAAAACACAAAGTTATGTTGCATGAAATGTATGATGCACTGAGATGTGTCTTATCAATGTTTATGATTTATGAATGTAATGTATGTGCATGTAAGCCGATTAGCTGTTTTGCTAAGGAAAATAAATCCTGGATAGCTAGAGATAATGAAATCTTTGACCGCTGTCGGGGAAAAATAAATCCAAGACCATTGCTGGAGATTTAAGATCTTTGACTCTGTGGGGAGAATCTATACCGCTGGGGAGATCAGGAGTTTGGGTTGTATGCCAATCTATTGGGGACTTCAAGAGTGAGGATCTCCATTTTGTTGGGGATATCAGGGGAAAATTGAATGGTTTCCGCTGGGGATTAATAGATCAAAGTTTCATCTCTGCTGGGGATCTTCATGACGTGCTGGTTCGATCGTGGTGACTTCACTGGGGAAGAATAACTCTCTGGGGAATTATATGGTTTTAAAGTGACTCTTCAGGGATAAAGGAGGGAATTGGATGGTCTCCATTGGTGTTTAACAACTGATGTTTTGGCTCTGCTCAAGGAAGAAAGTTTCATCTTCACTGAGGGTTTGCAGTTCAGAGTTTTGCTCCGCTGGGGATCGGGAGTTTGAAAACTCAACTCTGATGGGGGTTCCTGAAATTTAACTCCGCTAGGGATATGCATTTCAAAGCTTCAACTCTGTTGAGGACCTGGATGGTGTATTGCAGGGGATTTCTCCTGGAATAGCCTAAAGAAATCCTCTTATACCTTCATCCTATCAGTAATTATCCTTTCTTATTTCGTTTTATTTGTAAGTAGTGATTATATTCAAATTCATATGCTCATTGGACGTTTTCAAATAAAACAACAAGTGTAAAGAGAAAGAAAAGGCAAACAATTTTCTGCACTTCGAAGTATCTTTATATTAACTTGACGTAAGTATTTTGTACAAAGGAAACAAACATCCTAGTAAGAGAATGTTGTCATAAAAATTGAGAAAAATTTTATACAAAGAAAGATGGCTATGTGTAACAATTCCATGGGGTTCCTATCCTGCTATAGCCTTCATAACTCTGAGTATCTTGTCCATTCGTTTCTTCGCCCGCAGATGATTGGATTAATCAGAAGCTTGGAGCTTGTCCATGAAGAGATTATCCTTAAAGTGATCCGACGAGACATAGTCATACGCTTTAATTCCCTAACTTTTTCCTGGACCTCTCTTTCGGGTTTTCGATCCACTGGGAAACCCTTTTTTGGCCAAGTCGCCCTTTCGAGTTTTCAACTTTTCGGGTGTACAAATTTTTTTATTTATCCCTAATTTTTGCTTGAACCGTCCTTTCGGGTTTTCGATTCACCGGGATGCCCATTTTTGCCCAAGTCGCCCTTTCGGGTTTTCAATTTGTCGGATCGTTTATGCATAGTATCTTTTGACTATGTCTGCGTTTGCAGGGTGCGGAAGGTCGTCGTCGTCCATGGTGGTTAGAATCATAGTCCCACCAGAAAAGATGTTTTTTATCACAAATGGTCCTTCATAAGTAGGAGTCTATTTTCCCCTGGGATCACTTTGCGGCAAGATGATCCGCTTGATTACAAGATCTCCGACTTGATACACCTGACGCCTGACTTTCTTGTTGAAAGCCTTGATCATCCGTTTTTGATACGTCTGACCATGACACACAGCAGTAAGTCGCTTCTCGTCGATCAAATTAAGTTGATCAAGCCGGGTCTGAATCCAGTCGTCTTCACTTAAACCAACATCCTTCATAATTCTCAAGGAGGGGATCTGAACTTCCATAGGTAAAACAGCTTCCATGCCATATACCAAGGAAATGGGGGTTGCCCCGGTTGAAGTATGCACCGTGGTACGGTATCCGTGCAGAGCAAACGGTAACATCTCATGCCAGTCTTTGTAGGTGACTGTCATCTTTTGAATGATCTTCTTGATATTTTTGTTCGCAGATTCAACAGCACCGTTCGTCTTTGGTCGGTAGGGAGATGAATTGTGATGTTGAATCTTGAACTACTCGCACAGAGCGGTGATCACAGTGTTATTCAAGTTTGTACCGTTATCCGTGATGATCCTGTCGGGGATACCATACCGGCATATGAGGTTCTGCTTGATGAAGTTGGCCACCACATTCTTTGTAACGGAGGCGAAGGAAGTTGCTTCGACCCATTTGGTAAAGTAATCAATAGCCACCAGGATGAAGCGATGTCCATTGGATGCTGTAGGCTTGATCTCTCCAATCATGTCGATTCCCCACATTGCGAATGGCCAAGGAGCTGTTAAGACATTGAGAGGAACTGGGGGAATATGTACCTTGTCAGCATAGATTTGGCATTTGTGACAAGTACGGGAATATTGATGACAATCAGCTTCCATGGTAGACCAGTAGTAGCCTTCCCGTAGAATCTTCTTAGCCATCGTATGACCGCTTGAGTGGGTGCCAAATGTGCCACTATGCAGTTCAGTCATGATCTACTCAGCTTCAACCTTGTTCACACAATGAAGCAGAACACAATCATGGTTGCGCTTGTATAGGATACCATTTCTCAAGAAGAACTTGGCAGCAAATCTCCTTAAGAACTTTTTATCGTCCACTACTTCCTCGGTATTAATCTCATGGCAGTGTGCGGGTTCGTTCATTCGCTCGACGGTGATTTGGGGAGCCTCATTATCCCAGTTAAGTTTAAACATGGAAGATATCGTAGCTAGAGCACCTGCTAGTTGATTTTCTTCTCGCGAGAAGTGCTCGAAGGTAATCTGCTCGAAATGAGGCAACAATGTCAGGACATGTTTTTTGTATGGGATGGTATTAGGATGTTTAGTGTCCCACTCTCCTTTGATTTGACTGGTAACCAAAGTTGAGTCCCCAAACACAATCAAGGATTTAATTCCTAAGTCAATCGCAGCCTTGAGACTGAAGATACAAGCTTCATACTCAGCCATGTTATTGGTGCAGCTGAAGAAGAGTCTAGCAGTGAAAGTTGTATGGCAACCTTCTGGAGAGATAAGTACTGCGCCGACACCGTTTCCAAGTGAATTTAAAGCACCATCAAAGTACAGGGTCCATCGGGATCCTTATTCAGGTCTGTCATACAGTCTGTTATCTTTAATGTTGTCCAATGTCATAATGTCCTTGTCAGGGAAGTCGAACTTCATGGATTGGTAATCTTCGACAGCTTGATGAGCTAGATGGTCAGCTAGTACACTCCCCTTTATAGCTTTTTGGGTTGTATACTGGATATCATACTCAGTCAGGATCATTTTCCATCTAGCGATTCTTCCAGATAAAGCAGGCTTTTCAAAGATGTACTTGATCGGATCCATTTTAGAAATCAGCAGAGTGGTATGTGTCAACATATACGGCCTTAGTCGGCGAGCAGCCCATACCAAAGTGCAGCAAGTTTTCTCGAGCAGTGAGTAGAGAGTCTCACAGTCGGTAAACGTTTTGCTAAGGTAATAAATGGCATGCTCTTTTCGGCCAGACTCATCATGTTAGCCCAGTACGCACCCCATTGAATTATCCAAAACAGTCAGATACATGATTAGTGGCCTTCCCTCGTTGGGTGGCATCAAGATAGGAGGTTCCAGCAAATACTCCTTGATCTTATCGAAAGCAACTTGGCAGTCATCATTCCATTCAACCACTTGATCTTTCTTCAACAACTTGAAGATTGGTTCACAGGTAGATGTTAGGTGAGAGATGAACATTGCGATGTAGTTTAGGCGTCCCAAGAAACCTCTGACCTCCTTTTCAGTGCGGCGGGTAGGCATTTCTCGTATGGCCTTGACTTTGGCAGGATCAACCTCAATGCCTTTGTTGCTGACGATGAATCCCAAGAGTTTACTGGACTTGACTCCGAAAGTGCACTTGCTAGGGTTCAGTCTGAGCTTATATTCCATCAACCTGACAAATAGTTTTGCAGATGGTCGAGGTGTTCTTCTTTTGTTTGTGAACGGGCTATCATATCATCTACGTAGACTTCAATATCATGGTGTATCATGTCATGAAACAAAGCTACCATGGCTCGCTGATAGGTTGCCCCGACATTCTTCAGTCCAAATGGCATCACTTTATAGCAGAAGGTACCCCATTGCGTAACAAAAGTGGTCTTCTCCATGTCTTCGGGGGCCATTTTGATCTGGTTGTATCCCAAAAATCCGTCCATAAAAGAAAACACTTTATGTTCAGTTGTATTGTCTACCAAAATGGTAATGTGTGGCAGTGGAAAGTCATCTTTAGGGCTAGCCCTGTTTAAGTCTCTGTAGTCCACACATATTCTGACTTTGTCGTCCTTCTTAGGCATGGGCACAATGTTAGCAACCCATTGTGAATAGGAAGTAACAGCCAAAAAGCCAGCATTGAACTGCTTCATTACTTTAGCTTTCATCTTTTCGAACATGTCGGGCCTCATTCGACGGACTTTCTGTTTGATTGGTGGACAGTCTTCTCTTGTAGGGAGACGGTGAACCATAATATATGTATCCAGTCCTGGCATGTCTTCATAGGACCAGGCGAAGATCTCAACATATTCATTCAACAGCTGAACTAAGCACTCTTGGACACTCGGCTCCAGGTTGGCACCCACTTTAACCTCTTTTCTGTCTTCGGTAGTACCCAAATTGATAGTCTCTAACAGTTCTTCATGGGGCAGAATAGCCCTTTCTTCCTGTTGTAGAAGTCTAACCAACTCTCCAGGCACTTCACAATCTTCATCACCTTTGTATTCGGCATGATTGACCAGATCTTCAGAGTCACTGAAGGCCAAAGCAGAATAGTCACCCATGGAATCCGGAGTGGATGGGTACCTGCATTTTGTGAGTGTAGGTGTGTGTAAGGGATAGCCATCCTTAAACAAAATAAAATGTAAAAGGAAATAAAATGAACACAAAAGTTTATAGATGAAAACGTCCATGATTCATTAAAAATGGCATATGAAAATGAAGAATCAAAACCCTTACAAATGGACTTATGTGCCCCGGGAAAGGCACAAGGCAAAAGAGTGTACGAATTGTTTAAAAGTTATTACAGACCAACATAAATGTTCAAAAGATAAATTACTGATTGATGAAAGTAATGGGAACGAAGTCTTTCGCCTCCCAGTTGTTCAGCCCTCCTTCAATGGTCGGGAAAATCCAATCTTCAAAATTGCTCTCATCTTCAACATTTTCCAAAGCATGAACTCCGTGATGAGTGATCTTTAAAGGTGTTCCTCCATCCTGGGAGCGACTCACAACTTTCTGACTAGCAGCAGTAAAACCCAAACCGAACTTATCCATCTTGAAAGGAAAATATGGTAGCTGACCCCACACTGTACTTCCTCCTTCCTCGATCACCGCCTTCGCATCTTTAAGGGATGACATTCGGGACACAGGCTTGGTAACTGTAGGCACATAAGTCATTGTCTTGGCCGTCGCAACTTCAGGAGAAACCTCTTCAAAGTGTTGGAAAGGTGTTTCTATGAATTCACCATCTAACTCCACGTAGCGGAAAGAATTAAGGTGGCTTATCATATACTCCTCCTCACCATGAACTGTTATGATTTTACCCTGGACTGGATATTTGAGCATTTGGTGTAGAGAAGAAGTGACTGCCCCAGCGTTGTGGATCCATGGCCTTCCCAACAAGCATGAATATGAAGGACGGATGTCCATCACATAAAATATAGAGTTGAAAATTTCTGTTCCCACCTTAATTGGGATGTCCACCTCTCCGTGAACCATCCGCTTAGAACCGTCGAAGGCTCTAACAATGATATTACTGGGCTTTAAGGTCAAACCTTCACAGTCTAGCCTGTCCAATGCTTTCTTTGGTAGGACATTTAAAGATGACCCGGTATCAACTAGAACATGAGCAAGTGTGGTCCCTCTGCACTCTACCGAAACATGCAGCACATCATTATGCTTTCTTCCCTTAGATGTTAGATCAGCGTCAGAGAAGCCGAGACCATTATCGGCTGTAAGGCTAGCTACACACTCTTGAAACTGATCCGTAGAAGTTTCTTGAGGCACGTGCGCTGTTTTCAAGAATTTGATCAAGGCTTTGGCATGAGCCTCGGAACAGAGCAATAAGGCCAGCATGGAGATTTTTGAAGGAGTTTGCCCCAATTGTTCTACGACATCATAGTCGCTCTTCTTAATTATCTTTAAAATTTCCTCCATTTCCTTTTGGTTGGTCTCGAGGATAACCAAAGTCTGAGCCCTCGTCCTGACGGGCGCTTCTTGGATCCCCTTACCTTTATCAGCAGTAACAGTAGAGGGTACAATCTCGGGAGTAACAATTTCTTCAATCACTGGACTTCGCACAGATATCTTGACTGGCACAGGAGCACTTGAGGGTCCAAAGATTTCCCTTGGAGGAGCAATCTCCGGAGAAAAGATTCTTCCGCTACGAGTTATCTTACTTGTCCCTGCAATATTTCCCACGTCAGGAGTTTCTTCATCGGAATTCTCTTTGGCTAATTCGATCTGCTTGACGCCGTGGTAGAAGATCTCTCCTCCATAATTCCACAGTATCGTCTTGTTGGACTTATATGGGATAGGCCCCGGCATGGTAATCTTCAGCGGTACAAACTTTGGATCAGGTGTAATCTTAACAGGTCTTTTGTAGGCCTTGGAAAGATTGTCAGAAATGGTGATTGTAGCAATACCATTGATTGGAGTAACAGGAGTAACATGAATAATGGTAGCGGCTAGAGTTTTCTGAAAGAGGATCTCTTGAGTATCCATCAGGCATTGGATGCCTGATTTCAACAGCGGACAGTCGGATTGCAAGGTTGAACAAAAGTAACAATCTTTTTCACAGCCCGGGAAAATCCCGGCTTTCAATAGATCCATCTTGATCATAGGTAAAGGAGTCATTAAGTCATCAACAGCAGCAACATGCAAATCCTCTTCAATATCATGGACATTATGACCATGCTTGGGCATTGGGGCAGAAATCACGTTCGGCTTTTCGGGCGCATCTAATTCTACCTCCTTGGCATCTATCAAATCTTGGGTCTTGTTTTTGAGGGGCCAACAGTTGTTGGTGTCGTGCCCTATGTTGTCGGAATGGTAAGCACACTTGGCATTGGCATGATAAAAAGGAGAAGTTGTATTCGGATTTTATGGCGGATCTCTCAAGGTTGTAAGGTTCAGCTTCAATAGATGGGGGAGAACCTGGGTAGGCGTCATGTTTATTTTGGTGAACTGCCTAGCAGGCTTTCCCCTTCTTTGTTGGTTGGTTCTTGGCTGATCATTCCTTGGTTGATCAGTTGCAGTCTTTTGGATCATTACAGCCCCTACCGTTGACCGGGGCTCTTCTCTTCCTCGACCCTTTTGAGTGTAAACAGCTGACACCTCCTTCTTGGCTGGAAAAGGTTTTTTGACAGCAGCAGAAGCAGATGTATCTTTCTGAATTTTACCACTCTTGATGACAGCCTCAACTCGTTCACCAGTCAGAATTAATTCAGTGAACCCTGCCGATGAACTCCCTATCAGGTGATTAAATAATGGACCAGACAGCGTCCCCAAAAACATATCAACCAGCTCTCTATCAGACAATGGTGGCTGCACCCTTCCAGCCAGGTCCCTCCACTTTTGGGCATACTCCTTAAAGCCCTCATTAAAAACCATACCCATACTTTGTAGTTGAGTACGAGTAGGTGCTAAATCTGCATTATATTGATATTATCGGTAGAAAGCAGCAGCCAGATCCTCCCAATTATGTACGTAAGATCTCTCAAGTTGGTAGAACCAGTCCAATTGTGTACCCGAAAGACTATCTTGAAAAAAGTGGACCCACAGATCCTTATCAGAAGAGTGAGGTTGGATCTTTCTGACGTAGGACCGCAAATGCATCTTCGGGCAAGACAAACCATCATATTTAGCAAATGTAGGCACCTTGAACTTAGGGGGAATGACAATCCTAGCAACCAACCCTAGTTCTTTGAAATCCAACCCAGGCACTCTTTGTACCTCCATAGCTTCCAACCGCTCTTCCATATTTTTATACTTATCGTCCGTAGGAGGATACTGTTGCTCAGAGTAATCTTCCTCCTCTTCTTCTTCTTCTTCCTCTTCAGCTTAGACTCGGAGGGCATTGCAACTCCTTTACCTTTACCAACCCATTCGTCAGACGTCGAGGGGAACTCGAGGACCCTTCTAGCCTGGTTCTCAAACCTTCTCCCCAAAGTGGCCACACCAGCCCTTTTCTTTTTTTTCTCTTTGTCTTTTTCCTTCTCTTTCTCTAACAGTGCTTTAAGGTCCTCCTGACCCTTTGCCAAGGTCATAAGTAGTTGTTGGAATTGAGAATTTTGTGCTTGCAGATCTTTGACTGTCTGCTCTATATCCATCTTGCTGAAATAAACAGCAGAAAGATAAGGAAACCTGGTGTGAAGACCTGTTTATGCATATGATGAATGATATGTATTCATGTAATGCATTCAAGGATTCAGAAATTCAAAGTTGTTGCAAACAAAAAGAACACACGTCATATTAATAAGAAGAAATTTGTTAGTACATAAATGCCCCATGGGCAAAATATTACAAAATTCTTAATGTAAAAAGACGTTGCGCATCCTCTTTGGTGCGATGTAGGTGTTAAGAGTCTCCTCTTCGTGAAGTCGGCGTGTAAGTTCCAAAACCTTCTTCTCACTAGCATAGAAGCTGGCTTCAAAAGTATTTCGTTCTTCCTTGAGCTGTATCCAACTCTTTTGCAATTCTTCCAATGATGTTGGCATGTCAGGATGTAGGAGGGTGTATGGAACTTCTCCTTTCATAACAGGCTTTTTGATCACGGGGAGAATGTAGGGGTAAGGCATCATAAGACTCTGGGCGCGAGTTCGTACCCACTTGAGGTAAGGCTCAAGGGGGATGGAATTCTTGTGTCCCAGTGTCTTACTGTCCACTTTGTTGGGCATCCTCCAAGCTAGGATAAATCTTTGTCGAAGTCCTTGAGCATCGTTGTCGAAGTCAAAAACCAAATCTGGAATTAGCATATCATGAGGGTCATCCCTTCGAGCATATCCAAACTGTCTCAAAGTTAAACAGGGGTTGTAGGTAATGCCTCCTCTAATGCCAAGTAATGGGACAATAGGGAATTCCCCACAACGATCAATGATGATGACATTTTCTCTGGACCGAGAACACCAATAAACATCAGAATGTGTGAGAGTCATCAACCGTTGTGACCACCTCAAGCCTTGTTCATTCTTCAAGACTGACTGGGGAAGGTGAGAAATAAACCACCTTTCTAGAAGAGGAGTACAGCACATGAGAACACCTCTTTTCCTCATTGTTCGTGTGTAAAATGAGTGGAGGATATCCCCAAGCAATGTAGGCACAGGATTCTGAGATATGAAAATCTTGACAGTATTCACATCTATAAGCTGGTCAGGGTTTGGGAACAAGACCAACCCATAGATGAGAAGTGCTATAATCTCCTCAAAAGCTTACAAATCTAGAGAATTCCAGCAGTCTTGTGCCTTCTCAAACAGAAACTTTGCCAAGAAACCCTTGACATCACTTTTGGTTTCCCAATGACCTTTGATATCAGATGGTTGCAAGTGTAAGGCTTGTGCAACATCTTCAGGCTTTGGTTCTCTTTCTGTACCATTGTAGGGTAGTTGATGGAGAATAGGAATCCTCAAGAGTTGAGAAAATTCCTACAAAGTAGGTACTAGTTGGTAATCAGGAAATGTAAAGCAATGGTGTAGGGGGTCAAAGAACTGGAAGAGAACTTTCACCATGTCTTCTTCAATGTTGGAGTTGACCAAGTTGAGAAGTCTACCATGTCTTTCACTGAAGGGAGAATTCTCTAGAATCTTGGAAGTAAGCTCCTTAAGTTAAGGAGGGATTCTCACAAGGTTGACTTGAATTGTTTTCCTGCGAAGAGATTCCATGACCTACAAAACAAGAACAAAGATGAAGATCCAAACCCTTGAAATGGTTAGTGGATGCATATGATGCTTTATGATGTTCATGATGTATGCACAAGTATATGTACAAGCAAATCACACAAGATCCTAGCTTCAGGCTTGCATGGGGTTTCATAGGTAAGTACCCTCTTGAAGTTAGTTGGCTCAACCTGTCCTATAAATAGTAACCGGGTTCTAAGGAGCTCAATATCACTGGATTTTTTCTGTGTTCATTGTTTCAGTTTAGCCACTTAACTGGCGACCGAAATATTCCAAGAAAACATCCCTCAATGAGTGTAGTATCTAGTATCTACCAACTTCGGACTGCACCAAATCTGGTCATCTCACTACTCCTAAAAAGGCCAAGATGGTCAAGTAAGGTTCTAAGAGTTCATTAGTGCTTCATGACATCACTCAGCGGCCCCGTATTCTCTTTGATTGACTCAAAGGCTACCGGTACCCACAAATATGTCACACTAATATAGCTATTGCTTCAACCATGTCGGTATACCCCGCACAGTTTCCATAACGTATTGCTATTTACCTATGAATGTTTCCAAAAAATCCGGGTAGAGGATTTCAAGCCCAAACAATAGAACCAAAATGTAAAGAAATCAAAGCATACAAAATAAGCATGTAAAGGTGATCTAAACCCTAAGGTTACTCCACTTTTAAAGCTTCCCCGGCAGAGTCTCCAGTTCTGTGATACGGTGGGAGAACTGACTTGAGGTTTCGCGTTTGTGTTTGCAAATGTTTCGGTTTAGCAAGAGTGCCATCGACTTTTTATTTTATCCAAAGGAAAGGTCAAAAAGCACAGGAAAGACCTTTGAGATGTTTTCTTGGGTTCGGGGAGTAGATTATGAAAAGGGAAGGTGCAAGCACCCTTTTCATCCATGGTTATCCGTGGGCTCTTAGTTACTTGTTTAGATCACTTGCTTTTGCTTTTCAATTGTTTGAAATGATGCTTTGTGTGTGGTTTTGAAAGATGTTTTAAAAAGAGGCCATCGTTGTGGCAACCTTTGTAATGATTCTTGTTTGAATATATACAAAGGTGTATTGTCTTTTGAAAAGATTTTTTAATGTTTGAAAGTTTGATATGGGAAATGTTTTGAAATTATGTTGTGAAGTGTGTTTGAAAATAGAAAGGATGTTTTGCAAGTTTTTTGATCAAGTAACTAAGAGTTGTCTACCCTATTTTACTCAAAGGTATTTCTTACACATTTTTAACCCTTTTGACAGTGTTGCTTTACCATTGCATTTGGTAAACAACCTTGTATTAGGATGTTAAACGGGACAGGCGCGGGTCATCGTATGGACCATGATAGCAATTGTGTTAAGTATTTTTAGCAAATTTCCCAAGGGACTAGATCATTTTGTATAGGCAACCAAGATAGCGTCATCGAGGGACTATGATCTTTTGTTTTGTTTTTGTGTTGCCAAAATACTTAACATGCATAACATGGCCCATTTTTTAAGGCAACGAGTGGATGTAACCCTAGGGGTGCAAGTGTGCATTATGTTGTCAATTTACATGCTTTTTGTCTTTGTATTAGTCAAGCTATTTGTTTGATTTTTGGATTGTTGGCATACAAACCCTAATCTCTAATCATGGCATAATTGAAAGCGTAAATGCGTAAAATAAATCTACCACTATTACAACATGATTATGGGGAGGGGGATACAATTTTTGAATGGGGATTATTTGACAAGAAATTAAAACCCTAATTTTACTATTACATCCAAATTGAATAAATGGCATAAATAATAAATGAATAATATTTAAATAAACAAATTAAATAAATATACCAAATATTATGAATATGCAAAAATGTTTATGTTTATTTTGTATGTATGTAAAAAATGTTTAGTGTATATAAAAAGAAATAAAAGATTATATTTTTGTTAAGGGTAAAACCCTAATTTTCTTTTTAAGATAGTAAATATTTTAACTATATTATTTATGTACAATAAAAATAAAAATATATTCAAGTGTAAAAAAATGTATATTAAAGTATTATTTTTTTAATAAGGGTGGGAACCCTAGTTTTTTGTTTTAAGATAATATGTATTATATCAATTATTTTATATACAAAAATAAAATATAAATATACATAAATATTTAGATAAATAATAGTATATGAGAAAAAATATTATTTTATAGGTATCAATGATAAAAAATAAAATATATAATATTTATATAATGTTTAAAAGTTTTAATTAAATAAAATAAGAGTATATATTATTTAATAATTTCTTTTATGTCTAAAAAATGATAATAAAATAATAAAAATAAATGTGAAAATTTATGAAAATATTTTTTGGGTATTTTTATGTTTGGAAAATATAAAATAAAAATCAGAAAATGAAAATAAATACAAAAATATAAAATGTAAAGAAATTGGGCCAGGGGGTGTATTCAGCAAAAGGGGGTGTCAATAGTGAAAGAACCAAAGCCCAGCCCAAGCCAGACTTCATCTTCAACCTTTGTTCAAAAATTTCACGCGTCCTGTACCAACACGAACAACTTGCATACGTGCTCTAATGCAAAAACACATAACATCAAAGTTGTAGAGTTTTCCAAGACGAATTCAACCATATATAAAACTTGTCCTAACTCTCAAAGACCAGAGAGAATTTCTCTGGCCCTAAATCTTAACCTGTTTTTTTCAGGATGTTCATGGACCAAATTCTCTTAGCATGCTTAACTAAAATGAAAATTGAGCATATGTACAGCTTCATGGATATGAATACTACATTTCTTATTCACAAACCTAAGCCTAATTGTTCTTAAATAGAGAGATAGGAAGTTGATAAAAACCTGCTTCAGTTGAGATCGTGTCTGACAATGTGGAACTTCTCAATGAGGCCTGAGATGTTTGGGAGCTTGCTTGAACTTCCCCTGACCTTCTCCAATGCTTAGCTTGCCTTGAATGTGCTTGAACAAGCCTACAGAACTCAACCTGCACAAGCTGAAATCAAAAATGGAAAACCTTGTAAATGGAGTTACAGTTAGTGTTTAAGGGTTGGGATAGCTTGGATAGGTTGAATGGAAGGTGTTTGAACCAGTTTGAGGCAAAACGCACGAGGGATTTGAGCTGTGGAAATCAAACTGCAGGGAGTGCCTTGTTTTGCCAAATGAAGATGATTTTGTACTATGGGAGGTTTGAGGGGTCAAAGGGTCGTGTTTCTGGCTCAAGGGGATGTGAGAAAATTGTTCCAAATGTTTGCCAAGGTTCCTTTTCACAGATGCTCAAGTTCTAGTGTATTTGATATCTTTCTTATCTTTTAAGCAAAAATGAACAATGATGTAATACAAGCTTGTACAGGCTATCTATCAGCCTACCTCTTCTGATCTTGGCCCCTCAAGTTGGTGGATATGATTTGCTGCACAAGATATTGTTCAAGGCTCAAGAGATGTGGTTTTGACATATAGCACATTTTGGCAAAAATGGTAATGTTGCTTTTTCTATTTAAGGATTAATCTAATGTGAAAACCTCTAATGACCAAAACAAAACCTTAGACCAATGGATTTGCATTTAATTATTGAGTGTGTAATGGTTTTGAGGCATGTAATCTAGTGCAAAGCAAGCTGATTAGAATTTGCAACTTGTATCACTATAAACATGTCATGGATGAAAAGTGAGTATTTTCCAACTTCAAGCCTTCGATTCTCCCTAACCACAAATGAGTTTGGAGAGTTCTTGGACCTTTTGGAAAGCTTGCAACATGCTCTACATTCCACCTTTGAAATGCAATTTGATATTCCAAGTGGAACTATGTGAAAAATGGCCATGAAGATAGGTCAAAATCCTGCCTAAATTAGGACAAAATTTCACTAAGTTAAAAGTTTCATGGACCCTTGTTCCAAAAATCATAACTTGAGATCCAAGCTTCTTTTCGGAAAAGTTTGTGAATAAAATTTGTAGACTTTGTGGAGGACTACAACTTTCATGTTGGAAGTTTTGTTTGAATCCAATTGCATCATGGTGAAAATGTTGGGCAAAGTTAGGAAAAATTAAGAAAATTTCATAACTTAGAAAAATTCTAAGTTATGAAATTTTTCAACTTTAAACCCTAATTTGCAAAATTGGGTTTCTTGATGAATAAGTTTAATGTTTTGACACATCTTGATGAAAAATGACCCTTGGCACTTGATTTTGACCAAAAAGTCAAAGTTTGACTTTTCAGTGTACAATCAAAATTTGATCTGTTGACTGAAAAATTCATCTGTCAATCCAATGCAATTGAGATCTTTTGAACCTTGTGAATAGGTCAAGATGATGCCATTGAGTCCTTGAATCCATGCTTGAACCCAATTTTCCATTGGCTAGGTCAAAAATCAGAAATTTCCCTTGTGCATTCAAAACCCTAAAAATTACCATTTTGCTCTTTTGGTGATCTGATCAAATTTCTTGTGGAGTTGTGGTCTAAACTTGATCAAATGTTTCGTATGAGTTTATAAGGTTGATGTGGGTCAAAATTTATGAGGTTTGACTGTAAATTGGTCACAGTTAACTTTTTCCCCAATACAGTTGATTTCTAGGTCAACTGTCCAATTGACTGGGCAAAAATTTGATTCGAGGCTTGAAACTTGGTATGGACAATCTTATGAGTCCAATGAAGTATGAAAGTCACTTTGAGCATTAGAAGTCCAAAAATCCTTGTGCAAACTCAAACCCTAATTTAGGTCAACAGTGCAAGGAGATGGCTTGAGCAGAGCAAACCCTAGCTTGATCTTGAGTTCAAAGAGCCTTGTGGTGAGAAATGTTGATAAAATGAGAGGGCAAATTTTGGGGTACAACACATGCTTTACAGGTCCCAAACTTGTTCCTCACTCCTTAAATTAATTCTTACTCAGTTGACAAAGCTTTAATCCATGCCCTAGAGCCATTATCCAAGTTGTAATTCCATAAATGGCATAAAGTGACCATTGCCATTTTGGAAAAGCTCCACTTTTGCAAACTTTACAATCTTGAGCATTGAACCTGTCCCCTTTGCACATACAAGTACCACAGACCTAAAGCAACTTGTAGAGAACAAATACCAACCCTAAGCAAGCCAGTACAAGCATGTAAAGCTTTGTCTTGTCACTTTGCTTCAAAAGCAAGAAAGGTTGCAAAAAGATGAGAACTGGCACATCTGTTGGAGGATTGACATGAAACCAATTCTATACTAATATACAAACATAACACAACACAAGGGACGACTACTAGAAGCCTGAAACACTCCCAAACTTCTGGTCACAAAAAAACTGTCAAAACTTGCAGTTTTTGCATAAGCACAGCAATTTCTCATTTGGCTCGTGCGTTTCAAGTCTTAACCATCAAAACACCTTACCAATTTGATATCTAACTGATCCAGACCCTCATCCCTGTTTTGTAACTCCTTCTCCATCATCTTCCATTTTTGTTTTCTAAGCTTGCAGGTTGACTTGGCCAAGGAGTTTCAGACACTTTCAAAGCAAGGCAAGGGTTGGAATACATTCAGGGAGGTTCAAGGAAGCTCAAGCAAGCATCAGGCCTCCATCAAACTCACTCCAGTTCCATCCACGATTTCAACTGAAAGAGGTAAAATCTCAAACTTCTATCTCCTTGTACAGGCAACCATTGGCCACGATTTGTGAATAAAAAATGTAGTCCTCATTACAACGAAACTATACATACCTTTATCTTGCATTTATTTTACTTGAGTTGAGAGAATTTAGAACTTGAAGTTTCTGAAAATATTAGGTTTAAATTTAGGGTTGTTAAAATTCTTTCTGACCTTTGATTGTTAGTTCACATAACTTATATGGTTAGAATCGTGAGATCAAGTACTACAACTTTCATGTTATGAGTTTTCATTTTCATGGAAGAATGAGAGAGTTACAGGGCATCTGGCTGGCTAGAGGAAGAAGACGAAGTACAGGGAAAGGGCTTTGTTTGTGTTATGTTATTTTTGTTTTACATTAATCAACGGATGTATAGCCACCCCAGTGGCAAGGTAGCGCGCTGGTAAGATCCATGTCCTGGGTTCGAACCTTGGCGCTACCTTTTGTTTTTCACATTTTTCCTTCTTTCCATTTTTGCTGTTTTTTGCAGGATTGGGCTTGGTTCTTTGGGCCTAGCATTTTTACTAACACATTGCTTCCAGTTTTCCTACAGCACCCCCTGGCCCAACTATTTTTATATTTTTTATTTTATTTTCATTTTGGTTTATCAAATATTTTCCTTAAATCATGAAAATCCTAAAAAATATAAATATGATAATATTGCATTTTATTTTATTTTATTTTTCACATAAAAAAGTACCTTTTTTTAATATATATATATATAAATATATATATATATATATATATATATATATATATATATATATATATATATATATATATATATATATATATATATATATATATATATATATATATATATATATATATATAAATATATATATATATATATATATATATATATATATATATATATATATATATATATATATATATATATATATATATATATATATATTCATTATTTTTCTTAATAAACTTGTAAACATAAATAAATTATGTTTAGTTTAATTTGTTTTATTTTATTTTCATTCCATACTTATAAATATTTATTTTTGCATATATAAAAACTTTTTATTTTCATACAATATTATTTATTATGTTAATATAAAAATACATAAAAAATGATACATTTGAACTTCATTTTCTTTTAAAATATAATTAGGGTTAAGCCTCCCTTCTAAAAATTATTTCTTTTCTTTATAATTTTAGGTTTAGATTAAAATTTTCTTTTACATAAAAACAGGACAAAAATATTTTCTTACATGTACATTATATTGCATCTTTAAATATTGTATTTTATTTATTCTAATTCGTATAAATTCGATTTGGTTGTAATAATTTATTTAGGTTTACATTCTTGCAAATCCCCATTCAAATTTGTATTCCCCCCTCCCATAAAATTGTTGTAATAGCTTAGTAATATTTACATTATGCAATTTACCGCTTTACATACCATGATTAGTAATTAGGGTTTGTATGATAAGATCGAAACAAAGAAAAATAGAAAACCCTAAATACAAGATAAAACCAAAGCATGAAAATGATACACTTACACACAAGCATCCTTAGGGTTTCTCCACTTGGTTGCCTTATACAAAAACAGTCATGTTACGCATGCGAAGTATCTTGGTAAAATAAACAAATATAAAGATCATAGTCCCTCGATGACGCTATTCTAAGTTGCCTTACAAAAATGATCTTGGTCCCATCAAAAATGCTAAGATACTTTGCAAATATTGCTAATCATGGTTATACGATGACCCACGCCCGTCCCGTTTACATCCAAAGATAGGGTTGCTTACCAAATCAATGGTAAGATAATAATGTCAAAGGAATAGGAAATGCATAAGAAAGACATTTGAGTAGGTAGATTGCTTCTAGTTACTTGCTTTAATTTCAAACAAACATCCTTGTTATTTTCAAAACAAACACACACATTTCAAAACATCTTACAATCATTGGAAACATTTTCAAAAAAGACAAACATCTTTGTATACATTCTTACAAACGAGAATCATTACAAAGATTGCCAAAACAAATGGCCTCTTTTACAAAATACTTTCAAAACCACACCAGACACATTTTCAAACAACAAAAGCAAGTGATCTAGCAAGTAACTAAGAGCCCGTGGAAAACTATGGATGAAAAGGGTGCTAATACCTTCCCTTTGAAGAAGTGAAAAACACAAGAAGGGAGGGTTGAATTGTAAAACTGAAAATCAATGCAATGAACAAGATATTTTTATCCTGGTTCGTTTGATCTCAAACTACTCCAGTCCACCCGTCAAGGTGATTTCGCCTCTCTCCAACGAGGTCTTAATCCACTATATTCAACTGAATATTACAATCTGCTTTAACAACTACTAAAGCCTTCTTGATGCAAACCACAACCCGGTTTGTCAAGGAAACACTTTCTTACAAAGAAGATAAAACTAGGTGTGTGAATGTTTTCTACAAAACTGTATCACAACTGTGATGTTACACAACTTAAGCTTATGAAACTAGATTGCTAAACAATGATTGAGTAAGGAGATGTGTAGCGTTTAGCAAACTGAGAGAAGGAAGATTATGATTAGCTTTTAGGCATGTAATATGTTGGAGAGCATTAGCCAATTCAATCTTCATAGTCTTGTTTATATAGAACTGAGATTGTTGAACGTTGGAGCAATAATCTTGATTCAATGCTAATAACAAACTTTCCTTATTGAGCAGATCTTGTCTGGAATGATGCCGTTGGTAATAATACGCTTTCAATGCACAGTACCGTTGCTACTTAAAGCATGTTCTGGCTTGGCCTCATTCTGACTCTGCTTAACTGCTGATGAACTGTTGTTTTCTTTATCAGAGTGTTGAGCGCAGTTCTGTTCATCAAGCTTCAACATACACGTGAGTTAATCTTCTGATTCTGGTATTCTGATATAGCAACTTCTGATGCTGGTGTTAAAGACCAATATTCTGATGCTGATTAAGTGTGCTCTTGCTGATACCTATCAGAGTTTCTGCAAAGCAGACCGTAATATTTTTAGGTAGCAAATAGTTCATACATGAATCACATAAATAATATATCTTTTCATTTTGTTATCATCAAAACTTAAACATAGGGTAGTAGATTCAAACTTTGTTCTAACAATCTCCCCCTTTTTGATGATGACAAAAACTAGATATTTTTAATTGAAAATAACGTGAAAAAGTGTCAGAGATAACTAAATGATAAAATGTATTAGAGCAAGAGGTTATCAAAGACAAGGGATAAGGAGATATAAGAGTTGAGAGATACTCCCCCTGAATTTATTGCTTCCCTTTTTTTTTTAATTCCAAGAGTTCTTCAGGATCAGATTTTTATTGCCTTTCTTTGAACATCAGATTCTCAGAGTTTTGACTATCAGAAGCTTTAGATCAGCATATCAGAGCAGAGCTTCAGATCATAGTATCAGAGCTTTTCTTATCAGAGCTTTGCTTTGGGTCAGAGTATCAGAGCTTTAGTTTTCAGAGTATCATGGAGCATTCTTGTACCTGTAGACTTAAGCAAAAACAGAAAACATATTCAAGTATATCAGAGTTAGAATGTTTGAGATTTTCTGTCTTAGTAATCCGTTATTATTTAAAATATCATTCCTGTTCTCCCCCTTTTTGTCAGCAATCAAAAAGTGTAAGTGATGTGCTAAAACATTTAGAGCGGAAAAACTTGTCATATTAAAATATTCAGAATCAAACAAAACAGTACAGCAGATAATCAAAGAAAACATGAAAATGGCATAAATGAAAAACTAAGGTTGGGGAGGAAGGCGTGTGAACAGGTTCTCCAGCATGGCTTTGATCTGATCAGCAGTCTCATTCTGCTTGTGCACCATGCTGACAACTGTGTCTATCTTGCTATCCTGCACATCCATCCTTTCTTTCATCTTCTGGTCATTTTCATCCATCCTTTGCTGCAGACGCATGTCATTCAGCTTCAGCTCTTCCAGAGTCTGCCTGTCCAAGGCAGCTTGAGGAACATCAGAAGCAGGGAGCTTCTGAGAGCTTTCTGCAACATCTTCTGCTTGACTTGCTTCAGCTTGAATAGTCTTGTCTTCTTCTGGTTGCACCTTTGAAGCTGGATGTTTCTCAGACCATGGCTCACTATCCAGAGGGAGCACGTCTTCCTGTGGCAGCTGACTTTCAACTTCCTTCAGCAGCTTGCTGAAGTTCTGTTGTGCCTACTCATAGTTGATATCCTGCAACTTGAGGGCTTCAGCACGTACCCAAATTCTGAATTGTGACCAGAGCTGGTCAGAGGCAGCTTGGTCAATCATTCTAGGACAGACTTGCTTCAGAGAAGCAATCCACTACTGCAAACCTGTTTCAAAATTCATAATACCAGAGCCAACATCTGGTTGTTTTGGTTTTGGAATGGCTATTTTATTTTTCAGATCAGCAAGACGGTCAAGGATTTTTAAATCTATGAAGGTCCTGCTGGGGTTTTCGGTGGTTTGCTTGGGAGCTGTTTGTTTTGGAGATGGAGTGGGAGAATCAGAAATAATGATTGGACTGTTTGGGGTTTTGGGAGTATTTGGTGGTGTAGATTCTGACGAGGATGGCAGCTGGGCCATTGTGACTGTTGTTCCACATGGCAGCTGGATTGCCAGAGGTGATGGTTGAGGTGAATGAGGTTCAGAAGGTGGAGGAGTTGGAGTTTCAGAGTGATGAAACTCAGGTTGAGGTGATGGTAGATGAATTTCTGGTTGAGGAGAGGGAGAAGGAATTGCTGGTTGTGGAGAAGGAGGAGGAATTTCTGGTTATTCTGGGATAAGTGGTTCTTCTGGAATGGGTGAGAGAGGTTTTTCTGGTTGTGGATGGACAATTTGTGGTTCAGAGTTTGGATTAATGGAGGAGTGATCATAAGTGTGTTGATCAATGTCAGACAGCACTTTGTCAATTGCTGATGTTGTTGAGATTGTTGGTTTGGGATGTTTGGTTCGGGGTCTTCTGAGTTGTAGTGCCTCAGAAGGGTCATCTTCTGGTTCAGTTTCATCTATTGTTGGGATGGGAATTGGGATTCTATGAGAAGTTTGAGATGGGATTGATGCTGGAATAGTAGAAGAATTTAAAACAGAAGCAGCAGATAAATTACCTCTTTTCTTGGGTGTCTGCTGGGATGATCCTTCTGAAGGTGCCTTCCTTTTCTTCATCTTCTTCAGTGTAACTTCTGGTTGAGGTTGGTGCAGATCTTTGATATTCAGATTTGGATATGTACCATCAGCTTTGCACGCGTCCAGATATCTGAGAACTACCACTGGCTTGGATTCTATCTCAGAGAATAAAGGAAAGTCACTCAGTGGGACTCTTCTGCTGGTGATATCAGCAATAGGAGTAGCGTTGGGTTCCTTTTTGATATTCTCTATTAACTTCATTTTCTTCAAGTTCTTCGCGTTCAGAGGCTTCCCAACCGTTGGTTCAATGGTGCTTAACTTTTGAGCTTCTATCAGGTGCTCTATCAGCCTATTCTCAGTCAGAATATCTGATATCAACCTTCCAAAGGGTATCCAATCCCTCTTTGTACTTTCTTCTTCCCTGGTTTCCTTCACGCTTGTTCTGAGGTGATTAAACAGAAGATGAGCCAAGTTGATTTTTACCTTCTGATTGATAAAATAGATCAGAAACTGCTGATCTACATTTATGTAATCAGGGGAACTAGTTGGCTTCCTATGATTAAAACACCCCAGAATTATCTTCGCCCAAACTCTGTGGTGATCCTTCAGATCTCTGATCTTGCTGCTGGGCACCCCATGGGTGAAAATCCTTTCTGCTATGACGCCCACGTCAGCATATCTCTCAGCCATATCAATACAGCGGACGCCACCGCCACTGTAACCAATTAACCTTGCTATGTGATCCTCAGTGATCACGATCTTCTTCCCCATAATGTAGGAGGTGACTTGATGCGTTGAAGCAGTTGCATGAATCCAGAACTCCTTGACTAACATTGGAAATGTTGGTCCAACCAACCTGTCAAAATACCTTTCCCATTTATGTGCCCTAACTTCTTCTGTTAAATCAAAACCGTTTTCCTTCAGACTTCCAAAATCAATGATCAATTCAGATAACACTTCAAGATTCTTCACAGGAGTGAGGAGTGTTCTGAATGGCACTTGATACTTTTCAGATGATGCTGTCTTCTGAGAACCTGCAGAAGCACTGCTAGAGGTTGCCATGTTCACACTTAAGGATTTTGAGAAAAACTGAGAAAATGGGTTTGAGAGAGATGAACACAGAAAAATGCAGAGAATACTTGAGAAATAATGAGAAATTGTAAAAGATTAAAGTGACAGGTTAACGTGCTTAAATAGGCTTCAGAATATTTTGAAATTGTAAACGTTTTCAAGAAAGAGAAATAAAATCATGATTACGTTTTTAAAACATGATTACTTTCATTTAATGCTTGCTGATTTTGGGGGATTTGAGAAAGATACTTAAAAACGGTTACCAGACATGTGTCTCAATGCACCCAATCAGTGTTTTGCCTTCTCAGAAGCGTGCACGCGTTCTGCTTCAGAGATATGCTGATGATTGGATGACACTTGTTTGAAGTAGTGATCAGCACGTCTGTCTTTGAGCTTAGACTCTCAGATCTTTAGACTAGCATCTGATACAATCTGCATGTTCTATCTTTCTGAAAGGAGATTGATCAGAAGTTCACAGTAAAACAAATACATTCTGAAGATAAATATATGGAATTAAAACATTTTCACTCAGGGCAGATTTTCATGCTGAGATGTTTCAGAATGAAATTGAACCTATCTTCAGAAAGGGGTTTAGTGAAGATATCAGCCCATTGATGGTCTGTATCTATAAATTTTAAATTCAAAATACCTTTCTGAATATAGTCCCTAATGAAGTGATGTTTTATTTCTATATGCTTAGCTCTAGAATGTAAAATAGGATTCTTACTTAAGCAAATAGCAGAAGTATTATCACAGAGTATAGGAATGTTACTCTCAAAAATCTGGAAGTCTTCAAGCTGACTTTTCATCTAGAGCATTTGTGTGCTACATCCTGCTGCTGCTATGTACTCAGCTTCTGCTGTTGATAGCGCAATTGTTGATTGCCTTTTGCTGGAGCAAGAGATCAGATTTTCTCCCAGAAACTGGCAGCTTCCAGAAGTACTTTTACGCTCCACTCTGTCTCCAGCAAAGTCAGCATCGCAGTAGCCTACTAAACTGTAGTCACTAGATTTTCTATAAAACAAACCCAGATTAGTAGTACCTTTCAGATACTTGAAAATTCGCTTAACAGCTGTTAAGTGAGATTCTCTAGGATCTGATTGGAATCTAGCACAAATACAAACGCTGAATAATATATCAGGTCTTGAAGCTGTCAGATAAAGGAGAGAACCAATCATACCTCTGTAGACTTTCTGTTCTACATTTTTGCTTACCTCTTCTCTTTCCAGAATGCACGTGGGATGCATTGGAATCTTTGATGGCTTACATTCTGAGAGGTCAAATTTCTTCAGAAGATCTCTGATGTATTTGCTCTGATGAATGTAAGTTCCCTCTGGAGTTTGATTGATCTGAATTCCTAGAAAGAATTTCAGTTCCCCCATGAGGCTCGTCTCAAATTCTTCCTGCATACACTTAGCAAATTTTCTTCCAAGAGAAGGATTAGTAGAACCAAAAATAATATCATCAACGTAAATTTGACAGACTAAGATGTCATTCTTAACTTATTTACAGAATAAGGTAGTGTCCACCTTCCCTCTGGTGAATTCATTTTCTAAAAGAAAGTTACTTAGCCTTTCATACCAAGCTCTGGGAGCTTGTTTCAGACCATATAGTGACTTCTTTAGTTTGAAAACATGTTCTGGATGTTTTATATTTTCAAAACCAGGGGGTTGGTGCACATAAACCTCTTCTTCTATATAACCGTTTAAGAATGCACTCTTGACATCCATCTTGTACAGAGTGATGCCTCTATTAACAGCAAATGAAATTAAAAGTATGATAGATTCTAACTTGGCGACTGGGGCAAAGGTTTCTGTATAGTCTATCCCCTCTTGCTGACTATAACCTTGTGCAACCAGTCGTGCTTTGTTTCTGATGACTTCACCTTGTTCATTTAGCTTGTTTCTGAAAACCCATCTTGTTCCAATGACGTTGAATCCTTTTGGTCTGGGAACAAGATCCCATACGTCATTTCTGGTGAATTGATTCAGCTCTTCTTGCATTGCCAGAATCCAGTCATTATCCAGAAGTGCTTCATTAATAGAAGAAGGTTTAATCAGAGACACAAGTCCCATAAGGGTTTCTTCAGAGTTTCTGAAGCTTGCTCTTGTTCTGATTGGATCTTCCTTTCTTCCTAAGATGGTCTCTTCTGGGTGATCCAAGCTGCTTCTGGGTAATCTCTTCTGAGGTTGATCAGCAGCTGTTGTAGGATTGCTAGCAGTGCTCCTTTCAGATGTTGAAGGAGTGTTTGTGTTGAGAGCGTCTGATGACTTGTCTTCAGAACCTGTAAATTCAATTTCCATACCTGTAAAAACTTCATTCTGCTTTGACTTTTCAGAGTCAAGCTTATCATCAAAACGAACACTGATTGATTCTTCCACAATCTGTGTTTCTGTATTGTATACTCTGTACCCTCTTGAGCGTTCAGAGTATCCTAACATAATACACTTATGTGCTTTAGAGTCAAACTTGTTCAAATAATTCTTTGTATTTAACATAAAACAGGTACATCCAAATGGATGAAAATATGAAATGTTGGGCTTTCTGTTCTTCCACAATTCATATGGAGTCTTTTCCAGAATAGGTCTTATTGAGATTCTATTCTGAGTGTAGCACGCTGTGTTTATTGCCTCTGCCCAGAAGATCTTAGCAACGTTTGTCTCATTGATCATGGTTCTGGCCATTTCTTGCAATGTTCTGTTCTTTCGTTCTACAACTCCATTTTGTTGGGGAGTTCTAGGACAAGAGAAATCATGCAGAATGCCTCTGTCATTAAAGAATGACTCAAAATCTTTGTTTTCAAATTCTCCACCATGATCACTTCTGACTTTAACGATTCTAAGATCCTTTTCATTCTGAACTTGGTTACAGAAGGTAACAAACACAGAGTGTGACTCGTCCTTGTGTCTTAAGAACTTTACCCATGTCCATCTGCTATAGTCATCTACGATTACTAACCCATACTTCTTGTCACTGACTGAAGCAGTTTTAACTGGTCCAAATAAGTCAATGTGCAGAAGTTCTAATGGCTTAGAGGTAGAAACAACATTTTTAGATTTAAAAGAAGGTTTTGCAAACTTGCCTTTCTGACATGCTTCACACAGAGCATCTGAATTGAACTTCAAATTAGGAAGTCCTCTGACCAGATTGAGTTTGTTAATCTGAGATATTCTTCTCATACTAACATGCCCCAATCTTCTGTGCCAGATCCACTGCTCGTTGTTAACAGACAGAAGGCATTTTACATTCTGACTTTTTAGTTCAGAAAGTTTGATTTTGTAAATGTTGTTTTTCCTCTTTCCATTAAACAGGATAGTCCCATCTTTCTGACTAACAGCTTTACATGATTTTTGATTAAAGATTATATCATAACCGTTATCACTTAATTGACTTATGGATAACAGATTATGCATTAATCCATCTACTAGCAGAACATTATTAATAGAGGGAAGATTTCCATTACCTACAGTTCCAGAGCCAATGATCTTTCCCCTCTAATTGCCTCCAAAGCCAACGTGGCCTCCAGGCTTAAGTTCCAGGCTTTGGAACATATGCCTTCTTCCCGTCATGTGTCGCGAGCAGCCAGAGTCCAGGTACCATGACTGGTGTTTCTGACTTGCTGCTAAAGATATCTGCAACATGTATTATTTTATCCTTAGGTACCCATATTTTCTTGGGTCCTGATTTGTTAGATTTACCAAAACTCTGGTTGAATTTTGGTTTCACAGAGTACTTACTGCTAGCGTATTTAATATCATGTGTGTGACCATACACAAAATGTGAATTTAGAGGAGTGTGTTTAATGGTTAAGTCCATGACATTGTTTGGTGTAGGAACCTTACCTTGGTATCCTATTCCCTTCCTGTCGTTTCTGCTAACTCCATAGATCATTGAAGCCATTTTGCTTCTATCTATGCTTTTAGCAAGGAACTTCTGGAAACTGTGATCATACTCCTTGATGATCTCATCAGCGTTGCTGGGAGTTTCAGAAATTGGTTCCTTCTGAGAGTTTTGTAAAGTATTTTCTAACTTTGAAACTTTAATTCTCAGCTCAGAATTCTCCAATTTAAGACTCTCAGTCTTATTAGAGTCAGATTCAAGATTCCTTTTCAGGTCTCTGAATTTTACTCTAATCTGCTGATACCTTTCCAGGATTTCATTAAGGCTTTCAGCAAGTTTAGCCTTGGTAAAATTAACAGCAAAGTTAGGAAATACCTCTTCAGTATCTGATTCTGAGTCTGATTCAGAAGCTTCACTATCTTCTGAAATGCTAGCCATGAGAGCTATGTTTGCCCTCTCATCATCTGATTCTGAGTCAGCTTCAGACGAGTCAGAGTCATCCCATGTAGCCATGAGACTTTTCTTCTTTTCTCTTCCAAACTTCTTTTTGGGCTTTTCCCTCTGAAGCTTTGGGCAGTTACTCTTGTAGTGTCCTTGCTCATTGCACTCATAGCAGATGATGTCCTTGGTGTTTGGCTTTCTGCTTCTTGAGGAGCCTTCAGATCTTCTGTATCCAGAGGAAGAATCTGTCCTTCTGTATCTGGAAGAAGACTCGTTCTGATCAGATCTTCTGGGATTTCTGAACTTCTTTTGCCTCTGCTTCCACAGTTGATTCACTCTTCTGGAGAGGAGGGAGAGTTCGTCTTCTTCTGATGAGGATCCATCAGATGTTTCTTCAACTGCCTGCAAAACTTTAGACTCAGATTTTTTGTTAGATTTCAAAGCTAAAGGCTTACCTTGCTTCTGAGGCTCGTCAGCTTCTAGCTCTATCTCATGACTTCTGAGGGAGCTGATAAGTTCCTCCAGAGTAATTTTGTTGAGATCTTTTGCTAGCTTCAGAGCTGTAACCATTGGTCTCCACTGCTTGGGTAAGCTTCTGATGATTTTCTTGACATGGTCAGCAGTAGAGTATCCTTTGTCCAGAACCTTGAGACCAGCTACCAGAATCTAGAATCTTGAGAACATTGTTTCAATGGATTCAGATTCTTCCATTTTGAACGCCTCATACTTCTGAATGAGCGCCAGAGCTTTAGTTTCTTTGACCTGAACGTTGCCCTCATGCGTCATTCTGAGTGAGTCAAAAATGTTCTTTGCTGTGTCTCTGTTGGAGATCTTTTCATATTAAGTATAGGAGATGGCGCTGAGAAGGATGGTTCTGGCCTTGTGGTGATTCTTGAAGTCACTCTTTTGTTGGTCAGACATTGTTTTCCTATCAATCTTCTGACCGTTTGCATTCACAGGGTGAGTGTATCCATCTGTAACCATATCCCACAGATCAGTATCATGTGCCAGAAAGAAGCTTTCAATTCTGTCTTTCCAGTAATCATTTTCTCCATCAAAGACTGGAGGTTTGCCGCTGAATCTGTCTCTGTCCTCATGGTTGTCATTGCTGGTGTGAGAATAGTTTCCTGCCATTGTGTTTTTCTGACGTTGGATCTTGTACTGACACGGTTAAGTGTTTTAGCTCAGAACCATGCGCTCTGATGCCAATTGAAGAAGTGAAAAACACAAGAAGGGGGGTTGAATTGTAAAACTAAAAATCAATGCAATGAACAAGATATTTTTATCCTGGTTCGTTTGATCTCAAACTACTTCAGTCCACCCGTCAAGGTGATTTCGCCTCTCTCCAACGAGGTCTTAATCCACTATATTCAACTGAATATTACAATCTGCTTTAACAACTGCTAAAGCCTTCTTGATGCAAACCACAACCCGGTTTGTCAAGGAAACACTTTCTTACAAAGAAGATAAAACTAGGTGTGTGAATGTTTTCTACAAAACTGTATCACAACTGTGATGTTACACAACTTAAGCTTATGAAACTAGATTGCTAAACAATGATTGAGTAAGGAGATGTGTAGCGTTTAGCAAACTGAGAGAAGGAAGATTATGATTAGCTTTTAGGCGTGTAATATGTTGGAGAGCATTAGCCAATTCAATCTTCATAGTCTTGTTTATATAGCACTGAGATTGTTGAACGTTGGAGCAATAATCTTGATTCAATGCTAATAACAAACTTTCCTTATTGAGCAGATCTTGTCTGGAATGATGTCGTTGGTAATAATACGCTTTCAATGCACAGTACCGTTGCTACTTAAAGCATGTTCTGGCTTGGCCTCATTCTGACTCTGCTTAACTGCTGATGAACTGTTGTTGTCTTTATCAGAGTGTTGAGCGCAGTTCTGTTCATCAAGCTTCAGCATACACGTGAGTTAATCTTCTGATTCTGGTATTCTGATATAGCAACTTCTGATGCTGGTGTTAAAGACCAATATTCTGATGCTGATTAAGTGTGCTCTTGTTGATACCTATCAAAGTTTCTGCAAAGCAGAACGTAATATTTTTAGGTAGCAAATAGTTCATACATGAATCACATAAATAATATATCTTTTCATTTTGTTATCATCAAAACTTTCACATAAAAAAGTACCTTTTTTTAATATATATATATATATATATATATATATATATATATATATATATATATATATATATATATATATATATATATATATATATATATATATATATATATATATATATATATATATATATATATATATATATATATATATATATATATATATATATATATATATATATATATATATATATATATATATATATATATATATATATATATATATATTCATTATTTTTCTTAATAAACTTGTAAACATAAATAAATTATGTTTAGTTTAATTTGTTTTATTTTATTTTCATTCCATACTTATAAATATTTATTTTTGCATATATAAAAACTTTATATTTTCATACAATATTATTTATTATGTTAATATAAAAATACATAAAAAATGATACATTTGAACTTCATTTTCTTTTAAAATATAATTAGGGTTAAGCCTCCCTTCTAAAAATTATTTCTTTTCTTTATATTTTTAGGTTTAGATTAAAATTTTCTTTTACATAAAAACAAGACAAAAATATTTTCTTACATGTACATTATATTGCATCTTTAAATATTGTATTTTATTTATTCTAATTCGTACAAATTCGATTTGGTTGTAATAATTTATTTAGGTTTACATTCTTGCAAATCCCCATTCAAATTTGTATTCCCCCTCCCATAAAATTGTTGTAATAGCTTAGTAATATTTACATTATGCAATTTACCGCTTTACATACCATGATTAGTAATTATGGTTTGTATGATAAGATCGAAACAAAGAAAAATAGAAAACCTTAAATACAAGATAAAACCAAAGCATGAAAATGATACACTTGCACACAAGCATCCTTAGGGTTTCTCCACTTGGTTGCCTTATACAAAAATAGCCATGTTACGCATGCGAAGTATCTTGGTAAAACAAACAAATATAAAGATCATAGTCCCTCTATGACGCTATTCTAAGTTGCCTTACAAAAATGATCTTGGTCCCATCAAAAATGCTAAGATACTTTGCAAATATTGCTAATCATGGTTATACGATGACCCACGCCCGTCCCGTTTACATCCAAAGATAGGGTTGCTTACCAAATCAATGGTAAGATAATAATGTCAAAGGAATAGGAAATGCATAAGAAAGACATTTGAGTAGGTAGATTGCTTCTAGTTACTTGCTTTAATTTCAAACAAACATCCTTGTTATTTTCAAAACAAACACACACATTTCAAAACATCTTACAATCATTGGAAACATTTTCAAAAAAGACAAACATCTTTGTATACATTCTTACAAACGAGAATCATTACAAAGATTGCCAAAACAAATGGCCTCTTTTACAAAATACTTTCAAAACCACACCAGACACATTTTCAAACAACAAAAGCAAGTGATCTAGCAAGTAACTAAGAGCCCGTGGAAAACTATGGATGAAAAGGGTGCTAATACCTTCCCTTTTCATAATCTACCCCCCGAACTTAAGAAAACATCTCAAAGGTCTTTCCTGTTCTTTTTCACCTTTCCTTTTGGATAAAAGAAAAGCCGGTGGCGACTCTTGTTAATCGCAACATTTGCGATAAAACGCAAAACCCTCAAGTCGGTTCTCCTACCGTATCACACCCACCATACTGAAATGTTGTATATAATTCACAAAGGGATTCCAGGAATGCCAGATTCATGCTAGTATTTAACATGCTCCTGCAACCGAATTGCATTCTATAATCAAGCCATGGCCCTTCAGAGGTTGGGCACGAGACTTAGTTAGAGAAATTCGACCAGCCTCATCAAAAGGTCAGAGGTACATTCTAGTGGGAATCGATTATTATACATAATGGATTGAGGAAATACCTTTGGTAAATGTTGATCGAGAAACTATTATTAAATTCATCCAAAGGCATATAATTTATAGGTTTGGAATCCTAGAGGCAATTACAACTGATCAGGGGTCAGTTTTCACTGGTTGAAAGATGAAGGAATTTGCTAAAGAAGTTGGATTTAAGTTATTGACTTCTACATCTTACTATGCTCAGGCAACTGGGCAAGTCGAAGTTGTGAACAAAGTAATTATTGGCTTAATAAAAAGGCATGTGGGAAGGAAGCCAAATAATTGGTCTCAAAAGGTCTTGAGTGATCTCAATTCCACAATTCGATTCAGGAGGTCTACTTCATCTCATCTTCAGATATCAAGACCAAATTTTGCATGGAAGGTCATGTAATTTTGAAGAACATTATAGGTCATTTTGAAGCTCAACACTTAGAAATATTTCTGAGTAAAAATACCCGTGTGTTTTTCCTGATTTCAAACTTGAATAACTTTTTGCTCAAGCATCCAAAGGCTACCTTTATTGGCACATTGTGAATTTTGTTGTAAGATATTTCCATTGCAAAAATAATGATATCATAAAGCTCCCTACATTATGTGCCCCATGGCAGTAAAATTGGTACCATGAAACTGATTTTGTCAAAACAATCAGATTGCAAATTGATTAGTGTAGCCTCTAAACACAAATTTATCGTGCGTTTTATTTTTAAACATGATTAACCAAGTTTCCTGAAAGGTTTAGCACATCAAAACGCAAGGGATGGTTGAGTTTTGACAACTTGCAAGTCACACTTTTCTCATGATATAGGTGCACACGAATTCCCCTCATACTTGATCATTTCTCCCACTTTTTGTTTCTATCAAGCTCAGTGATAAATAAGGATCATAAATGACTTATTTCCCAAGCTTTAGAGAGCCAGAAAACCTTTGTCAAACTTCCTCCATACCTCTCAATGTCGCAACTTCGAATTTGGTTTTAAGGCACATTTCAATCCAATTTCTTTGTTCATTCTTCATCATCCTTGAACTTCAATGAAGCTAACAGAAGAAGAACCAAGCCTTGAAGTGCTCTAAATTTTTCTAGCCAAGTCATGTTTCAAAGCTCTGAATTTGAGCTTCAACATGTAGATTCATCCATCAATTATCTCCAAACTTATTACTATAATGTAGCTATCATCACTCTGATATTCATAGCATCGTTGGTTTTTAACTGGAAGTGAGTTTTGCTCATGAATTTTTAAATCCCTTTTCATTGGTTTCCTTTTGGTTTTTTCCAAATCGACCGAGCTACAGTTTATATAAATTTTTCAAGGTGGTACCATTGGAATCATCTTGATGAAATGAAGTGAATGGAACCGGTATGAGCTTCTAATTTTACAGATTGAAGGACCTGTAATTCGCGTGTGGCCGGAGGTTAAAGACGATGGCATGCCATATCTCAACCAGTGACAAGGCGCCACTTGTTTTTTTCAAATCTGTTTTTTAATTAATGATCTGGTGGTTTATTCACTAATGTCTATATCATGCACAGCGTGCCAGATCTCTTGGATTTAATTACTAATGTATTTTGACATTGATCAGATGGTCCACATTATTTTGATATTATTTTTTATTTTCTGGTTTTTGTTTTAAATTGTTTTAAACTTCAAAAATTCATTAAAAAAATCATTTCAACTTCTAAAATTGTGAAAATATTATCAAAAATATTTTTGATTTTTCTTTTTCTGATTTTTATTGTTTCACAATTTTATTTTGTGATTTGGTATTTTTTATGATTTTTCACTTTATTTGACTTGTTTTAATTATTTAAAAATACTTTTTGGTCATTTTAAATTCTGGAAAAATTATGTAAGGATCCAATGACCTCTTGACAAATATTGGTGACCTTATTTTAATCTTATTTTTTATTTTATTATTTCTCATAAATTTTGGTTTATTTTTCTTATTTATTTAAATTTTAAAAATAGTTTATAAATTCTGGAAAAAAATTGTCAACACTTATTGACTCATGTTTGACTTCTGATATTTGTTTAGGATTTTTATTTGGTGTTTTAATACATGTTGTGTATTTTAGCAATTATTTTTTTTAAATCATTTAAAGTTTGTTTATATTAAATATATTTTATTATTTTTTATTGGTCCTGATTTTGGGACACTTGGGTGTTATTTTGGGACAAGATTCTAAATCTCATTGGATCTTGGGTGTTGATAGTTGAGAAACTAAATCCATCAAAATGGATGAATGATGTTGATGATATTTTGAAACTCTAATTCCATCTGATGCATTAGTTGTACTATCATTCTCCTCCCTCTTCATCTTATTCCTTTATTGTTTTTACTTGTGCTACATATTTTTGGAGAATGGTCTATATATCATCTATCTGATATGGTGGTACATAGATTGCTATTGATCGGCCTCAAAATAGGTGTGACTTCTATATAAGTCCACTTATGATTGCTTAATATTGCGCTAAATTTGTCCCGATTCAAAAATTATCATTTGTGGCTCAAACCTATGTTTTCAAGCCCAAGCATGTTTAACTTAAGAGCTTGAATCCAATAACTTTGAAGGTCATTGTTAGAAGGCTTTGATTCTATCAATCCTTTAATGAACTTTATGAACTTTGGTATAAGTGAATCATTTGAACATTGTTTATTATATGTGGTTGCTTTGAACAATTGAAATGAATGATATACTTGACAAAAAAAATGAGACTTGTTATTGAGAAGCTTTGATTTTATCAATCTTCTAATGAGTTTTCAAAATCAAGCTTCAAGATGGTCATTCAGCTAACCTTTTGTACTTGACTTCTAACTTCTAATTCACTAACAATTAACTTTACTTTATGCCTTTACTTTGTGCCTTTTCTTTTATTTACCATTTATTTTAGCATTTACATTTCATGCTATTTTTCTTTTTCTCACTTGAGCATTTACCTTTATGTCATTTTATCTTTGTTCACTTGATAATTTATCTTTATGCCATTTTTTTTGCTCACTTGAATTTTCTTTTCTTTTGAAAACACTTAATAATCAACTTCACCATAATAAACCTTTAAGGTTACTTGGACTATTTGGTTAACATCCTTAGCATTCTAGAGTTGTGGATCTCTCGGACTTAGGATTAGAAGCCTTGATACTTGAGGACCTTGTTTCTCTGTTGTTATTCTATCTGAAGTTCTTGGGTTTCACTCCAAGACATTGGGTTGATTTTTCTTTGTGTGCAGGTTATTCTGATTATATGATTTGTCTGTGATTAAGATTTCCCTTGTATACAGCTGTTAGTCTGCCCAATTTTTATGAAGACTTAATTCATCTGAAGCTTGGTATTCCTCAGAGGTTTAGTATTTTTGCTTGCTTGGTTTTAATCCAAAGGATGGGAATTTACATTGACTTCTTATGTCAAGTGTTAGCTTCTTATTGATTAGATCATTCTTTTTCTTGGCTTTTACCTTATGCTTTAGGATAGTTTCTTCATCTCCTCCTATATTCTTTAATTTCAAAAAAAAATCTTCTCCCTCCTTTTCAAAACTCTTCTTGTTTTCTAACTTAAATGGATTTTCATAATAAACTTGGACTTAAGTCCATGCATTTTCAAAAATCTTTTCTTAATCAAAATTTGATCAATTTAACCATACTTTGACATCTTTTGAAAGATTAAAAGTCAATTAACCTAATTCAAACCATTTTACCACTTTGGTTTTTTACTTTAAAACCATTTCTCAAAATATTAGACTATTGTCGATTCTTATAGTGATGTGAGCTATTATACTTCTACAATATGCAGTGAAATAAGATATTTTCAACTTGGGTGTCGAGTGAGGCTTTGTTGATTTTAAAACCCAAGCCATATCATCCACTTTGAGACGATGCAAATTCTCCTTTCTCATAATCGTGGGTAGTAAGTATGTTTTCCACTCGGATATGACGATGATGTCTCTTCTCTTAAAATTAACCAACACATGTGTGTTTTAAATTTTTTCAGGTGAACTACGAGTACCCTGATCCACTATTGCATGAAAAGTGGTACGTAGGCACTAAAGGTTCGCAACCTCGACGGGTGAAAAATTGTAAAAAATATTTCTTTTCTCATCTTCACCATCTATTTTTGTATACATCTTTTATAGCCAAAATACACAGATTTTCAAAGAGGTCCCTGTGGAGTACCGTAGATGTTTAGGGTGCTAATACCTTCCCTTTACATAACCAATCCTCATACCTAAATTCTCTCCTCCTCTTTTTTTTTGGTTTATTCTCTCTTTTCCCATTTCCTTTGGAAACAATAAAGCGGGGTGGCAATTTTTATTTGATCTATGCGAGTTAAGTCAATCCAATGGCTTAGTCTCAACATTTCTACCGCTATAGAAAATTGGCGACTTCACTGGGGAAAGAATCTCTAAATGGGTTAAGCCTATATTTGTTTATTTGTGTATGTGCTATTATTTATTGTATATTATGTGTTGTATATATGTATGTCTGGATTATTTTCTAGTTTTCAGGGCGGTATAATCATGGTAACTTTGAGGGAGGAATCCCAAAAAAGGAGACATGAGATCCCCCACTCAGTGGAGGCCCCTTTGACTATAGTATTTGTTTACCAAGCAATCGGAAAGATTTGCTCCTTTCGACCTGGGAGCCTGAGAAGGTGAGGATCATAGAATCCTTAACCCATCTTGGCCTTTTAGGTGTAGTGCAGAGACTATGATAGACCAATTCAGAAGTTGTTGTCACGCGATGCTACACTCAGATGAGTTTTTCCTGAGAATATTGCTAATTACCGAGCTAATCGGGATGTTGGTAATATTCGAAGGAAGAATATAGACTCTAGGAAATTTTAGAACCTTGTTCGAAAGGTGATAAACCATTAGTCCTTACCTTGTGGGTATTAACTTTGACTTCATGCTCATGACGCCGAACCTATGAACCCCCATGTTTGTGATCTTGTGTGTGATTTTTTCATCATACATTCATGCACCCATGAGCATTATTTAAATAGTTGATTCAAGGAAATTAAGGTTGAATTTTAAAAATATCTATGGTAATTTTTTACCATGAATTTTGGGAGGAGAAAGACTCGGAAGTACAGTTTCAAGGATCCTAAGATAGAGGAACTGATGAGTTTGATTCCTGAGATTGAGAGTTCTACAGATTTCTGGAAGAAGTATGAAGTCATTGTGCCTCTTATGAAGCTCGAGATGAAGGAGGATACTCTTTATACATTCATCCATTTCTATGATCCTTTGTGTCGTTGTTTTACTTTTCCTGATTATCAGCTAATGCCCATGTTGGAGGAGTATTCTTACTTACTCAGTTTACCTATTACTGATTGTGTTCCTTTCACCAGCTTCAAAGGAGAGCCTGAGTCTCATGAGATTGCCACCATAACTCACATGAAGAAGTCTGAGATTGAGGCTAACATGACTATTAAAGAAGAAATCAAGGGTTTACCTACAAAGTTTCTATTGGAAAAAGCTTGTTACTTCGTCAAGATGAAGAGTACAACTGCTTTCGAGGCTATATTTTCTTTGCTTGCATATGGTTTGTTCTTGTTTCCTAACATCGACAAATTTGGGGATGTTAATACCATTAGGATCTTTCTGATTGGGAATCCATTACCTACATTTCTAGGAGATACTTATTATTTCATCCATCTTCAGAATTTCTATCAGGGATGGATGATCATTTGTTGTAGGTCATTGTTATATTAGTGGTTTGTTTCTCACTTACCTCGGTATGTTGCTTTTTGCGATATCCAGAAGGAACCGCGTTGGGCCCCAAAGATTATTGCTCTCACACATTCTAACATTGATTAGTATCATCAAGCTGATTATGATAAAGAGATTATTAATAGATGTGGTAGTTTCCCCAATGTTCCTCTTCTTAGTACAAATGGAGGAACTAACTACAATCCTATTCTTGCACGCCGCCAGCTTGGATATCCGATGAAAGACAAGCCAAACAGAATTCATTTGTGTGGTTTATTTCTTAAAGAAGGATAATATCATAGGGAAGCTAAGGAAGATATTGAAAAGGCTTGGCTTCATATTCATAGGAAGGGTAGAAAAGATTTGGGACCAAGAGGAGTTGTTTCTCTAGAGCCTCATCTCCGTTGGGTACAAGCAAGGGAAATTCAATTGAAGATGACTTATTCTCGTGAAGAACCTATATTTGATATGTTTATGAGGACTACTACTCCTATCTTAGATGATGTGGAATAACTTTATCTTTCCTTAGTTAGGATGCAGCAAGAAAGGAAATCATGGAAGAAGAAGTACCAAACTTTGGAAGTGTCCTACTCAACAAAATTTAAAGAGAATGATGAATTGATTGAGATTCTTGAGAGTCATGTTATGGAGATGATGGAGAAGTAAGAGGATTTATTTTCCTCTAGAGTCCAACCAGGTCCCGGTCACCCATTTTTTGATTCTGGTGAATGGAAAGAAGTGGCCTACAAGTAGGCAGAAGAGAACAAGTAGTTGAAGGCTCAGATTGCAAGACTCATAGGAAAGTTTCAGTGAGTTGAGAGATCTTCGTCAACTTTGGCTCCTTAGGATTTTTAAATTCTATCTTTATTCTCTTGTACTTAGGATTATTGAAACTTGTACTAAAAGTTCTAATCCATTATGAAGTTATTATTAAAATGAGAATTTTCAGTATTTCCAGATGTGTTAGTACTTCAATATTTGCAATTGTTTATAATTATGAGTTCCTTGAAAAAAATATCATATGCATTGAATATCATGCATCATTTTGCACATATTTATTGCATTATTATTCTTTCACAGGTGTCTTACTTATTTCTCTACTTCAACAGTCAGTAAGTTGTCTCATTGTTACAATACTCGAGCTAATTCTAGAAAGAAGATGGAAAACCTTGAAAAAGAGAATCGTAAGTTGCGCGAAGAAGTTACTACTTTGAGAGCTGGTATGGACAATTTGAATGCTTTGGTAGAATCGTTGGTGGCTACTCAAAATCAGCCACCACCACTTCCTCCCCTGTCTCCTCATGCTACTCAGCCACAACAGACGACCGTTATTTCAGAGGTTCTGTCAGTTCCCATTATGTTACTCCAGTTACTGTTGCTCAATATCATATGCCTCGTGGTTACCCGTGGGAATGCCTTAGAATTTCATGTCAGAAGGTTACAATCATCTTGCTTCTGTTGCTAATAATGAGATTCATCATGGTGCACCTCCTGCAGTGAATGATATGCCTGTTATTGATGATGAAGTTTATCATCCTACTCCTCCACCAAGTGAAAGTTTGGGTTTTTATGACCGAATGGACAATTTTCAGGATCAATTCAATGAAATGCAGAAAAAAGTGAAGGCTCTCCGAGGGAAAGAGTTATTCGGACAAAATGTCAGTGACCTCTGCTTGGTTCCTAATGTGAAAGTTCCAACAAAGTTTAAGGTGCCAAAATTTGAGAAGTACAAGGGAAACTCTTTTCCCCATGACCACCTGGTGATGTATATCAGAAGGATGCCCACTCATACTGATGACCAATGTTTTCTTATTCATTTCTTCCAGGATACTTTAACTGGTGTTGCCTTGAAGTGGTATATGGGATTGGACAGTAGCAACATCCGCACATTCAATGACTTGGGTGAAGCTTTCCTGAAGTAGTATAAGTACAACGTATTTATGGCACCTGGCTGAGACCAATTGAGAGTTATGACTTAGAAAGATTAGGAGTCATTTAAAGAGTATGTGTAGCATTGGCGCAAGGTTCCTGCCCAAGTGGTACACCCAATGAGAGAGAAAGAAATGACTAAGGTCTTCCTAAAAACCCTTGGTTCATTTTATTATGAAAGGATGGTTGCAAGCACACCAATTTATTTCACTAAGATGGTAAGTATGGGTGTCCGTCTAGAGGAAGCTGTCAGGGAAGAATGATTGTCAAAAGATGAAGGTTCTAGTGGAACAAATAAATCATCATATGGGTTTTCTAAAAAGAAATAAAGTGAAACAAATATTGTTGCTAAAGAAATAAGGGTTAGACCTCTAAGAAGACGTCATCAACACCATCAACAGTTTACTTCTCTAACTCCGGTTGTCAATGTAGCTTTGACTGTTGTTGCTTACTAGAGAGCAACTCAACAAGGTAATCAAGGTCAAGGTCAGAAGAGAGAAAATTTTGATCCTATTCTGATGAGTTATGCAGAATAGTTTTCGACTTTGATTCAAAAGAAATTTGTGCAGACTAGGCCTCCTCTTGTTATACCTTCAACTTTAACATAGTATTATAAAGCTGATCAGACTTGTGCTTTTCATCAAGGAGCCCCTCGGCACAACATTGAAAACTATTATCCATTGAAGTCTGAAGTATAGAAGATGGTAAGATCTGGTCTTATGTATTTTAAAGATGTTGGTCCCAATGTGAAGGATAATCCACTACCCGAAAATGGACGTGGAGGTGTTGTAAATATGGTTGCTGGTTGTCCTGAGGATTTCAGGATTTATGATATCAATCTGGTCAGAGGTGATTTAGTGAAGATGCATGTTGATCTTTGTGAGTTCATCTACTATACACATGACAATTCTGCTTGTAGTGTTTGTAGTACGGACGTCCATGGATGTGATAAAGTGAGAGAGGATCTGTAAGAGATGATGGATGAAAGACTTATCCACATAATTTGACCAAGGGCTGAATATGAAGAAGATATGAATATGGTTTATGGTTGTCCCAGTGAATTCCGGATTTTTGATGTAAACTATGTGAATGATGATCTGGTACAGCTGCACGCCATATTTTGTCACATGGATGGCCAGGAGGTACATCATTATGGGTCCTGTCAGATCTGCTATAGGGATTTCCGTGGTTGTTCTATTGTAAGAAGAGGCGTTAAATTGCTGCTAGATGATGGTACTATCAGGGTCACATGCAACGAAATTTATTATAATTGAACTAATGTGATTGAAGACTACTTTGTTAAGGCCATGTATGATGATGAGTATGTTTCTGCTGATGCATTCTTTTCTTCTGATGAAGGAATGTTTTATGATAATGGTCATGTGATTATTGAGTATTCTAAAGAAGCAGGGGTGAATGTCATTGTGTCATATTTTGGTGTTCCCACTCATGTAGAAATTGTGTACCACAGTAAGCATATTGTTGCTCCCGTAGTTATTTGTCTACCTGGTCCTATCCCATATGAATCAGAGAAAGTTGTGCTTTATAACTACAATAAAACTATCCTGGAAGATGGTATGAAAATTCATATCCAACATTTGTCCCATGTTGAGAATATTGTTAAAGCTAGTCGGGTAACTCGTAGTGGTCGTATCTTCGCCCATACCTTTCGAGGAGATGTTAATTCTTGTAAGAAGGTTGTTGAGAATTCAGAACCTAATAAAGTGGTAGGAGAATCTAGTGGCACCCCTTGGAAAAGGATGTGGATGACTTGCTGAAAATCATCAAGATGAGTGATTACAAGATTGTGGATCATTTGTTGCAAACTCCATCTAAAATTTCCATTTTAGCCTTGTTGATGAATTCCTCTGCTCATCGAGAATCTCTGATGAGGGTGTTGGATCAGGATTTTGTTGAAAGGGATATGTCTCTAGATCAATTTAGCAGTGTTGTGGGGAATATTACATCTTGTAACAATCTGAGCTTCTGTGATAATGAGTTGCCTGATGAAGGGAGAAACCATAACCTGGCTATGCATATATCTATAAATTGTAAGATTGACTCTTTGTCCAATGTGCTGATAGAAAATGGATCTTCTTTGAGTGCCATACCAAGAATAACTCTCATGAAGTTTAAATACCAAGGAACTCATATGCATCCTAGTGGTATTATAGTAAAAGCTTTTCATGGTTCGAGAAAATTTGTCACTGAAGAGGTGCATTTACCTATTCACATAGGTCCGTACTTATTTCAAATTACCTTTCAGGTTATGGATATTGTCCCAGCCTATAGTTGTATATTGGGATGACCTTGGATCCATGAAGCAGGAGCAGTTACTTCAACCTTGCATCAAAAGCTGAAATTTACCCGTGAAGGAAAGATAGTCATTGTGAATGGTGAGCAAGCTCTGTTGATATCTTATTTGTCTTCCTTTAGAATTGTAGAAGTTGATGAAGCCGTTGTTGGAACTTAGTTCCAAGCTTTGTCTATTGATAACATAAGGAAGAATGAAGATTATATCACCTCATTTAAGGATGCCCAACAGGTAGTGCAGAAGGGCCCTAACAAGGTGTGGGGCAGGTTATTAGTCCACATGTGAACATGAATGGGACTGGTTTGGGTTTCTCCATGAAGAATGAAGTTGTGAAGCCAAAGTCTACTCAAAGTAAATATCAAGACATTTTCACAGTGCAGGATATCTCCATCTGACTACTCCAAAGATCAACGTTATTCTCGAAGATAAGTCGGAGCAAGGGATGTCGAACTTTGTGACACCTGGAGTCAGAATCCAGAATTGGATCACTGTTGATGTTCCTTCTTTCATTCACATTTCAAAGTAATTTTTTTGTTTGTCTTTTCAAAAGTCTTTCATTCTGCCCAAGGTGAAAGTAATGTTGTATGGGCGGGTCTTTTATTTTGATTTTTAAGATCATTAATAAAAGTTGTTTTTGATTTCCAAAATGTGTCTTTATTTTCTGATTTTTCTTGGAAAATGGTAATCAGAAAAAAACCTTTCAAAATAAATAATAATTGTAAATAAATCTGCATTATCGCTTGTTACATGTGTCAGTTTCTAAAATCAATCATAAATCATATGTGCAGAAACTGTTGAGTGCAATGACCCTGCACCCTCTCCCAACTTTGAATATCCTGTGTATGTAGTTGAAGAATAAGAATATGATGAAATCCCATAAGAGGTTTCACAGTTGCTCGAGCGCGAGGAAAATACCATTTAGTCGTATAAAGAGTCGTTGGAGACGATTAACTTGGGTTCAGAGGAAGATCCAAAAGAAGTCAAGATTAGGGCACTGCTTCATCTCAATGTGAAGGTAAAGTTGATTGAGTTATTAAAATTGTATGTGGATATATTTGCTTGGTCTTACCAAGACATGCCTGGTTTGGATACCGATATTGTAGAACATTATTTGCCGCTAAAGTCAGAAGGTTCACCAATCAAGAAGAAGCTGCGAAGAACTCATCCTGACATGGCAATGAAGATTAAAGAAGAGGTTTTGAAGGAAATTGATGTTGTTTTTCTTGTAACATCAGTATACCCTCAGTGGATTGCCAATATTGTTCCAGTACCAAAGAAAGACAGAAAAGTTCATATGTGCGTTGATTATAGAGATTTAAATAAAGCAAGTTCGAAAGATGATTTCCCCTTGCCACATATTGATACGTTGGTTGACAACATAAAAAAATTCAAAGTGTTCTCATTCATGGACGTATTTTTGGGATACAATTAAATTAGGATGGCTCTTGAGGACATGGAAAAAACAATGTTTATCACACCCTAGGGAACATTCTGTTACAGAGTGATGCCCTTCAGGTTGAAGAAAGTCGGTGCAACGTACTAAAGGGCTATGTAAACCCTATTCCATGATCTGATGCATAAGGAAATTGAAGTATATTTTGATGATATGATCTCCAAATCCCAGACTGAGGAAGGGCACATAAAAGACTTGTTGAAATTGTTTCAGCATTTGAGGAAGTATTGTCTCTACTTGAATCCAAATAAGTGTAATTTTGGTGTTCGTTCGGGAAAGATTCTAGGTTTCATTGTCCGCGAAAAAGGAATTAAAGTTAATCCTAATAAAGTTAAGGCAACTCAAGAAATGCCAGCACCAAGAACTGAAAAGCAAGTTAGAGGCTTCCTTGGACGTTTGAATTACATCTCCAGGTTTATTTCCCATATGACTGCAACATGTGAATCAATCTTCAAGTTGTTGAAGAAAGATCAAGGTAGTGTATGGACGGATGATTTCCAAAGGTCATTTGAGAGCATTAAAGAGTATCTTATTAAGCCTTTTATCTTTCTCCCTCCTATTGAAGGAAGACCATTGATTATGTATCTGACTGTGTTGGATAACTCCATAGGTTATATTTTAGGACAACAAGATGAAACATGAAGAAAAGAATATGCCATTTATTATCTCAGCAAAAAGTTCACTGACTGTGAGTCACGGTATTATATGCTAGAAAAACATGTTCTACTTTGTCTTGGGTGGCAAAGAAATTGCGATAATATATGTTGAATCATACTACTTGGTTGATTTCCAAAATGGATCCAATTAAGTATATTTTTGAAAAGTCTGCTCTTACTGGAAGAATTTCCCATTGGCAGATGTTGTTGTCCGAATATGATATTGAAGGCTATTAAAGGTAGTGTGTTTGCAGAGTACCTTGCTCACCAACCGGTTGAAAATTATCAGTCTGCTAAGTATGATTTGCCTGATGAGGATGTGATGTTTTTGAAAGTAAAAGATTGTGATGAACCTTTGCCCGAGGAAGGTCCTGATCATGAATCATGATGGGGTATGGTGTTTGATGAAGCTGTAAATGCTTATGGAAAAGGAATTAGTGTCGTGATTATCACTCCATATGGGTCACATATCCCTTTTACTGCAAGGATGATATTTGATTATACTAACAACATGGATAAGTATGAAGCTTGTATCATGGGTCTTGAAGAGGCTATAGATATCAAAATCAAAACTCTTGATGTATATGGTGATTCCGCTTTGGTAATAATTAGATCAAAGGAGAATTGGGGACTCGTCACATTGGCTTGATTCACTATAAAGATTATGCAAGAAGATTATTACCTTTCTTTAATAATTCTATCATATTCCCAAAGATGAGAATCAGGTGGCAGATGATTTAGCCACTTTGGCTTCCATGTATCAAGTGAATGGTTGGAATGATGTACCTCAGATTATAGTTCGGTGTCTTGATAGACCAGCTCATGTGTTTTCTACAGAGGGGACGTCAAATGAAAAACCTTTATATTATGATATCAAGCCCTTTCTCCAGACTCAGGAATATCTGGTTGGTGCGTCAAATAAGGATTGGAAGACATTGAGAAGGTTGTCAGGTAGCTTTTTCCTTAATGAAGATGTGTTATACAAGAGAAATTATGACATGGTCTTGCTCAGATACGCGGATAGACACGAAACAAACATGTCGATGTATGAGATCCATGAAGGTTCCTTTGGTACCCATTCCAATGGACATTCGATGGCAAAGAAGATGTTTAGGGAAGGTTACTATTGGCTGCCAATGGAATCTGACTGTTACAAATTTGCAAATAAGTTCCATAAGTGTCAGATTAATGCTGACAAGATTCATGTTCCTCCAACTCTTCTCAATGTTATTTCCTCCCCATGGACTTTTTCTATGTAGGGTATTAATATAATTAGAATGATTGAACCCAAGGTGTCGAACGGGCATCGTTTCATCTTTGTGGCAATTGACTACTTCACCAATTGGGTGGAAGCAGCTTTTTATACTAATGTCACCAAGCAGGTGGTAGTACACTTTATCAAGAATAATCTTATATGTCGATATGGTGTGCCAAGTAGGATTATCACTGATAACAACTCGAATTTGAATAATAAGATGATGACAGAACTTTGTGAAGAATTCAAGATTGCCCATCACAACTCATCTCCTTACAAGCCTAAGATGAATGGGGCTGCTGAGGCTGCTAATAAAAATATTAAGAAGAACATCCAGAAGATGGTTGTTACCTATAAGGATTGGCATGAGATGCTCTCTTTTTCTTTGCATGGGTATCGTACATCCATCTGCACTTCAATAGGGGCAACCCTATTCTCTCTTATGTATGGTGTTATACCCCAATTTTTTACCCTAAGATCTCTCATCATCTCATATTATCAATACATCAAGATCACACATTAGGGTTGGTTCTCCCTCTCTAATTCATCCTATATTTAAGTTTGCTATTGGGGGGTAACCAAGCACCTTGAATTGTGTATCTTGTACATGTATTCTTTTAACTAACATCAAGATATGTATATATGTTTCTTTGGATGTTCATATTGTAGGTAATGACACAATTGCGTCCATATCACCATCTAACCTAGGGTTTGAGGGGTGGTTCTCAGTCAAATGGTTCTTCAATGGATGGAAAGAGCTCAAGTTTCAAGGCTATGTATATGATATCAAAGTTTTTGGTTCAAAGAGCTCTCTCACCTTATTTAGGTCAAGTTTTCCTCAAAGTTGGTGGTGGCATTCATCAAGAAAATTCATAGGTTCATGTGTTTATTTCAATGCCTTATTCAAAAAAGTTTCATTAAGACTGTAGTTCCATCTTTGAGCGTGCTTAAAGATGACATCATTTTAAGGCCTATTTTGATTCATCATTCTTTATTTTTCCAAGGAAGTTCAAAAATATTCAAGGTTGATTCAACAAATTTGATCTAATTAAGCAAGGGCTTGATTCAGTAATCACAAGTGCATAACTCTCTCAATTTTAAATATTTTAAGTTGTTTCTTTTTGCTATGGGTTCTTATCATCATCTACAACAACTTCACTTCACATGACAAGATCCAATTGTGCAAGAAAAATCATCAAAAGTTGAAAGGGGTTTCAAGTCATTTTGACACTCTCTGTGCTAGGGTTTGTTGACTTCCAAGAACAATATCTTGCTCATTTTTTTATATTTTTAATTGACTCCAAATCTATGATTCTCTTTAAAGGGTACTTAACAAGTTATCTTCGGGGATCTGAAGCTAATTCTGAATGGAAGATCGCTAATGGTTGAGAAAGATTACAAGTCTCTTTGAAAAGCCTTTGAATCTTAAGGTTTGACTTTAAAAGATAATAACTTGGTCAATTTTTATCTCCTTGAGCCCATTCTTTTTCCACAATAATCTTTGGTATGTTTACTACAACTTTGTTTCAGTGTGCAAGACTTGAAAATGCTTGGAAAGTTGTTGAAGAATTGAAAAGATTATACGTCTTTTGTGAAATTTCTCAAATTTGTTTATCATCTTCCTAAGGCCATAAATCTTTCAATTTTTATGATTTTTGAGTGGTCTCAATTCCATAATTTAATTAAAGAGTTCTACTTCATCTCATCTTCAGATATCAAGACCAAATTTTGAGTGAAAGGTCATGTAAATTTGAAGAACATTATAGGTCACTTTGAAGTTCAACACTTAGAAATATTTCTAAGTACAAATACCAGTGTGTTTTTCCTGATTTCAAACTTGAATAAATTTTTGCTCAATAATCCAAATGCTACCTTTCTTGGCACATTGTGAAGTTTGTTGTGAGATCTTTCTAATTTAAAAAGAATGAGATCATAAAGCTTCCTACATTGTGTGCCCCATTCCCTTGAAGTTGCTTCCATGAAAATGAGTTTTTGTTTGAAGTTAGAATTTGATTTCCATAACGTGGCCTCTAATCACCAATTTTGTGTGTGTTTTTCACTTAAACATGTTTAACAAACTTCCTCTGACTTGTTTAAGCATCAAAACACAAGAATTGAGTGAGTTTTGAAGGATTACAAGTCACACTTTGCTCATGATGCAGGTATGCACGATTTTCACTCAAATTGCATCATTCACCCCTCCTCTTGATTCCATTCACTTATCCTATAAATACATACCAAATTACACTCATTTCCCAAGCTTTAGAGAGGTGGAAAACCTATGTCAAACTTCCTCCATACCTCTCAATTCTACAACGTCAAATTTGGTTTTAGAGCTTTTTTCAATCCAATTTATTTGTTTATTCTTCATCCTTGAACTTCAACGAAGCTAACAGACGAAGAACAAATCCTTGAAGTGCTCTAAATTGTGCTAGCCAAGTCAAGTTTCAGAGCAATTTCTTCATACTTCATTCAGGTAGTTTAAGGCATCAATTCTTCTAACTCAAATTAATAGAATGGTCTATGATGTTTATTGATGCTTACTGATGGTATAATTTTGATCAATCGATTCATTTGATGCATCTGTTTTCGATTTCAAAAATTTTAAAAACTCTCAAGTTTTTCTCAAATATGTTGAGTTACACTTTAAATAAATTTTTGTGAGGGTACCATTGGAATCGTCTTGATGAGATGAAGCAAATGACACTGGTCTGAGCTTCTAATTTTATAGATTGAAGGGCCTGCAAACCGTGTGTTTTCGGTTGACTTTTCAATTATCTGAAGGTTGAAGACGATGACATGGACGTCTTCAACCAATCAGAGCCTCACGCGTGTTTTTTCAAATATGTTTTTAAATAATTGATCTGGTATGTTACTCACTAATGATCATGACATGCACAGCGTGTCAGATCCCTTAGATTTGATTACTAACGTTTTTTGACAATGATCAGATGGTCCACATTTTTTTTTAGTTTTATTTTATTTTTTTATTTTTGTTTTTAATTGTTTTAAACTTCAAAAATTCATTAAAAAAATCATTTCAACTTCTAAAAATGTGAAAAAAATAATCAAAAATACTTTTGATTTTTCTCTTTCTGATTTTTATTTTTTCATAATTTTATTTTTTGATTTGATATTTTTTATGATTTATCACTTTATTTGACTTTTTTTAATTGTTTAAAAATATTTTTCTTGATTTTTAAATTTTGGAAAATCATGGAAAGATCCAATGACCTCTTGACAAATATTGGTGACCTTATTTTATTTTTAATTTTTTTATTTTATTATTTTTTACAAATTTTAGTTTATTTTGCTTATTTCTTTAAATTTTAAAAATAGTTTCTGACTTTAAAGAATTTTGAAAAATTTTGTCAACACATATTGACTCATGTTTGAATTCTGATATTTTTTTAGGATTTTTATTTGGTATTTTGATACGTGTTGTGTATTTTACCAATTATTTCCTTTTTTAAATCATTTAAATTTTATTTTATATTAAATATATTTTTATTATTTTTGTATTGGTCATGATTTGGAGACACTTGGGTGTTATTTTGGGACAAGTTCCTTAATCTCATTGGTTCTTGGGTGTTGATAGGTTGAAAAACCAAATCCACCAAAATAGATGAATGATGTTGATGATATTTGAAACCTTAATTTCATCTGATACATCCTTCTCCCTCTTCATCTTATCCCTTTCTTGTTTTTTTCTTGTTGGTACATAGATTTCTATTTATTGGCCTCAAAATAGGTGTAACTTCTACATAAGTCCACTTACGATTTCTTATTATAACGCTAAATTTATCCAGAATCAAAAATAATCATTTGTGGCTCAAACCTACAATTGCAAGCCCAAGTATGTTTAATTTGAAATCTTTGATCCAATAATTTTTAAGTTCATTATTAAGGGGCTTTTATCATATCAATCCTCTAATTAACTTCATGAACTTTGGTCTAAGTGAATCATTTGAACATCGTTGATCTTATGTGGTTGCTTTGAGCATTTGAAATGAATGATATACTTGACAAAAAGCAAATGAGACTTATTGTTGAGAATCTTTGATTTCATCAATCTTCTAATGAGTTTTTAAATGCAAGCTTCAATAAGGTCATTCAACTAACCTTTTTTACTTGACCTCTAACTTATGATTCACTAACAATTAACTTTACTTTAAACCTTTACTTTGCGCCTTTACTTTTATATACCATTTATTTTAGCATTTACATTTCATGCTATTTTCCTTTTTCTAACTTGAGCATTTATCTTTATGTCATTTTATCTTTTCTCTCTTGAGCATTTATCTTTATGTCATTTTATTTTTTTCTCACTTGAGCTTTACTTTTCTTTTGAAAACACTTAATAATCAACTTCAACATTAAAAGCCTTACGGTTACTTGGACTATCTGGTTATTATCCTTAGCATTATGGAGTTGTGGATCTCTCAGACTTAGGATTAGAAGCCTTGATACTTGGGGACCTTGATTGCTCTGTTGTTATTCTGTCTGAAGTTCTTGGGGTTTACTTCAAGGCATTGGGTTGATTTTCTTTGTGTGTGATTGAGAATTCCTCCGCATACAGTCGTTACTCTGTCCAATTTTTGTGAAGACTTAATTTATCTGAAGCTTGGTATTTCTCATAGGTTTAGTATTTTTGCTTGCTTGGTTTCAATTCAAAGAATGGGAATTCTACATTGACTTCTTATGTCAAGTGTTGGCTTCTTGTTGGTTAGATTGTTCTTTTCCTTAGATTTTACCTTATGCTTTAGGATAACCCCTTCATCTCCACATATCTTCTTTAATTTCAAAAATCTTCTCCCTCTTTTTCGAACCTCTTCTTGTTTTTTAACTTGAATCGCTTTCATAATAAACTTGGACTTAGGTCCACGCATTTTCAAAAATATTTTCTTAATCAAGCTTTAATCAATTTAACCATAATTTGACATCTTTTGAAAGACTAAAAACAAATTAACCTCATTCAAACTATTTTGCCACTTTGGCTTTTTACTTTAAAACTTTTCTCAAGATATTAGACTCTTGTTGATTCTTGTAGTGATGCGAGCTACTATACTTCTACGATATATAGTGAAGTGAGATGTTTTCCACTTGTGGTATTGAGTAAGGCTCTATTGATTTTAAAATCCAATCTATATCCTCCACTTTGAGATTATGCAAATTCTCCTTTCTCATAATCGTGGGTAGTAAGTATGTTTTCCACTCAGATATGAAGATGATGTATCTTCTCTTTAAAATTAACCAACATATATGTGTTTTAAATTTTTAGGGTGAACTACGAGTACCCTGATCCCATATTGCACAGAAGGTGGTACGTAGGAACTAAAGGTTCACAACCGTGGCTGGTGCAAAATTGTAAAAAATACCTCTTTTCTCATCTCCACCATCTTATTTTATTATACACCTTTTATAGCCAAAATACACATATTTTCAAAGAGGTTCATGTGGAGTACCATAGATGTTTAGGGTGATAATACCTTCCTTTTGTATAACCAACCCCCGTACCTAGATTTTCCACCTTTTTTGGGTTTATTCGCTCTTTTCCCATTTCCTTTGGAAACAATAAAGCACGGCGGTGATTTTTATTTGATTTGTGTGAGTTAAGTCAATCAAATGGCTTAGTCTCAACATTTCTACCACTACATATGGTATGGAAGCATTTCTCCCTATTGAGGTTGAGATTCCCTCTTTCTGTTTAATTATGGAAACCAAGTTGTCAGAGGCTGAATGGGTCCAAAACAGGTTTGACCACTTGAATTTGATTGAAGAAAAGAGAATGACGGTCTTGTGTCATGATCAGTTATATCAGAAAATAATGAAGAAGGATATTGATAAGAAGGTCAAGCCTCTTGAATTCAAAGAAGGTGACTTCGTGCTCAGAAAGACCATATCTTTTAATGCTGATTCCAGGGGCAAGTGGACTCCCAATTATGAAGGCTCATATGTTGTCAAGAAAACCTTCTTTGGAGGTGCATTGATTCTTGAAACTATGGATGGTGAGGAGTTCCCACCTCCCATGAATGTTGACGCAATCAAGAAATACTTTGCCTAAATGAATAAAAGAACAGATTGCTAAGTTGAAAACCCGAAAGGGCGGCTTAGGCAAAAAAGAGCGTCTCGGTAGGGTGAAAAATCGAAAGGACGGTCTAGGAAAAAGTTAGAGACATAAACAGAATAAATTTTCCCGATAGGTTGAAAACCCGCAAGGGCAACCTAGGAAAAAGTTAGGGATTTCCTAGAAAGTAATTGCGTCAGACAAGACTTGATCATTGAAGCAACAATCTTCTCGAATTCTCATCACACTTCAACTAAAGCCTCTGCTCAAGAGATCAAAGTTGTTAGGAAGAATAGTGGTCATTGTGTTTCAGTGTATCTTTTTCCATGTATTTACCATTTTCCAAAACTTTGTAATCATCCATGGAGTCACGCCATTTGCGGACTACCATTCTAATAATAAAGTTTGACCCTTTATCCAATTCTTTGTAGTTCTTATTTTATTCTATTTATAAAAATTTCATTGATTATTGATAGTAATTTTCAAAACAAAAAGACTTAATAATAAAAACATGTTTTTGAAAAGAATTTGCAAATTACTTTTTACCTCAATTTGTGATTCAAGTGGGACAAAATTAGTGATTCCAAGAATGGATGAGCTCTGAAGTTTTTAAAAAAGATTCCCCAAGAGGTATCTCATGTTACCCTATGCTGATATGCGCATAGCCCACTTGTGTTTGTTAGATTTCATACCAATTGATATATAGTGTGGTGTTGGGTTTGTGATCCCGTTTTCCCTATTAGGGCTTGGTTCAGATTTTCCCCAAGTTGGTATATGGTTTTGAGTTTGAGGGGTTTGATACATTTATTCCATATTCCCCAGTCAGATCTTGATGCGGATTTCTCTAGTCGAGTATGATTATTTTCCCAATTGGGTTGTGATCGAACGGAGATTGTAAAGTTATGAGGCCTATGCTCATTAGATGGAGTTCTTTATCCCTTTGTGTGTTCATAATTGATGTAGAATCTCTTGCAGAGCATTGTTCTCTCTTATTATGACATTGTTATTGTTGTGTGCTCTCCAGGTAGCTGGACAAGGACAGTATCTTTTCTAAGAAGTATTGAGACAACTGTCAACCTTTTGGGTTTTCTCTCTCCAAGTGTTGAATTTGATTTAAAATCCCCATAATTTTGACTTCTTGTTATGATGTTAACTTTTTAATTCCCCAAATGAAGCGAAGATGATGCTTCCCTCTAAAGTTATTATCCCCGTGAAGTTTCATAAATTATCCCTTGAGAAGTTTGCACAACCACTACTCTTGACATTGAAGAATGTGCTTGGGCTCCCCTCGCTGTGTGTGGTTTAATTTTCCCTAGTCAAGTCAGTACAGAATCCCCAGTTGAAGTCTAGGCGATGTGGCATTGTCTTCCCTGGAGAAGTCTGCATGATATTCCCCGGTGAAGCTTGGAGGAGGGTGTTATATTCCTACAATTGTATTGGCATTGCTATCATATTATGCTTTGATTATGTTTCAAACCATGTTTCTTACCAGTGAAGTTAAGCCTTGAAGTAGGACTTTGTTTCCTTAGTCGGTACTTACTCTCTTTTGGAATCTTCATCCTGGATGTGATTTAGTTGAGTGTTGTCTCTACCCAAGTTGGTTTTGTCTGGTTACCCCCGGTGCAATATGTCTGTTTTGTCAGAATATACATGATAACATTCATACACATCATGCATAGATGAACTAAAATTCATTGTTCATTTGCATTCATTGATGTTTTTGTTGGAATATTATCTTCTTTGTAGAGTTATTTTATCCTCTCTCCAATAGAGCGTCAACCTTAAGCAGAAAGTGTATATCCTTTCGATTTTCCCCACTGAGTTATCCCTTGTGGAAGAATTTTGCTTTTGCCTTTCTACCCATCCAATTATCTGGATGGAATTTGATCCCCATTTGAGTTTATTCCTCATTGGGTGTTGTCTTGGTTGACTGTTTCACTCCGGTCTGTTCATGGTTTGAATTTTTGGTCCCGACAGCAGTATTATTTTGACCTCTCTTGGTTGTGAGCCCTGGATTGAGAGTGTGCATTTTTATTTTGCACATGAAGACTTTACCACCTCAACATGAATGTGTTGGTATTTCCCTCACAAAGTCATAAATTCATTCCTCAGTAGTATTATCGCAATCCTTTTTGTAACAGCAATTGGCGGTCTCTTTATTTGAGCAACTTGTACTTCCCCAGTAATTCTGTTAGTCCCCAGAGAAGATATTTCTTGAGGATTTACTCCAACGAATGGTAGTCTCTACGTTATGGCAGATAGTTCATTGATGAGTTTTTTCCCCAGTCGTATTATTCCCCAGTGATTTATTTTCCTAGTCGAACTCTTTTTTTTTGTCTATTGGTTTTATTTCCTGCTCCCTCAGTGGTGTTCTATGTCACCTTTGGAGTTGGTCGTTTGCATTCATAATCATAAACATTGCATGGCATCTTAAGGCTAAAAATTGGGTTTGTTTTGTATTTAAATATCTTCAATCACGTCGAGACGAAGATTTTAACCTTCGTATCTCCGGATAGAAGACACTTAAATAAGGACAACTATTATACCCCAATTTTTCCCTTAAGATCTCTCATCATCTCATATTATCAATACATCAAGATCATACATTAGGGTCGGTTATCCCTATTTTATCATGTCTTTAAGTTTGCTTTTTAGGGATCACCAAGCACCTTGAATTGTGTATCTTAAAAATGTGTTATTTTAACTAACATCAAAATATGTATATATGTTTCTTTGAATGTTCAGATTTTGGGTGATGACACAATTGCATTCATCTCACCATTTAACCTAGGGTTTGAAGGGTGGACCTCATTAAAATGGTTCTTTAATGGATTTAAATAGAAAAATATTCAAGGCTATGTCTATGATATCAATGTTTTTTCGGTTCAAAGTGCTCTCTCACATTATTTAGGTCAAGTTTTCCTAAAAGTTGGTGGTGGCATTCATCAAGAAGATTCATAGGTTCATGTGTTTATTTCCATGCCTTCTTCAAAAAAGTTTCATTGAGACTTTAGCTCCATCATTGAGTGTGCTTCAAGACAACATCATTTTAAGGCCTATTTTGATTCATCATGCTTTATTTTGCCAGTAAAAGTCAAAAAGATTCAAGTTTGATTCAACAAGTTTGACCTAATTGAATAAGTGCTTGATTCAGTAATCACAAGTGCATAACTCTCTCAATTTTCAATATTTTGAGTTGGTTCTTTTTGCTACGGGTTCTTATCATCATCTACAACAACTTCTCTTCACATGACAAGATCCAATTGTGCAAGAAAAATCATCAAAAGTTGAAAGGGGGTTCAACTCATTTTGACACTCTCTGATCTAGGGTTTGTTGACGTCCAAGGACCATATATTGCTCATTTTATGATATTTTTAATTGAATCTAAAGCCATAATTCTCTTAAAATGGTCCTTAACAAGTTCTCTTTAGGGATCTAAGGCTAATTTTGAATGGAAGATCACTAATGGTTGAGGAAGATTACAATTCTCTTCGAAAAGCCTTTAAATCATAGGGTTTGACTTCAAATGATCATAACTTGGTCAATTTTTATCTCCTAAATCCCATTATTTTTCCACAATAATCTTTAGGAGGTCTATTACAACTTTGTTTCAGTGTTCAAGACATGAAAATGCTTGGAAAGTTGTTGTAGAATTGAAAAAATTATAGGTCTTTTATGAATTTTCCCAAATTTGTTCATCATCTTTCATAGACAATAACTCTTTCAATTTTATGATTTTTGAGTGATCTCAATTCCATAATTCAATTAAAGAGGTATACTTCATCTCATCTTCAAATATCAAGACCAAATTTTGAGTGGAAGGTCATGTAATTTTGAAGAACATTATAGGTCATTTTGAAGCTCAACACTTAGAAATATTTCTAAGTACAAATACTCGTGTGTTTTTCCTGATTTCAAACTTGAATAACTTTTTGCTCAACCATCTAAATGCTACCTTTCTTGGCACATTGTGAAGTTTGTTGTGAGATCTTTCCATTCCAAAAAGAATGAGATCATAAAGCTCCCTACATTGTGGTCCCCATGGCTGCAAAGTAGGTACCATGAAACTGATTTTATCAAAACAATCAGATTGCAAATTGATTAGTGTGGCCTCTAAACAAAAATTCATCACGCGTTTGATGTTTAAACATGATTAACTAAGTTTCATGAAAGGTTTAGCAAATCAAAATGCGGGGAATGGTTGAGTTTTGACAACTTACAAGTCACACTTTATTCATGATGCAAGTGAACACGAATTCCCCTCATAGTTGATCATTTATCTCACTTTTGTTTCCATCATGCTCAGCTATAAATAAGGATCATCCCTCACTCATTTCCCAAGATTTAGAGAGTTAGAAAACCTTTGTCAAACTTCCTACATACCTTTCAATTCTGCAACTTCGAATTTGATTTTAGGCACTTTTTAATCCAATTTCTTTGTTCATTCTTCATCATTGAACTTCACTAAAGCTAACAGAAGAAGAACCCAGCCTTGAAATGCTCCAAGTCGTGCTTGCCAAGTCAAGTTTCAGAGCTCAGAATTTGAGCTTCAACAGGTAGATTCCTCCATCAGTTCTCTCAAAACTTGTTACTACAATGTAGCTCTCATCACTCTGATACTCATAGCATTATTGGATTTTAACTAGAAGTGATTTTTGCTCGTGAATTTTCAAATCCCTTTTCAATTGTTTCCTTCTGGTTTTTTCCAAATTGACTGAGCTATAGTTGATATAAATTTTTCGTGAGGGTACCATTGGAATCGTCTTGTGAGACGAAGCGAATAGCACCGGTCTGAGCTTCTAATTTTACATATTGAATGACCTGCAATTCGTGTGTGGATGGAGGTTGAAGACGATGACATGTCATCTCTTAACCAATGACAATGCGCAACTTGTTTTTTTCAATTCTGTTTTTTAACTAATGATATGGTGGTTTATTCACAAATATCCATATCATGCACAGCACGCCAGATCCTTGGATTTGATTACTAACACGTTTTGACATTGATCAGAGGTCCACATTATTTTGATATTATTTTTATTTTCTGATTTTTGCTTTTAATTGTTTTAAACTACAAAAATTCATTAAAAAATTCATTTCAACTTCTAAATTTATGAAAAAAATTATCAAAAATACTTTTGATTTTTCTCTTTCTGATTTTTATTTTTTTGCAATTTTATTATGTGATTTGGTATTTTTATTATTTTTCACTTTGTTTGACTTGTTTTAATAGTTTAAAAATAATTTTTGGTCTTTTAAATTCTAGAAATTATGGAAGGATCCAATGACCTCTTGAAAAATATTGGTGACCTCTTTTTTTTTTCTCCTAACTGGGAAGACCCATATAGGGTTCAAGAAATATTGAACAATGGGGCTTACAAGCTTGAGAACTTAGATGGAGTAGAAATGCATAGGGCTTGGAATGTAGACAGCTTAAAATTTTATTATAGTTGAAACTTGTAATGACTTTAATAAATTGAAGTTGGGGGATAACACTCTTTTCCCTTAAAAGAGTAAGGGTTTTTAATGAAGCACACCAATTTTTTATATGTGTGTAATTTTTTAATTATTACAGGTGGATGAAAACACTCATCGGACCTCCGAAATGAGTAACTTATCGGTTTTGCAGAATTACTCCCAGTTGACTGTATTCCTCAGATCCCGAGTTGAGTAACTCATTGGTTCTGCGGAATTACTCCCAGCTGAATGCACTCCTCGGCCCTCGAGTTTAGAAACTTATCAGTTCTACGGAAATTACTTCCAGCCGACTGCACTCTTTGGTCCCCGAGTTGAGGTGACACTCCTCGGCCCCCGAGTTGAGTAACTTATCGGTTATGCGGAATTACTTCAGCTGACTGCACTACTCGGCCTTCGAGTTGAGTAAACACTCATTGGTCCTACAAAACATTACTCCCGGCCAAGTCGAGTAATTTCTCGTTTCTACGGAATATTACTCTCGGTCGAGTTAAGTAACTTTAAAGCCCATGAGAGCTTACACGTGAGCAGAAAACTCCCCTGCAAAAAAATCAGGATATCACTAACTCAAGCATCACGTAAGATGAGCTTCTCAATGTATTTTGACTAGGATAAGCTCTTACTCAAAGCACTTTTCCCCGTTACACAGGCCTCACACTTAGGGGTCACATAGGCATCCCGGTTAAGGACATAACACCCTGCAAAATTTTACTCACAAGAAAGAAAAAAAAAATACATACATATCATAAAGAGCCTAAAAAAAGGGCCCAAAATATTGTGCGGCACCGCGAAGGGCTAAATAGAACACAAAATTATCCAAAAATTACAAAACATGCATCCTCATGGATGATTAGCAGACAAACAAAGGAACTCAAACACTGGGTTGTTCTTCCCCCTGAGTGGTTTCAGGCTGTTCTTTCTCACTACATCTTCTTTAGAAATCTCAGCCTCAGGAGCCTCTGCATCCATTTCCACTAGCTGACCATCCACCAAATTTTTAAATTATTCCATTTAGAACACATTGAGGTCTGAATGGAAGCACAAAGCTTGAGCTTTATCCCTTTCAAAATCTTCGTCAATGATTGCTAGGAGGTCCATTTGAGCATCCTTCAAGGATTTCTTTAGTAGTTTGTTAGACTCCCGAGATTGCTCAACATTTCAAATTAAACCGACTATCGGTGGCTTAGAATTCCTCCTTCTTCTTGGTCATCTAGGACAATTTCTTGTTCAATTCCTCCACTTTTCTAGACTTGTCCTTGAGGTTGTCTTTTAGCTGACTCACTTCTTTGGTCAATCAGACCTTAGCCTGTTCATATGCATTCCCGATCTCAAATATAGCCTGGGTAATAACAACACATTGCATCAGGTAAGAACTTAAGTTTTGGGTTAACTGTTGGGTGCCAATGAACTTCATTTTATTGATGTCTTCCGTAGAGTTTAGGGGGTCATAAAGGAACTTCATACCGTCAAAGTTATTGGGCCAGAATTTGAATTTGATAGATGGTTGCAATTTGTTGACTACTGTTGTCAGTCTCTCGTATCAGGGTGATAACAACCAAATCAGCCCGGCTCATAGGATCGCCCATCAAAGGTTTGGCTCTTTTTGGAGAATGTTGCTAGGGCTGCTCAGGAGGAACTAGGGCGGAGCTCTGGGGCACCAAAATCACGGTGGTTGTTTTTCCCACATTTGTTTTCCTCTTCTCGAGAGCCTGGGTTTGTATGGTGGCCAAATCAGATTTCATAGCGGATTGATTAGCCCGCCTAGCCCTAGCTTCGACCATCAAATATCTTTATTCCTTGATGTCAGCAGACTCCATTCTCACTGTAAAAGGAAAAAGGAAAAAGGGTCATGAAAACAAAAGCAGGAGAATCATATACAATACAGGGCTTATAAAGCCTTACCCATATATTTAAATATTTTCTCTCGATCACCAACCATGTTCATTAGGTCTTTAACCTTCATCATTTTGAAGGAGTCTATGATGGATAATGCTTGAACCTCTTCCACATTTAGCTTGTCATAATCAAAATCAAAAATTGGTGACAGGTTGTTTGTCCAGTAAAACAGGAAGCAATGACTTTTGTCCATCTCGTACATTATTCTAGGGCACCTGTTTCCTCCCTTAACGTGAAGAAATTTTGTCTTTGAAACCTTTATAATTAGAGGTAAAGGCACAGAGGAAACTCCTTCCTGGTGACCCGTTAATAGAAACCCAACTCCCCTTATCTACACCTTTTAGTTCGAAGAATGAGAAAAATAGTCCTAGTGAGGGATCTATGTCTAGTACTTCGCAGACGATTTTGGAAGCTTTAATAAAACACCAACCATTGAGGCGTAATTGAACTGGAGCTACGTTTAGGGCAGTGAGGAGGCCGACTTTAAAATTGGAAAAAGGGATCAAGATTTTTAAATCCTCTAGCACCTCGAGATAGAAGTAGAAATACTCCTAATGTAACACCTCATTTTATTGGTGTAAGCCCTAGAGGCCAATACTTTTGGTACTTGTATCGAATTATTTATTAATAATAAAAGGAATTTCTTTATTATGTTTGCTTTCCAAAATAATAAAGTCCCTAGAATGGTTTATTTGTTTAATGAAATGTTAAGTGTGACTTAATCATGAGATCCCATTAAACATAAGACATTATTCTTAAAGTATCTGTAGTCGAGCTTTAATGTGAAGTGGGATAACATTAAAGCATTAAGATTATTATGAAGATAGATTGATGATCACATCTCATGGATCATAGATAAGGAGTTATCAAGTCTTGACATAGGTATGAATATTAGGAGTAATATTTATACTGGATTGACCCGTTATGAGAATACTACATAGAATGTTATGCAAAGTGTCATAAGTTATTCTCATGATGATAATGGTGTATACCACCCTTCGACCTGAAACCACTATGGACCCTAGATGTAGAGTCAAGTACTTTATTGTTGATCAAACGTCATCCGTAACTGGATGACTATAAAGACGGTTGATGGGTACTTCACAAAGCATGCTGAGGGACATGAGTGAACTAGATGGAATTTGCTCATCCTGCATAATAGGATAAATGTCTAAGGGCCCAATATTGAACTGGACAAGGGTGACACAGTGTATGCCTTGTGTTCAATATAGACATGAGGGCAAAAGGGTAATTGTACAACACAAATATTATCACAGAAAAGGTTTGGTCAGATCACATGACATTTTCGTGACTTGGGTAACAGTGATGTGTTGCTAGATACCGCTCACTATTTATTATATTAAATGTGTGATTTAATATAATTGCCAACGTCGCGAAAACCTACAGGGTCACACACATAAGGACAGGTTGATGAGAGATAGAATAAATAAGGAACACCGTAAGGTACGGTGCACTTAAGTGTAATACGGAAAGTGGTAAGGTACCACGTGGATAAGTGATATATGGTACATCATAAGGTATGATGTCCATAAGCTTAATTGGGCTTTTAGCTTATAGCCTTAATTGGGCTTTTAGCTTGTAGCCCACATGAGTAATTATATAAATAGATCCCTTGTGATGAAGCAATTTCACTTGATGCATTTTCGTTTTTGACTCTCTCTCTCACTCAAGGTTTCCGTTCGTGATCAGCTAGCACTGTGACCGGAAGCGATCTGTTCGTGTGGACTGAGTAGAGGCGTTGTTCTTCATCAACGCTCGTGATCACAACATCAAAGTTCTGAATCGCCACAAGAGGTAAATATTTCTATCACTGACCATGCTCATTCGTAAGGATCGCTAAAGGAAATTTTTATATTCCGCTGCGTTTTTATCGCAATTTTCCTTCACATTTCTACCCAATGAATTATATAAAATCAGAGTTTCAAATTTTCCAACAACATATGGAATGTTACACTTTCAACTCAAAACAACGGCATTCAATGACTTATAGTTTAGATACATAACACATAAAATTCGGATGAACCAATAATAACTTGTTTAGTCTTTAAAAAATAAAACAACTTTCATTACTACACAGTGGATTCACAAAATTCAACTAAAAACACCATAACATCTTGTCCAACTCAAAACAACTTTAAGACAACAAATATTTAATGAAAACAACTTAAAAATTTAGCAATATAATGAAAACCAACAATAAAGAAAACATGTGTTCATCCCCCCGAGTGCTACGTATCAGAGCGACAACACCAACTCAGACTAACGAATGTAACATCTATCCTTCTTAATCACATGTACGTTACCAACAGAGGGAAACATTCAAACAGAAGGGGTGAGATATTGAACCATATAATTGAGTGTACGATAAATAATATATTAGCATTAGATCATACAATTCACCACTTCACAGCTTTTTATCGACATTTAACATAATTAATTCATCCACACGACAACTCAGGATGCAACATAAAATGTGACTCGTTTTTATGTACATGCATGTGATATCAATGGAGCAAAACTCCCAGATTAGAAATCCTCCAATAAATAGAGGCATCAACAAGGCATGAGCCTACAACTTTATATTTGCCAATCCAGACCAACTTGACGAGCATTAGCTCCAACATGATATGTTATGTATGCATTAACAACATGAACGTAATAACAACAACAATAGTAATTCAACTTAATTCAACATTGGCCATAAGCCTACAACTTAGTTTTAGCCAATAAATAGAGGCAATAACATCACCTGCAAATTCACATTCTTGAACAAAGAAAAAAATACAACGAATCAACCAAAATTTACTACAAATAAAACCGCATAACTATTCAGACTATTTCGACTAAAACCGGTTAATTAACTATCGGCCAAAAATTTCTATTATTTCTATTTTATACTAAATTTCTCATTACGACTCGGTTAAATTAATACTACACTGCTATTGAATAGTCTATACTGCTGATGTTGGTTCTGTCAAAAAAAGTTACTAATCTGCTATATGACATTCTGCTGCATGTACACTACCTGTCAATTAATATTATCCTACTACATATACATTAGTTTAAATCTAATTGTTACTTTTGTTAATTGTCAAACATGTTACTTTATGCTACTAACTACTAATTCTGCTATTTACTATAATATATTGAACATGATGTTGGAGCTACTACCAAATATTTAATAAGTATGTTAGACTAAATAATTGATTGAATCTACTATGTAATTACACAAATTCTTAATTTCCTGTTACTAAATTTAACTAAAATTCATAACTAAAAATATCAATAATTTAGTAAAGATGCATTCTTATTTGGACACTTCAACTTACCCTACTGACAAATCTAAACATGTCAGAATTACGCAAAACAATTAAAACGACTTTAATAATACAGAACAACTTTATTGATAACTTTAACAACACTATTGACAACTCAATTGACAATTATAACCACTCTATCGGAATTGAAAATAACTTAAATTAGCTAAATAATCAAATAATTATCTCTAACTCAAAACTCTTAAAAATCATTATATTAATTATACTAAATCACAATTATAATAATAATTATTATTATTACTAATATTATAATTAGTATAATCTATTATTTATAATAAATGAAGTATTATATAAATAGTATATGAATCACTAATGTTACTAAACTCAATTTCCAAATGTCGCTACAGTATAAGCGTAAGGCACATGTATTCTCATATTGTCGTTATAGTGCCAGCTATAGCACTTGTATTTCCAGATTGTCGCTACAGAGGCATAAATATACATATAGCATTTATTTCTACAATAAGGTAATATATAATGGTTTTTTTAAGAGGGTGCTATCCGAAACAGTATAACACTTCGTCTAATTTCTACTACAGTAGAGGATCATTCTCACTTTGATTTCTAAGTGTACCACAGTGTCTATATAAAAAATTGAGTCCTCAATTATCTCTCAATTCCAACAATATATCAATTTCAAACACAAACAAAAATAATTTTACAATTCAAATTCACATACCATTAATCACATACTCTATTATAGAGTCAGAACTTCACTCTTACCTTGAATTGAAGGTTGCTCTAATTCTCCGATCAAAATTCCAACCTTACCTCTATGTTGCAGCTTCTACGTATCTCTATCTTCTCCAAGACCCTTTTCTTTTCTTACTGATAAAACCAAAAACTTAATTTTCTATATTTCTTATTTTCTTATAATATTATTATTATTATTATTACTATTATTATTATTATTATTATTATTATTATTATTATTATTATTATTATTATTATTCTATTTAGTCTTATTGGGCCTACTAGTCAACACCCCCACTTTTTACTATAACCAACACAATAACTAAGTCCACTAAATAAATAGTCTTATATAATTCTAATATTATTAATAATATTATTTCTACAACTTAAATCAACCAATTTATCAAATAACCACATAACAACTTAAATCAATATTTCACAACATCGACCAATTTTATAAATAAATTCGAAAATAATTAATTAAATATCGGACGTTATAACTCTCTCCCACTTAGAATATTTTCGTCCTCGAAAACTTACCTTGTTCAAACAACTCAGGATAGGAGTCCTGCATCTTGCTTTCCAACTCCCACGTCATGATTTCTCCGGCAGCTCCTAGCCAGACTACTTTCACTAAAGCAATCTCCTTGCCTCTTGGAGTCTTCATTTCATGATCCGCGATTCACACAGGCACCGTCTCCACAGTAAGATTATCACATACTTGCACACCATCCATATGAATCACATGAGATGGATCTGAAATATACTTTCGGAGTTGTGACACATGAAACACATCATGCAAATTCGAGAGATTAGGCGGTAAAGCCACTCTATAAGCAACATTCTCAACTCTTTCTGAAATCTGATACGGACCAATAAAATGAAAAGTGAGTTTCTTAGACTTTAATACTCTCCCAACACCAGTCACATGTGTAACTCTCAGAAACACATGGACACCTGCTTGAAATTCTAAATCTTTCATTCGCTTGTCATGGTAACTCTTTTGTCTACTTTGAGAAGCTTTCATCTTTTCTCGAATCAACTTCACCTTCTCAGTAGTCTCATGAACAAATTCAGGTCCAAGTACTACACTTTCTCCAGACTCATGCCAACATAAAGGAGTTCTACATCTCCGACCATACAACGCTTCAAAAGGTGTCATTCCAATACTAGAATGGTAACTGTTATCATAAGTGAACTCTATTAACGGAAGATAAGTATCCCACGAACCTCCCTGCTCAAGTACACGTGTTCTCAATAAATCTTCCAACGATTGAATAGTCCTCTCCGTCTGACCATCCGTTTGAGGGTGATACACCGAACTCAACCTCAACTTCGAACCCAACGCCTCTTGCAAACTCTTCCAAAAATCAGATGTAAACATTTGATCTCTATCTGACACAATACACAAAGGAATACCATGCAGATTTACAATTATACCAGTGTAAATCTCCGCCAACTTTGATACTGGAAAACTAGTGTTAATAGGAATAAAATGAGTAAACTTCGTAAGCCTATCAATAATGACCCAGATTGTATCATGCCCTCTTGAAGTATTAGGTAACTCTGTCACAAAGTCCATCGAAATGCTATATCATTTCCACTTTGGAACTTCTAACGGTTGTATCAATCTTGCAGGCTTCTGATGTTCAACTTTTGACTTCTGACAAGTTAAACAAAAATACACAAACTGAGCCACATCGCTCTTCATTCCAGGCCACCAAAACAAATTCTTCAAATCTTGATACATTTTTGTAGCTCCCGGATGAATACTCAACTTGCTTCTATGACTTTCCTCGAGAGTCACCTTCTTCATCTCCGCGTCATCAGGAATATAAATTCGATTACGAAATCTCAACACGCCTTGCGCATCTAACTTGAAATCAATATTCTCAGACTGGTCGGTTCTGACCATCGAATCTACCAGCTTCACATCCAACTTCTGAGCTTCTCTGATACTATCCAGAAAATCATTATTAATCTTCAACATCCCCAACATAACACTTTGTGATGTCACTTCGCAAACTAAGCTCATATCTATGAATTGTTCAATTAATTCCAACTCTTTAACCATCATTTCCTACATATGTAAAGTCTTTCGACTTAACGCATCAGCCACCATATTCACTTTTCTTGGATGATAATTCAAACCGAAATCATAATCTTTCAACAACTATAACCATCTTCGTTGTCTCATATTCAATTATTTCTGATCAAATAAATACTTTAAACTCTTATGGTCGCTAAATACTTCAAATCTAGAACCATAGAGATAATGCCTTCAAACTTTTAACACAAAAACAACTGCAGCAAGTTCTAAATCATGCGTAGGATAGTTTTTCTCATGAGTCCTCAACTGCCTTGACGCATAAGCAACTACCTTATCATTCTGCATAAGCACACCTCCTAAACCCATCTTGGAAGCGTCACAATATACCACAAAAGGTTCTCCTGGATTAGGTAATGTCAAAATCGGAGCCGATGTCAATCTTTTCTTTAATTCTGTAAAACTTTCTTCACACTGAACATCCCACACAAAAACTCTACCTTTACAAGTCAACTTAGTTAACGGAAGTGCCAACTTATAAAAACCTTCGATAAACCTTCTATAATAACCAGCTAATCCCAAAAAGCTTCTAATCTCGGTAGCCCACTTTGGAGTTTCCCATTACAATACAACATCTACTTTAGATGGATCTACAGCAATGCCACTACCTGAGATAACATGACCAAGAAAACTAATCTCTTTTAACCAAAATTCACACTTAGACAGCTTTGCATACAACTTCTTCTCTTTCAAAACTTGCAATACCATTCTTAAGTGTTATGCATGCTCTTCTTCCGATTTAGAGTAAATCAAAATGTCATCAATGAACACCACTACAAATCGATCCAAATAAGTATGAAAGATACGGTTCATGTACTCCATGAATACTCCCGGTGCATTAGCAACACCGAAAGGAATCACCGAATACTCATAATGTCCATAACATATTCTGAAAGTCGACTTTTGGATATCTTCATCCTTCACTTTCATCTGATTGTATCCCGACCTCAAATCAATCTTACTAAACATACGAGCACCCACCAATTGATCTATCAAGTCATCTATTCTCGGAAGAGGATGCTTATTCTTAACTGTTACTTTATTCAATTGTCTATAATCAACACAAAGTCTCATACTTCCATCTTTCTTCTTTACTAGCAACACTGGAGCTTCCACGGCGACACACTTGGTCTTACAAATTTCTTTTCAAGTAACTCTTCCAATTGCTTCTTTAATTCTGACAATTCAGATGCAAACATCTTGTATGGTTCCATAGAAACAGGTCTGGTACCAGGTATAAGATCAATAGCAAATTCGACTTCTCTTTCTGGAGGTACATCAGGAATTTCATCAGGGAAAACTTCAGGAAATTCACACACCACTTAAAATTCCTCAATTATAGCTCGATTCTCGACAGATAGAAACGCCATCAAGAAGAACATCTGAGCCTTTTCTTGCATCAATTGCCGCAACTGTCTAGTGGACAACAGACCAACTTCTTCCTCTTCAGGAGTAGAAAACCTTAAAGACTTGTTGTAACAGTTAATATGAACATAGTTATGTTCTAACCAATTCATACCTAAGATCACATCTAACCCACTTAACAACAAACAAACCAAATAAACAGCAAAGTCTCTATCGAGGATTGACAAAGGACACTTTAAACACACAAGAGAAGTAGTCACCGATCCCTTAGCCAGAATCTCGACGGCCATCTCTCCATTTATAAAAGACAACATAAGACCCAACCTTTCAACACAATAAGAAGCAATAAAGTAATGAGTAGCACGGGTATCAATAATAGTAATTAAAGAAGTATTATTAATGAAACATGTACCTCTAATGAGTCTGTCCTTATTAGTTGTCTGAGTCTCGGCCAATGCAAACACTTTTCCACTGGTTTGTGCCTTCTTTGGTTTCGGACACTGACTACCAATGTGTCCTTCTTCACCATAATTGAAACAAATCATCTCTTTATGCTTGCACTCAGATATATCATGTCCAGTCTTACCACAACGGAAACACCTCTTCACCTCAGCAGTACACACATTGCTCTTATGACCAGGTTTTCCATATTTGAAACAAACTACACCATCAGGAGCATATCCCCCACTAGTTCTATGACCCTGAGTAACTTCCTGTTTACCTTTACCAGTTGAGGCATCATAAGGCTTACCATGGTTATGTTGGTGCTTACCCCTCTTCTCATTAATAATCTTATAGTGAGCATTATTATCCTCTTTATAAACCCTGCAACTATCAACCAAATCAGCAAAGACACGAATCTTCTGGTATCCAACTGCCTTTTTGATCTCTGGGTGCAACCCATTCTCAAACTTGATGCACTTAGAAAACTCAGCATTTGCCTCGCTGTAGTGCGGGTAAAACTTAGCCAACTCAACAAACTTTGCAGTATATTCTGTAACTGACATACTCCCTTGCTTCAGCTCAAGAAACTCAATTTCCTTCTTACCACGAGCGTCTTCAGGGAAATACTTCCTCATAAATTCCCTACGAAACACAACCCAAGTGATATTTTCACCTGCAGCTTCCAACCTCGAATGAGTCTCTAGCCACCAGTCACCAGCCTCTACTGCTAGCATATGAGTACTATATCGAACCTTTTGCGCTGGAGTGCAGTCCATCACCTGGAAGATTCTCTCAATCTCTTTCAACCAATCCAACGCTCCACCAGGATCATACTTACCATTGAAGGTAGGTGGATTCTCCCGCTGGAAAGTTTCCAAACTACGAGATCCAGCATTCCCGTCAGTGTTCGGCTGATTCTCCATAGCATGCGCCATTGATTCTAAAGCAGTAACAAGTGCTGCGTCATTCTTTCCAGCCATCTCAAACTTTTGATCATAACACAAATGACGGTCAGAATTCAAATTAACAATACTCGATTGTAAAACAAAACTACGACTCGACAATTTGGCCTGACGGACCGACCTGCTCTGATACCACTAATGTAACACCCCCATTTCTACCCAACGAATTTTATAAAATCAGAGTTTCAAATTTTCCAACAACATATGAAATGTTACACTTTCAACTCAAAACAACGACATTCAATCACTTATAGTTCAGATACATAACACATAAAATGCAGATGAACCAATAACAACCTGTTTAGTCTTTAAAAAATAAAACAACTTTCATTACTACGCAGCGGATTCACAAACTTCAACTGAAAACACCATAACATCTTGTCCAACTCAAAACAACTTTAAGACAACAAGTCTTTAATGAAAACAACTTAAAAATTCAGCATCATAATGAAAACCAACAATAAAGAAAACATGCATTCATCCCGCTGAGTGCTACGTATCAGAGCGACAACACCAACTCGGACTAACGAGGGTAACAACTATCCTTCTTGATTACCTGCATGTTACCAACAGAGGGCAACATTCAAACAAAAGAGGTGAGATATCGAACCATATAATTGAGTTTACGATAAATAATATATTAGGATTAGATCATACAATTCACCACTTCACAGCTTTTTATCAATATTTAACATAATTAATTCATCCACACGATAACTCAGGATGCAACATGAAATACGACTCGTTTTTATGCACATGTATGTGGTACCAATGGAGCAAAACTCCCAACTTAGAAATCTGCCAATAAATAGAGGCATCAACAAGGCATAAGCCTACAACTTTATATTTTCCAATCCAGTCCAACTTGACGAGCATCAGCTCAAACATGATATGTTATGTATGCATTAACAACATGAACGCAATAACAACAACAACAACAGCAATAATTCAACTTAATTCAACATTGGCCATAAGCCTACAACTTAGTCTTAGCCAATAAATAGAGGCAATAATATCACCTGCAAATTCACATTCTTCAACGAAGAACACAATACAACGAATCAATCAAAATTTACTACAAATAAAACCACATAATTATTCGGACTATTTCGACTAAAACTGGTTAACTAATTATCGGCCAAAAAGTTCTACTATTTCTAATTTATACTAAATTTCTCATTACGACTCGGTTAAATTAATATTACACTGCTATTGAATAGTTTATATTGTTGATGTTGGTTCTGTCAAAGAAGTTACTAATCTGCTATATGACCTTCTGCTACATGTATAATATTTGCCAATTAATATTGTCCTACTACATATACATTAGTTTCAATCTAATTTTTACTTTTGTTAATTGTAAAACATGTTACTTTATGCTACTAACTACTAATTATTCTATTCACTACAATATATTGAACTTGTTGTTGGAGCTACTACTAAATATTCACTAAGTATGTTAGACTAAATAATTGATTGAGTCTACTACGTAATTACATAAATTCTTAATTTCCTGCTACTAAATTTAACTAAAATTCATAACTAAAAATATCAATAAATTAGTAAAGATGCATTCTTATTTGCACACTTCAACTTACCCTACTGACAACTCTAAACATGTCGGAATCACGCAAAATAATTAAAGTGACTTTTAATAATACAGAACAACTTTATTGACAAATTTAACAACACTATTGACAACTATAACAACCCTATTGACAAACTCAATTGACAATTGTCCTACTATTGTACCCCTATTTTTTCCCCTAAGATCCCTTCATCATACCACATTGTTTCAATCACCACAAAATCACATTAGGGACTTTGGTTCTCCTCCCTATCTTTAGCTTTTCTCTTTGAGAAGTTACCAAGCACCTTGATTTGTTTGCTTTTGTGATCATAGATATTGTACTTTGATTTTTCTCTCTAATTAATAAAATGCAATATTGGTTTGTCTTACTTGTTGATAATGTAGGTAAAAGCAATGAGTTTTAGCAAGTTGCTTCATGGGTTCATGAGTTTATTTCCATGCCCTAGTCAAAAGCTTGAGAGATTCAAACCTCACCATTGAAGTTGTTTTGAAGTTAATATGAAATTGGTTTTGGTGGCCATAGGTCCTCATCATCATCCTCAACAATTTCTATTCACAAAGGCAGAATATTGGCACAAAAAGTTTGTTCAAACTTGGCAAAGTTCCACCAAGCATTCTCTTGATCTAGAGGCTAGGGTTTTGGACTTCAAAGAGGCATATCTTTCTCATCTTTTGTTATTTTTGAGTGATTCTAAAAACATTCTTCTCTTCAAAGAGTTACCAACAAATCACTTCAAAAGTTCCAAAGGGTTTTCATGTGGAAGGAACTTCGTGAAGAAGAAAGATTACAAGTCATCCAGTTGAATCCCTAATTTTCCATATGTGACTTCAAATTGGCATAACTTAGTCAATTTTTATCACCTTGAGCCTATTATTTTTCCATGATGATCTCAAGGATGTGTACTTCATGCCTTCTTTTATGTGCAAATTAAGAAAATGGATGGAAGTTGCCTTAAGAATTCAAAATATTATAGGTCATTTTATGATTTTTGGCCAACTTCAACAAGTCATAACTTAATCAATTTTTGGAGATTTTGAGTGGTTCAAATTGAAAAATGTCATTCAAGAGATCTACTTCATTCCGTCTTTTTGGGTCAAGAGCAAATTCTAAGTGGAAATCCATGTTTGGATGCAAGAGATTATAGGTCATTTTTAAAGAAGGATTTGAAATATTTCTAAGTATGGAAAGTCAACGCTTTTTCTCCAACTTTGACTCCATGTAATTTTCAACTCAAGCCTCCAATTGATTCAATTCTTTTTCCATTGCAAAGTTTGTTACCTCATCTTTCCAAAGCATCAAGAATCATGCCTTAAGACTCCCTGAGGTGGAAATGCCATTATTTCAAAAGTGGTAACTTGGAATTGAAGTTTCCCTGCAAGTCAGAATTTGAATTTCATGTTACAACCTCTAAACCTCAAATTAGCACGCATTTTGGGTCTAAACATGATTAGCCAACTTTCCCAGTGGATTAGTGCAATAAAACGCAAGAATTGGATAAGTTTTGGTGAAGTTTGGATCACACTTCACTCGTGCATCAGGTTTGCACGAATTCCCTCCAAAACGCATCATTCACTCTTCCTTTTGATCCCATTTACTTCTCCTATAAATACATGTACTATCCCATTCATTTTCTCAAGCTTAGATAGCCAGAATCACCCTGCCAAACTTGCTTCACAACTCAGAATTCAGCTACTTCGAATCCTATTCTCAAGCCTTTTTCAATCCATTTTCTTCATCAATTTACCTTCCTTGATCTCGCCTAAAGATAACCATATAATCACATTAAAGAATCGTTCCCTATATTGCTCCATAGAAGTATAGTTTCAGAGCTTTTCAACTCAACTTCAATAGGTAGATTCCTTCATCAATTCTTCAAAACGTTGGTACCATTGTGTTGCTCTCATTTCCCTGGTTCTAGTTGCAACACTTACTTTTACCTGGAAGCACGTTTTGACCATGAATTTTCAAATCCCTTTTCAAAAATTTCTTTCCAAATTGCTTGAGTTACAGTTTATATAAAAATGGCGCGAGGGTATGGTTGTCTTCGTCTTAAAGAGACGAAGCGAATGGCATAGGTCTGAGCTTCTGATTTTACAGTTTGAGAGACCTGCAATTCGTGAGGGCTGGAGGTTGAAGATGACCAACGTGTCACCTTCTAACCAATGAAAGCGTGCCATTTGTTTTTTTTTTAAATCTGATTTATTAATGATTATGTACATTATTCACTAAAGACCATGATATGCACAGCGCGTCAGATACATTGGATTTGATTACTAAAGCGTTTTGACTCTCATCCAATGGTCCACATCTTTTCCTTTTATGTTCTTTTTTTTATTTTTATATTTTAATTGTTTTAAATTTCAAAAAATCATAGAAAATTCATTTTTAGTCCAAAAAAGAAAATAAAATTATGAAAAATATTTTTGATTATTCTCTTTCTGATTTTTATTTTTTCACAATTTAATTGTGTTTTGGTATTTTTTATGAATTTTAAACTTATTTGATTTATCTAAAATGTTTAAAAATACTTTTACAAATTTTTAAATTCTGAAAAAATTATGGAATGATCCAATGATAATGTGACAAATATTGGTGACCTTATTTTATTTTTGTTTCTGACTTTACTATTTTTTACTATTTCTGTTTATTTTACCCATTTATTTTAATTTTTAAAAATAGTTTCTGACTTTTAAAAATTCCCAAAAAAATTGTATAATTACTTGACCTATTTTCTGATTTTTTTTTTCTATGGTCTTATCTTTCATTTCTTGATTAATTTGAATACAATTGACTTTTTCCCCATTATTTTCCATTTTTTTAAACATTTTTAAACCCTTTAATGCATATATTAAATATATTATTATTTTGTGAATTTTTTCTGGCTGTCTTGAGTTGAGTTTTTGATCATGGCTTTATTAACATCATTGGATCCATGGTGTTGAGTTTAACTCCACAAAAGATGGATGAATGATTTTAATAATAGTTTAATTAAATATTAATTCAAATGTGGTTTTTCTTTTTTTACCCTAATCCATTTTCATCTCATCCCCTTCTCATTGAACTAAGTGTTGTTGGAGCTTGATCTCTATATCATGTCTCAAAACAAATGGTGCATAGATTGTTATTGACCGGCCTCAAAATAGGTGCGACTTCTATATAAGTCCACTTACGATTGCTTAACATAGCGCTAAATTTTGTCCCGATTCGAATAAATGATCATTCGTGGCCTAAACTTATGATTGTCATCCCAAGTATGTTAACTTGATCTCTTTGATCCAATAACCTTGAGATTCATTGTGTGGAGGCTTTGGTTCTACCAATTCTCTAATGGATCTACAACACCTTTGGTCAATGTGAATCACTTAAACATCGTTGATCATTAAATGGTACTTGTGAGAATTTCAAATGGATGATATACTTGACAAAAAGCAAATGCAACTTGTTGTGTGGAGGCTTTGGTTCTACCAATCCTCTAATGAGTTCCAAATTCAAGTTTCAAGATGGTCATCCAACTAACCACTAATTATTGACTTGTTTATTTTATGCTTTATTCTTTTTATGATTTATGTACTATTTATTTTTTTACCATTTACATTTCATGCCATTTTCACCTTTGCTCATTTGAGCATTTATTTTCTTATCATTTTTTTTACTTTGCTCACTTGAGCTTTCCTTTTCTTTTCTTAAGATACTTAATAATAAACATAAACCCTAAAAAAACTCTTAATGGTACTTGAACTATTTGGTTACTATCCTCGGCATTATGGAGCAGTGGACTTTTCTAAACTTAGGAATAGAAACCATGGCCTATCTTAGAGACTTTGTGATCTTATCTGATTATTTTGTCTGGAGCTCTTGAGGTTTACCTCAAGACATTGGGTTGCTTGTTTGTTTTTGTGTGCAGGTTTTTGTGATTACATTCTCTATTTGTAATCTGGAATTCACCCGTATACAGCCGTTACTTTGCCTAATTTTTGTGAAGACTTAATACATTTGAAGAGGTCTAGCATCTTTGCTTGCTTGGTTTCAATCCAAAGAATGGGAATTCTATCTTGACTTATAATGTCAAGTTTTTGGCTTCTTGTTGGTTAGATGGTCCTTATCCTTAGCTTTTACCTTATGCTTTAGGATAGTCTCTTCTTCTCCTCACATCCTCTTTAATCTCAAAAATCTTCTCCCTCCTTTTGAAAACTCTTCTTGTTTTAAAACCTAAACACTTTCATAATAAACTTGGACTTAGTTCCATGCATTTCCAAAACATTTTCATAAATAAACCTCAATCAATTTAATAATACTTTGACTTTTTTTTATGAGAAGACTAAAAGTTAACCAATCTCATTTCAAACCATTTTGCCACTTTGGCTTTTACCCTTAAACTTTTCCTTAAAAGATTAGACTCTTGTCAATCCTTGTAGTAATGCAAACAACTATACTTCTACAATATGTAGTGAAGAGATATATTTTCCACTTGGGTGTTGAGTGAGGCATTGTTGATTTTAAAATCCAAGCCATATCCTCCACTTTGAGATGATGCAAATTCTCCTTTCTCGTGATTGTGGGTAGTAAGTATGTTTTCCACATGGACAATGACGATGATGTCTTATCTCTTAAAATTAACCAACACACTTGTGTTTCAAATCTTTTAAAAGAGGAACTATGTGTACCCTGATCTCCTATTGCACGAAAGGTGGTATGTATGCACTAAAGGTTCGCAACCGCGGAGGGTGCAAAAACCATAAAAATATATTTCTTTTCTCACCTCCACCGTTCATTTTATATACAACACATTTTTATAGCCAAAATATACATATTTTACAAAGAGGTTCCTGCGGAGTTCCATAGATGTTTAGGGTGCTAATACCTTCCCTTTGCATAACCAACCCCCTTACCTTGAATCTCCCCCCCCCCCTTTTTTTTTGGGTTATTCGCTCTTTTCCCATTCCTTTGGAAACAATAAAGCACGGTGGCGATTTTTATTTTGATTTATATAAAGTCTAGTCAATCCAATGGCTTAGTCTTGAACATTTCTACCGCTACAGAAAAATGGCGACTTCACTGGGGAAAGATTGACCTCTTGCTGGTCCATCCCTAAGTGGGTTAAGCATATCTTTATTTATATCTGTATATGTGTTATTGTTGTTTATGTGTTATAATTTGTATATATGTTTGTCTGGATTTTTCCTGGTTTTCAGGATGCTTGGTGATTACTCATAAGTCCTATACCTGGACTTAGGCAAACTTTAAGATAGGAAGGGCGGTATAGTCATGTTAACTTTGAGGGAGTAATCCCAAAAAAGGAGGCATGAGATCCCCCACTCAGTGGAGGCCCCTTTGACTGTAGTGTCATTTACCGAGTAATCGGGAAGACGTACTTCTTTTGACCTGGGAGCCTGCTGAATCTGAGGACCGTAGAATACTAAACCCATCTTGGCCTTTTAGGTGTAGTGCGGAAGCTATGACGGAGTAATCCGGAAATAGTTGTCACGCGATACTATGCTCGGACGAGTCTTTCTTGAGAATATTACTAATTACCGAGTTAATCGGGAAGTTGGTAATATCTGAAGGAAGGATGTAGACTCTGGGAACCTCTAGAACCTTGTTCGGCAGGTGATAACTTTTAGACCAACACCTTATGGGTAGTACCTTCGACCTCATGCTCGTGACGTTGAACCTATGAACCCTATATATGTGATCTTATGTGTGATTGTTGCATCATGCATCCATGCACTCATAAGCATCTTTTGAAGAAAACAATATTTCAAGGGATTTACAGGTTGACTATTTGTGAATATCTCAGGTACTTTTAACCATGGATTCTGGAAAGAGAAAGACCAGGAAATACAGTTTCAAGGATCCCAAGATAGATGAGCTGATCAGTCTGATTCCAGAGATTGAGTGTCTTGCAGACTTTCGGAAGAAGTATGGATCCATTATTCCTCTCATGAAGCTGAAGATGAAGGAGGGTATTCTCTCGACCTTGGTCTAGTTCTATGATCTGGTGTATCACTGTTTTACTTTTCCCGATTATCAGCTGATGCCTACACTGGAGGAGTATTCTCATCTATTGGATTTACCTGTTACCGATCGTGTTCCTTTTACTGGTTTGAAGGGTGAGCAAAAACCACATGAGATTGCTGCTTTGATTCATCTGGGGAAGTCTGAGGTGGAAGCCCATATGACTACTAAAGGAGGTATTAGAGGATTACCAGCTCAGTTCTTATTGGAGAAAGCTCGTTACTTTTCCATAATGAAGAGTACAGTTGCTTTTGAGGGCATCTTTGCTTTACTTGCTTATGGATTGTTCTTATTTCCTAATGTGGACAAGTTTGTCGACATTAACGCTATCAGAATTTTCATGATTGGAAATCCGGTTCCTACACTGTTGGGTGATGCTTATTACTCTGTTCATCTTTGGAGTTCTTATCATGGAGGAATGATTATCTGTTGCACGCCTTTGTTGTACCGATGGTTCATCTCTCATATGCCTCAGTTTGATACCTTTTGGGATGTCAAGAAGGAACCTCGTTGGGATCCTAAGATCATGGCACTTACTCACTCGGATATTGATTGGTATCATCGAGCTTATCATGATATATAGATTGTTGACAGTTGTGGTAGTTTCCCCGATGTACCTCTTCTTGGTACAAAGGGAGGAATTAACTATAACCTTGTTCTTGCACGGCGACAGCTTGGATATCCGATGAGAGATAAACCGAACAGTATTCATTTGAGTAGTTTCTTTCTGAAGGAGGGATAATACCACAAGGAAGCTAGGGAGCAGATTGCGAAGGCCTGGCGTCACATTCATAAGAAGAGTAGGAAGGATTTAGGGCCTAGGGGTTCTGTTTCTTTAGAGCCATATCTTCAGTGGGTCCGATCGAGAGCCATTCAGTTGAAGATGCCGTATACTCGGGAGACACCCATGCCTGATTTGTTTGTGAAGACCACTCCTCCTTTATTAGATGATCTAGAAGAGTTGCAGCTTGCTTTTGTTAGGATGCAACAGGAAAGGGATGCTTGGAAGAACAAGTTCCAGACTTTAGAGAGTTCCTACAAGGCCGACTTGAAGGAGAAAGATGATTTGATCGAGATCCTTGAGAGTCGAGCAGTGGAGTCTATAGAGAGGCAAGGGGATTTATTTTCTCCTAAGCCTAAAATAGGTGCTGATTACTCACTTCCTGCTTCAGATGATTGGAAGGAGGTTGCCATCAGACAGGTGGAAGAAATCCAGAGGTTGAGGGCTCAGATTGCCAGACTCACAGGGAAGCGCCAGCGTACAGATTGATCTCTATCAGTTTCTTTCTCTCAGGATTTTTAGATTGTATTTTCATCTTGTACTTGGGATCATTGAAACTTGTAATCCATTTTGGAGTTATTATAACAAATAAAAATTTCAGTATTTCAAATGCGTTATTGTTTTGATGTTTGTGATATGTCTATAAATCTTAAATCCCTTGAAATATTAAAATGATGGAATAAAAATAATCATGTGCATTGCATGACATGCATCATATTGCACATATTTCTTGTATTTATTATGCATACCCAGGTGCCTTACCCAGCTTCTTTGCTACGTTCAGCAAGCTGACTCATCACTACAAGACTCGGGCTAACTTCAAAAAGAAGATGGACAATTTGGAACAGGAGAATCGCGAGCTACGCGATGAAGTTTCTACTCTGAAGGCTGGCTTGGCCAATTTAACTACTCTGATGGCTTCTCAAAATCATCCACCGAGTGTTCAACCTCAACCAACAAGGGAAATGCTGAAGTTCCTACTGTTCCCGTATCTGCCACTCTGACTATTGTTCAGAATCGTATGCCTCAGGGTTATCCGTGGGGAATGCCAGAGAATTTTTCACCTGAAGGTTTCAATTTGGGCCCCCAAGATGCTCCAGTGGTTCCAAATGTTGTTACTCCAGCACCTCTTGTGGTGCATACTGTTCCTGCTACACCTCTTTCGGTGAATTTGGTTCCGTTTGAAGATGTGTGTTGTCATTTCCCTCCGCCGAGTGAAGATTTGGGTCTTTATGATAGAATGGATGATTTCCAAGAGCAGTTTGATAGAATGCAAAGAGAGATGAAGGCTCTTAGGGGAAGAGAGTTATTTGTGCAGAACGTGAATGAGCTGTGTTTGGTCCCAAATGTTAAAGTGCCTGCTAAGTTCAAGGTCCCTGAGTTTGAGAAGTACAAGGGCAACACTTTCCCTCGTGCTCATTTGGTGATGTATGTAAGGAGAATGTCTACCCACACCGATGATCAGCGTCTGCTGATTCACTTTTTCCAGGATAGTCTGACCGGCGCAGTGTTGAAATGGTACATGAGTTTAGACAGTGCCAACATCCATACCTTTAATGATTTGGGAGAAGCATTCATAAAACAATATAAGTACAATGTAGACATGGCACCCGATTGTGACCAGCTTAGGGCCATGGTTCAGAAAGACAAAGAATCGTTTAAAGAGTATGCACAGAGATGGCGCGAAGTGGCTGCACAAGTAATTCCTCCCATGGAGGAAAAAGAAATGACTAAAATTTTTCTGAAGATGCTAGGCGCTTTCTACTACGAAAGAATGGTAGCAAGTGCCCCAAGTGATTTTACAGAGATGGTAGGAATGGGTGTCCGCCTAGAAGAGGCAGTAAGAGAAGGCCGTTTGACAAAGGGTGAAGGATCCGGAGGTATGAAGAAGCCAGCTTATGGGTTTACAAAGAAGAAAGAGGGGGATACCAATGATGTCATACAAGAGAGGAGAGTGAATGCTCCTAGAAGGAATTTTCAGCGTCACCAGTAAGTTGCTTCGGTGACTCCTGTTATGAATGTCGCTCCAACTACCGTTGCTTATCAAAGACAATCCCAGCAGGGGAACCAAGGGAATAGTCAGAGAAGGGAGAACTATGACCCTATTCCCATGAGTTATGCAGAGCTACTACCAGCATTGATTCAGAAGAAGTTGGTCCAGACACGACCACCTCAAGCAGTACCATCACCTTTGCCTTGGTATTACAAAGCAGACCAGACGTGCGCCTTTCATCAGGGAGAAATAGGGCATAGTGTTGAGAATTGTTATCCTTTGAGGACCGAAGTACAAAGGTTGGTGAAGTCCGGAATTTTATCTTTCAAAGACATGGGACCTAATATGAAAGATAATCCTCTACCCAAGCACGGGGGAATGAATGTTGTGAATATGGTGGCCGGTTGTCCCGGTGATTTCCAGATTTTTGACATTAATCTGGTTAGAAGGGATTTGGTAAAGATGCACGCAGATCTATGTGAATTCAGTTATTATACGCATGACCATGCCGGTTGTGTTGTTTGCAGTACAAACATCCAGGGTTGCGAGAAGATAAAGGCTGATTTACAGGAAATGATGGACGAAGGTGTAATCCATATAATCAGGCCTAGGGAAGAATATGAGGAGGAAGTGAATATGGTTTCTGGATGTCCGGGTGAATTCAGAATTTTTGAAGTAGAGCATTTGAATGAAGATCTCGTACAGTTGCATGCTACTTTCTGCCGTACTGCTAGTCAGGTAGAACCCCAATATGGGTCTTGCATAGTTTGCTGTCGAGACCCCCGAGGATGTTCTATTGTGAAAGAGGGTGTTCAGCTGTTGTTAGACAATGGGACTATTAAGATCACAGGACAGAGAGATGATTATCACGCGATTGATATGGTTGAAGTTTGTTTGATGGAAGAAAAGTCAGAGGAAGAGTATGCCTCCGCGGATGAGTATTTCTCTTCAGACGAAGATTTGTTTGCTAGAAATGACCTTTTGAGGGCTGATTATGTTGAGGAAGGTGTAAACGTTATTGTACCTTGTTTTGGTGCACCCGCTCATCTTGAGGTGAAGTACCATAGCAAACCAGTTGTTACCCCATTGGTAATTAGCCTCCCAGGACATGTTCCCTATAAATCAGATAAGGTTGTGCCTTACAAATACAATGCTACAATATTAGAAGATGGGGTGGAGGTTCCCATCCAGCCAATGCCAGATGTTGGGAATATAGCTGATAATAGCAGGGTGACCCGTAGTGGTCGTGTGTTTGTGTCGGTTATTCGAAAAGATGTTGTTGCTGGAAAGAAAATTGTCGAGAACGATGAGCCTAAGAAGGCTGCAAGAGAGACTAGTGGAGCCACATTAGAGAAAGAAGTGGATGATATCCTGAAGGTAATTAAGATGAGCGACTATAAAATTGTAGATTAGCTATTGCAGACACCTTCATAGATATCCATCCTGGCATTACTAATGAATTCCTCCACTCATAGGGAATCATTGATGAGAGTACTAGACCAAGCTTTTGTAGAGAATGACATGCCATTAGATCAATTCAGCAGCGTAATTGAAAACATTACGTCATGTAACAACTTGAGTTTCTGCGATGATGAGTTACCAGATGAAGGGAGGAATCACAACCTGGCCCTCCACATATCCATGAACTGCAAGAATGACTCACTATCTAATGTGCTAATTGATAACGGATATGCATTGAATGTTATACCAAGAAGTACCCTCATGAAGTTAAAGTATCAGGGAACACCTATGCGCCCGAGTGGCATCATTGTGAAGGCTTTTGATGGGTCGAGGAAATCTGTCATCGGTGAGGTGGACTTACCCATCCACATAGGACCACATTTGTTCTTGATAACTTTCCAGGTAATGGATATTATTCCCGCGTATAGTTGTTTGCTAGGACGGCCATGGATACACGAAGTAGGGGTTGTCACTTCAACTCTGCATCAGAAGCTAAAGTTTGTGCGTGAAGGGAAGGTAGTGATCATAAATGGGGAGCAGGCGTTATTGATATCCCATCTATCCTCTTTTAGTATTGTAGAAGTGGATGAGGCTGCTGTTGGAACCCAGTTCCAAGCCCTATCCATTGACAACATAAGGAAGAATGATAATTATGTGGTCTCACTGAAGGATGCGCAACAGGTTGTGCGCAATGGTCATAATACAGTTTGGGGACGACTTATGGATCCACCCGTGAACAAAAATAGAGTTGGTTTAGGTTTCTCTTCGAGGAATGGCAAAAGCGAAAGTTTGAAGTCATAGTCTTTTGTGAATAGTTATCATGATGTTTTCCGCATCGGAGGCTACCTCCATCCAATTGGTTCTGGAGTTAATGTTGTTGAAGAGGATGAAGCAGAGCAGGAAGCACCTAATTATGTGACACATGGAGTCTGAGTTTAGAATTGGGTCACCATTGATGTTCCTTCTTGCATACATGTTTCAAAGTAATTTTTTTGTTAATTTGTTTCTTTCTTTTGAGAAGCTTTCACTCTGCCCAAGGTGGACGTATTACTGTTCTAGGGCTTATTTGTTTGCTATAACTGTTATGATCATTAATAAAAGTCATCTTTGCTTCCAAAAGTATGTCTTTTATTTTCTGCCTTTTTCTTGGGAAATGGTAATAAAAAATATTAAAAAAAAACCTTTCAAAATAAATAATAACTGAAAATTAATCTGCATGAGCACTTGTTATATGTGTCAGTTTCTAAAAGCAATCATAAATCACATGTGCAGATTAATTAAAAAAACCCGTTGAATACAATGACCCTGCACCCTCTCCCAACTTTGATTGTCCTGTGTTTGGGGATGAAGAAGAAGATTATGATGAGATTCCAGAATAGGTCTCACGGTTGCTTGAGCACGAGGAAAATACCATTCATCCATATAAGGAGCCTTTGGAAGTGGTTAATTTGGGTTCAGAAGAAGATCCGAAGGAAGTTAAGGTTGGAGCATCGTTGCATCCTGATGTGAAGAGCGGGTTGATTGAGCTATTGAAAGAGTACGTGGATATTTTTGCTTGGTCTTATCAAGATATGCCTGGTCTAGATACAGACATTGTCGAGCATCGTTTACCACTGAAGCCAGAGTGTCTGTCAGTTAAACAAAAGTTGAGAAGAACCCATCCAGATATGGCAGTAAAGATCAAGGAGGAGGTCCTAAAGCAAATTAATGTTGGTTTTCTTGTGACATCAGTGTATCCTCGATGGATTGCCAATATTGTCCCTGTACCAAAAAAAGATGGAAAAGTCCGCATGTGCGTAGATTACAGAGATCTAAATAAAGCTAGTCCAAAAGATGATTTTCCATTACCTCACATTGACATGTTAGTGGATAGCACGCAAAATTCAAGGTATTCTCGTTCATGGACGGATTTTCCGAGTATAATCAAATAAGAATGGCTCCAGAGGACATGGAAAAAACAACGTTTATCACACCCTGGGGAACATTTTGTTACAGAGTGATGCCCTTCGGGTTGAAGAACGCTGGTGCAACGTACCAGAGGGCTATGACAACCCTATTCCATGATCTGATGCAAAAGGAAATCGAAGTATATGTTAATGATATGATTTCCAAATCCCAAACTGAAGAAGGGCATATAGAAGATTTATTGAAATTGTTTCGGTGTTTGAGGAAGTATTGTCTCCGCCTGAATCCAAATAAATGCACCTTCGGAGTTAGATCGGGAAAATTGTTGGGTTTTATTGTTAGCCAGAAAGGAATTGAATTTGACCCTGACAAAGTCAAGGCAATTCAAGAAATGCCAACGCCAAGAACTGAAAAGCAAGTCAGGGGTTTCCTCGGGCGTTTGAATTATATCTCCAGAATTATTTCTCACATGACTGCAACGTGTGAACCGATCTTTAAGTTGTTAAAGAAAGATCAAGGTTGTGTGCGGACAGATGACTGCCAAAGGGAATTTGAAAGTATTAAAGAGTATCTGCTTGAACCTCCTATCTTGCTCCCTCTTGTAGAAGGAAGATTGTTGATTATGTATCTGACAGTGTTAGATAAATCCATGGGTTGTATTCTGGGACAACAGGATGAAACGGGAAAGAAAGAGTTCGCCATTTATTATCTCAGCAAAAAGTTCACTGATTGTGAGTCGCGGTATTCTATGCTAGAAAAAACATGTTGTGCTTTGGCCTGGGCGACAAAGCGTTTGCAGCAGTATATGTTGAATCATACTACTTGGTTGATCTCTAAAATGGATCCAATCAAGTATATTTTTGAAAATCTTGCTCTTACTGGGAGAATTGCCCACTGGCAGATGTTGTTATCTGAATATGATATTGAATACCGCACTCAAAAAGCTATCAAAAGTAGTGTGTTGGCAGATTATCTTGCTCACCGGCCGATGGAAGATCATCAGTCTGCAGAATATGAATTCCCCGATGAAGATGTGATGTTCTTGAAAGTGAAAGATTATGATGAACCATTGCCTGAGGAGGGCCCTGACCCTGAATCTCGTTGGAGTATGGTATTTGATGGAGCTGTGAATGCTTATGGTAAAGGAATTGGTGATGTGATTGTCACTCCTCATGGATCGCATATTCCTTTTACCGCGAGGTTAACATTTGATTGCACTAATAATATGGCAGAATATGAGGCTTGCATCATGGGTCTTGAGGAAGCTATTGATCTCAGAATCAAGATTCTAGATGTATATGGTGATTCAGCTTTGGTAATAAATCAGATTAAAGGAGAATGGGACACTCGTCACCCTGGCTTGATCCCTTACAAAGATTATGCTAGAAGATTACTACCCTTCTTCAATAAAGTTGAATTCCATCACATTTCTAGAGATGAAAACCAAATGGCAGATGCTCTGGCAACTCTGGCTTCCATGTACCAAGTAAATGCTTGGAATGATATACCCTGAATTACAGCTCGACGGATAGATAGGCCCGCTCATGTGTTTGCGACAGAGGAGGTAGCAAATGAAAAACCTTGGTATTATGATATCAAACATTTTCTTCAGACTCAAGAATACCCGTTTGGTGCGTCAAAGAAAGATAGAAAGACACTGAGAAGATTGGCAGGTAGTTTCTTCCTCAGTGAAAATGTGCTATACAAGAGAAATTTTGACATGGTCTTGCTCAGATGCGTGGATAGACACGAAGCAGACATGTTGATGCATGAGATTCATGAAGGTTCATTTGGCACTCATGCTAATGGACATTCAATGGCTAAAAAGATGCTAAGGGCGGGATATTATTGGTTGACAATGGAATCTGATTGTTACAAATTTGCAAAGAAGTGCCATAAATGCCAAATTTATGCAGATAAGATCCATGTGCCTATGACACTTCTCAATGTGATTTCCTCTCCATGGCCTTTATCTATGTGGGGTATTGACATGATCGGGATGATAGAACCCAAAGCTTCGAATGGGCACCGTTTCATCTTGATAGCAATTGACTACTTTACCAAATGGGTAGAGGCTACTTCATATGCCAATGTTACCAAACAGGTGATGGTGCGTTTCATCAAAAACAATCTTATATGCTGATACGGTGTGCCAAGCAGAATCATCACTGACAATGGCTCAAATTTGAACAACAAGATGATGACGGAACTGTGTGAAGAATTCAAGATTGTCCATCATAATTCATCTCCATACAGGCCAAAGATGAATGGGGTTGTTGAAGCTGCTAATAAGAATATCAAGAGAATTATCCAGAAAATGGTTGTCACTTATAAGGATTGGCATGAAATGCTCCCTTTTGCTCTGCATGGATATCGAACATCTGTTCGCACTTCAATGGGAGCGACCCCGTTTCCCTAGTGTATGGAATGGAAACTGTACTCCCTATCAAGGTAGAGATTCCCTCGCTGCGTGTGATAATGGAAGCCAAATTGTCAGAGGCTGAATGGGTTTAGAACAGGTTTGACCAATTGAATTTGATTGAAGAGAAGAGAATGACAGCTTTGTGTCATGGGCAGTTATATCATAAAAGAATGAAGAAAGCATTTGATAAAAAGGTCAAACCTCGTGAATTCAAAGAAGGCGATCTCGTGCTCAGAAAGATCATGTCTTTCAATGCTGATTCTAGGGGCAAGTGGACTCCCAATTTTGAAGGCTCGTATGTTGTCAAGAAAGCCTTCTCTGGTGGTGCATTAATTCTTGAAACTATGGATGGCGAGGAGTTCCCACGTCCCATAAATGCTGACGCAGTCAAGAAATACTTCGCCTAAAGAAATAAAAGAACAGCTCGCTAAGTTGAAAACCCGAAAGGGCGGCTTAGGCAAAAAGGAGCGTCTCGGTAGGCCGAAAACCCGAAAGGGAGGTCTAGGCAAAAATTAGAGACATAAACAGAATAAATTTCCCTCTAATTTGAAAACCCGCAAGGGCAGCTTAGGAAAAAGTTATGGATTTTCTTGGCAAGTAACTACGTCAGACGAAACTTGATTATCGAAGCAACAATCTTCTCAGATCCTCACCATACTTCAACGGAGGCTGCTGCTCAGGATTTCAAAAGTTGTTAGGGGGGATAGTGGTCATTGTATCTCAATGTATCTTTTCCATTATGTATTATCATTTCCCAAACTTTGTAATCATCCATGGAGTCTCGCCATTCGCAGACTACCATTCTATTAATGAAATTCGAGCTTTTGCCCAATTCTTTGTATTCTTAATTTTATTTAGCTTGCAAAGACTTCATTTATTACTGATAATAACTTTTAAAGCAAAGAGATTAAAAATCAAAATTGGCTTTTCAAAAAAAAAGAGATCTTTACAATTCAATTTACTTTGGGATTTGTGATGAAACAATAATAACAAAAATGGTGATCCCAAGGATGAACAAATTCTGGTTGCTTTAAGAAGATTTACTTCCTTCATAAAGGTTTTCTCAGGTCATTTTGTTGGTATATGCGCAATATTTGTGTGTTTCCCAGATAGTTAAAGACGATATCAGTGGGTACAAAGTACAGTATTTGGGTTGGTGATCCCATTGTCCCCAGTCAAGTCTTGATTCGCTTTTGATTTTGGGTTTGCATGGTCAGAAGCCTTCATCCCAGCTTCCCAACAAAGTTTTCCCTCATATGATGAAAGGTTTTATGCCCTTGGTGTGATGAGGTGTCGCTCTCTTTACAGTATCGGCACTAGTATTGACTTCTTGATCTCCCGGAAGGGTTATCCCAGGGCATCTCTTGTTAGAATGAGGGTTCGTGGTGAAAATTTTCAACCCGCAGTTTCTTTTCTCTTGAGAGGTAGGCTTGAATTACCCAGTGAGGTTGGGTTGTTTCGACATCAGTCTGCTTTATTTAAGGTTGATCTTGCAATCTCCAATAGGCATGTTGCTTTTGGAAAACTGTTTCTCCGATGAAACCGGAAGCAGGGTGTTCTATCCCGGTGTCTGTTAGATTTAAGCTACAGTCGAATTATGTTCTTCTCAGTAAAGTTAATGCAATAGGGTTGGTTTCCGCAGTCGCTTTCACCTTTCCTGGATTGATCTTTATGATTGAAGCTTAGCCCAATGTTGTTAGTAACTGAGGCGGTTCCGTTTGTCTGCATTGATTATGTATCCTTTTTATCAGCATATGCATAATAGCACTCGTACATTCATACATGCATCATACATTGTTAAAATCATCATTCATGGACATTGTGTTTCTGACCTTTACTGTAGCACTCTTTGTTTAGTTGAATTTGGTCTTCCCTCTTGAGTTTATTTCTCAGAGGATGAATCTGCTTTGGCCGTCTTGCTCTGGTATTTTTCTGAATTGAATTTGTGGTTGCATGACGATGTCGTGTATTATGGATTTCTGAAAACTTTGAATTTTTTCTTGTGCGTTTATTTTGCACAAGGAGACTTTATCTCCTCAGCAGGAATATCATGGCATTTCTCCAGGAAGTCATATTTTTGTCCCTGGAAAACCATTTTTCTTTGCATCTCCCTTTTGGTAATAAGTGGAAGTCTCTTTATTTGATACAGGTTACATATTACCCTTTCCAAGAAGATCTCCTTGGTTAAAGAAGAAGTTGAGACCCGTTCTTGGCAGGACACCGGAATTCTAGAAAACGTGATATTTTCTCTTTCTACCTTCAGTGAACGTTGGTAGTACATCGGCAGTGAACGTCGGTGTTTGTTATCTTTTTGCTATCTTCAGTGAATGTTGATAGTTTATCGTCAGTGAACGGCGGTGGTATGATATTTTATCTTTCTACCTTCAGTGAATGTTGGTAGTACATTGGCAGTGAACGTCGGTGTTTGTTATCTTTTTGCTATCTTTAGTGAACGTTGATAGTTCATCGTCAGTGAACGACGGTGGTATGATATTTTCTCTTTCTACCTTCAGTGAACGTTGGTAGTACATCGGCAGTGAACGTCGGTGTTTGTTATCATTTTGCTATCTTCAATGAATGTTGATAGTTCATCGTCAGTGAACGGCGGTGGTATGATATTTTCTCTTTCTACCTTCAGTGAGCGTTGGTAGTACATCAGCAGTGAACGTCAGTGTTTCTTATCTTTTTGTTATCTTTAGTGAACATTGATATTTCATTGTCAGTAAACGGCGGTGGTATGATATATTCAGAGAACGAAGATAGTACATCGGCAGTGAACGTCAATGCATGTTATCCTCCTCTCTGATTCTATTCTCGTGGTTTATCAGTGATTTATTTTCCTGGTGGGATTGCTCTTTTGCTTCTGCACTTTGTGTTGCCTCCCCAATACTACTTTGTGTCTCTTCTGTTCATATGCATTCATATGCATAAACATTTGCATGGCATCTTAGGGCCAAAAACAGGGTTTGTTTTATATTTAAGTGTCTTCGATCACGTCGACACGAAGATTTTTAACCTTCGTATCTCCATATAGAAGCAACTTAAATAAGGGCAGTTGTTGTACCCTAATTTTTGCCCCTAAGATCCCTTCATCATACCACATTGTTTCAATCACCACAAAATCACATTAGGGACTTTGGTTCTCCTCCCTATCTTTAGCTTTGCTCTTTGAGAAGTTACCAAGCACCTTGATTTGTTTGCTTTTGTGATCATAGATATTGTACTTTGATTTTTCTCTCTAATTAATAAAATGCAATATTGGTTTGTCTTACTTGTTGATAATGTAGGTAAAAGCAATGAGGTTTAGCAAGTTGCTTCATGGGTTCATGAGTTTATTTCCATGCTCTAGTCAAAAGCTTAAGAGATTCAAACCTCACCATTGAAGTTGTTTTGAAGTTGATATGAAATTGGTTTTGGTGGCCATAGGTCCTCATCATCATCCTCAACAATTTCTATTCACAAAGGAAGAATATTGGCACAAAAAGTTTGTTCAAACTTGGCAAAGTTCCACCAAGCATTCTCTTGATCTAGAGGCTAGGGTTTTGGACTTCAAAGAGGCATATCTTGCTCATCTTTTGTTATTTTTGAGTGATTCCAAAAACATTCTTCTCTTTAAAGAGTTACTAAAAAATCACTTCAAAAGTTCCAAATGGTTTTCATGTGGAAGGAACTTGGTGAATAAGAAAGATTACAAGTCATCCAGTTGAATCCCTAATTTTCCATATGTGACTTCAAATTGTCATAACTTGGTCAATTTTTATCACCTTAAGCCCATTATTTTTCCATGATGATCTCAAGGATGTGTACTTCATGCCTTCTTTTATATGCAAAGTAAGAAAATGGATGGAAGTTTCCTTAAGAATGCAAAAGATTATAGGTCATTTCATGATTTTTGGAGAACTTCAACAAGTCATAACTTGCTCAATTTTTGGAGATTTTGAGTGGTTCAAATTGCAAAATGTCATTCAAGAGATCTACTTCATTCCATCTTTTTGTGTCAAGAGCAAATTCTAAGTGGAAATCCATGTTTGGATGCAAGAGATTATAGGTCATTTTTAAAGAAGGATTTGAAATATTTCTAAGTATGGAAAGTCAACTCTTTTTCTCCAACTTTGACTCCATGTAATTTTCAGCTCAAGCCTCCAATTGATTCCATTCTTTTTCCATTGCAAATTTTGTCACCTCATCTTTCCAAAGCATCAAGAATCATGCCTTAAGAATCCCTGAGGTGGAAATGCCATTGTTTCAAAAGTGGTAACTTGGAATTGAAGTTTCCCTGCAAGTCAGAATTTGAATTTCATGTTACAACCTCTAAACCTCAAATTAGTACGCGTTTTGAGTCTAAACATGATTAGCCAACTTTCCCAAGTAGAATAGTGCATCAAAATGCAAGAATTGGATGAGTTTTGGTGAAGTTTGGATCACACTTCACTCGTGCATCAGGTTTGCACGAATTCCCTCCAAAACGCATCATTCACTCTTCCTTTTGATCCCATTTTCTTCTCTTATAAATACATGTGCTATCCCATTCATTTTCTCAAGCTTAGATAGCCAGAATCACCCTGCCAAACTTGCTTCACAACTCAGAATTCAGCTACTTCGAATCCTATTCTCAAGCCTTTTTCAATCCATTTTATTCATCAATTCACCTTCCTTGATCTTCCCTGAAGCTAACCATATAATCACATTAAAGAATCGTGCCCTATATTGCTCCATAGAAGTCCAGTTTCAGAGCTCTGCAACTAAACTTCAATAGGTAAATTCCTTCATCAATTCTTCAAAACTTTGGTACCATTGTGTTGCTCTCATTGCCCTGGTTCTAGTTGCAACACTTACTTTTATCTGGAAGCACGTTTTGACCATGAATTTTCAAATCCCTTTTCAAAACTTTCTTTCCAAATTGCTTGAGTTACAGTTTATATAAAAATGGTGCGAGGGTATGGTTGTCTTCGTCTTAAAGAGACGAAGCGAATGGCATAGGTCTGAGCTTCTGATTTTACAGTTTGAGAGACCTGTAATTCGTGAGGGCTGGAGGTTGAAGATGACCAACGTGTCACCTTCTAACCAATGAAAGCGTGTCATTTGTTTTTTTTTTAAATATGATTTATTAATGATTATGTACATTATTCAATAAAGACCATGATATGCACAGCGCGCCAGATCCTTTGGATTTGATTACTAACGCGTTTTGACTCTCATCCAATGGTCCACATCTTTTCCTTTTATTTTCTTTTTCTGATTTTTATATTTTAATTGTTTTAAATTTCAAAAAATCATATAAAATTCATTTTTAGTCCAAAAAAATCCAAAAAAATTATGAAAAATATTTTTGATTATTCTCTTTCTGATTTTTATTTTTTCATAATTTAATTTTGTGTTTTGGTATTTTTTATGAATTTTACACTTATTTGATTTATCTAAAATATTTAAAAATACTTTTACACATTTTTAAATTCTGAAAAAATTATGGAATGATCCAATGATAATGTGACAAATATTGGTGACCTTATTTTATTTTTGTTTCTGACTTTACTATTTTTTACTATTTTTATTTATTTTACCCATTTATTTTATTTTTAAAAATAGTTTCTGACTTTTAAAAATTTCCAAAAAAATTGTATAATTACTTGACCTATTTTCTGATTTTTCTATGGTCTTATATTTCATTTCTTGATTAATTTGAATACAATTGATTTTTTCCTCATTATTTTCCATTTTTTTAAACATTTTTAAACCCTTTAATGCATATATTAAATATATTATTATTTTGTGAATATTTTCTGGCTGTCTTGAGTTGATTTTTTTATCATGGCTTTATTAACATTATTGGATCCATGGTGTTGAGTTTAACTCCACAAAAGATGGATAAATGATTTTAATAATAGTTTGATTAAATATTAATTCAAATGTGGTTCTTCTTTTTTTATCCTAATCCTTTTTCATCTCATCCCCTTCTCATTGCACTAAGTGTTGTTGGAGCATGATCTCTATATCATATCTCAAAACAAATAGTACATAGATTTCTATTGACCGGCCTCAAAATAGGTGCGACTTCTATATAAGTCCACTTACGATTGCTTAACATAGCGCTAAATTTTGTCCTGATTTGAATAAATGATCATTCGTGACCAAAACTTATGATTGTCAGCCCAAGTATGTTAACTTGATCTCTTTGATCCAATAACCTTGAGATTCATTGTGTGGAGGCTTTGGTTCTACCAATCCTCTAATGGATCTACAACACCTTTGGTCAATGCGGATCACTTAAACATCGTTGATCATTAAATGGTACTTGTGAGAATGTCAAATGGATGATATACTTGACAAAAAGCAAATGCAACTTGTTGTGTGGAGGCTTTGGTTCTACCAATCCTCTAATGAGTTCCAAATGCAAGTTTCAAGATGGTCATCCAACTAACCACTAATTATTGACTTGTTTATTTTATGCTTTATTCTTTTTATGCTTTATGTACTATTTATTTTTTTACCATTTACATTTCATGCCATTTTCATCTTTGCTCATTTGAGCATTTATTTTCTTGTCATTTTTTTTACTTTGCTCACTTGAGCCTTCCTTTTCTTTTCTTAAGATACTTAATAATCAACATAAACCCTAAAAAAACTCTTAATGGTACTTGGACTATTTGGTTACTATCTTCGGCATTATGGAGCAGTGGACTTTTCTGAACTTAGGAATATAAACCTTGGCCTATCTTGGAGACTTTATGATCTTATCTGATTATTTTGTCTGGAGCTCTTGAGGTTTACCTCAAGACATTGGGTTGCTTTTTTGTTTTTGTGTGCAGGTTTTTGTGATTACATTCTCTGTTTGTAATCTAGAATTCACCCGTATACAGCCGTTACTCTGCCCAATTTTTGTGAAGACTTAATACATTTGAAGAGGTCTAGCATCTTTGCTTGCTTGGTTTCAATCCAAAAATGGGAATTCTATCTTGACTCATAATGTCAAGTTTTTGGCTTCTTGTTGGTTAGATGGTCCTTATCCTTAGCTTTTACCTTATGCTTTAGGATAGTCTCTTCTTCTCCTCCCATCCTCTTTAATTTCAAAAATCTTCTCCCTCCTTTTGAAAACTCTTCTTGTTTTGAAACTTAAGCATTTTCATAATAAACTTGGACTTAGGTCCATGCATTTTCAAAACATTTTCATAAATAAACCTCAATCAATTTAATAATACTTTGACATTTTTTTTATGAGAAGACTAAAAGTCGACCAATCTCATTTCAAACCATTTTGCCACTTTGGCTTTTACCCTTAAACTTTTTCTTAAAAAATTAGACTCTTGTCAATCCTTGTAGTGATGCAAACAACTATACTTCTACGATATGTAGTGAATAGAGATATTTTCCACTTGGGTGTTAAGTGAAGCATTGTTGATTTTAAAATCCAAGTCATATCCTCCACTTTGAGATGATGCAAATTCTCCTTTCTCATGATTGTGGGTTGTAAGTATGTTTTCCACACGGACAATGACGATGATGTCTTATATCTTAAAATTAACCAACACACTTGTGTTTTAAATCTTTTAAAAGAGGAACTACGTGTACTTTGATCCCCTATTGCACGAAAGATGGTATGTAGGCACTAAAGGTTCGCAACCGCGGCGGGTGCAAAAACCATAAAAATATATTTCTTTTCTCACCACCACCATTCATTTTATATACAACACATTTTTATAGCCAAAATATACAGATTTTACAAAGAGATTCCTGCGGAGTACCGTAGATGTTTAGGGTGCTAATACCTTCCATTTGCATAACCAACCCTCTTACCTTGAATCTTTCCCCCTTTTTTTGGGGTTATTCTCTCTTTTCCCATTCCTTTGGAAACAATAAAGCGCGGTGACGATTTTTATTTTGATTTGTATAAAGTCTAGTCAATCCAATGGCTTAGTCTTGAATATTTCTACCGCTACACCTACTACATATACATTAGTTTCAATCTAATTTTTACTTTTGTTAATTGTAAAACATACTACTTTATGTTACTAACTACTAATCGTGCTATTCACTACAATATATTGAACTTGTTGTTGAAGCTACTACCAAATATTCACTAAATATGTTAGACTAAATAATTGATTGAGTCTACTACGTAATTACACAAATTCTTAATTTCATACTACTAAATTTAACTAAAACTCATAACTAAAAATATCAATAATTTAGTAAAGATTCATTCTTATTTGAACACTTCAACTAACCATACTGACAACTCTAAACATGTCGGAATTACGCAAAACAATTAAAGCGACTTTTAATAATACAGAACAAATTTATTAATAAATTTAACAACACTATTGACAACTCTAACAATCCTATTGACAAACTCAATTGACAATTATAATCACTCTATCGAAATTGAAAATAACTTAAATTAACTAAATAATTCAAATAATTATCTCTAACTCAAAACTCTTAAAAATCATTATATTAATAATAATAAATCATTAATATAATTATTACTATTATTAATAATATTATAATTAGTATAATCTATTATTTATAATAAATGAAATATTATATAAATAGTATAGGAATCAGTAATGTTACTGAACTCAATTTTCAAGTGCCACTACAGTATAAGCGTAAGGCACGTGTATTCTCATATCGCCGCTACAGTGCCATATAGAGGCATATATTACCTAAGGCACTTGTATTTCTAGATTTCCCCTACAGAGGCATATATATATATATATATATATATATATATATATATATATATATATATATATATATATATATATATAACACTTATTGCTGCAGTAAGGTAATATATGGTGATTCTTTTAAGAGAGTGCTATCTGAAATAGTATAGCACTTCATCTAATTTCTGTTACATTAGAGGATCATTTTCACTTTGATTTCTAAGTGTATCAGTGTCTATAATAAATTGGAGCCTCAATCATCTCTGAATTCCAATAATATATCAATTTTAAACACAAACAAAAATAATTTTATAATCCAAATTCACATACCATTAATCACATACCCTATTATAGAGTCAGAACCACACTCTTACCTTAAATTGAAGGTTGCTCTAATTCTATGATCAAAATTCCAACCTTACCTCTATGTTGTAACTTCTATGTATCTCTCTTCTCCAAGACCCCTTTCTTTTCTTACTGATAAAACCAAGAACTTAATTTTCTATATTTCCTATTTTCTTATAATAATAATATTATTATTATTCTATTTAGTCTTATTGGGCCTACTAGTCAACACCCCCACTTTTTACTATAACCAACACAACAACTAAGTCACTAAATAAATAGTCTTATATAATTCTAATATTATTAATAATATTATTTCTACAACTTAAATCAACCAATTTATCAAATAACCACATAACAACTTAAATCGATATTTCCCAACATCAACCAATTTCATAAATAAATTCGAAAATATTTAATTAAATAATTAATTAAATATCGGGCGGTACACCTCGTCCAAACCTCTAAGGAGATAAAGACAAATCCCATGTCGTCCTCGCAAGGTTCCAATATCACGTCTTCCTCGTTCCCAATAGACGAGAGATTCATGCTAGATCGCAGCTTTCCAATGTCGTTATGATTAACTGTGCTATGTGTATAGCTCGAAACCTCTGAATTGACATATGACCCATTCATCTCCATTAGAACTTCTATGGAACTTGACGAGTCGGACACTAAGTCAGAATCACTAAGAGGCGAATAAATGTCACCATAAACCTCCATAATAATTTGGTCAAATTCAGTTTTTTCTCAAATGACCCTCACAATCTTTCATGCATCGCGCCTAGAGCTCACTTCTCTCTTGGGCATTTCGGGGAACAGGCACATTCTTCAAATCGTCGCACTCTCATATAAACACCATAATTCAAAAATAAATGAGACAAAAGTAATGGAAATTGGGAGTTACCTGCTTTAAGAGAAGAAAAAGTTTGCTGATGAAGGTAGGCAACTTAGACTCCAAGAGAAATTTTGGGAAGAGAATAACAAGCGGAAGAAGAAGTATAATCTTTTAATAAAAGCCTACAGGGGGCATTAGAGTGGCTAGAGGAGGATGTCATAATGATCGCATATTCCCCATAAAGAACATCGTTACGAAGTAAGGAGAAGAGGTCTTATGGGACGAGCGTCCATCATGACGTTAGCAAATCCACTATCGTACGCTAGTTATTGTTTGACCATTGGATTGAGACATAACCAACCAGATAGAACGTCTGAAGAATTTTTAGGGTCTTCTTTATTAGACACTTAGGCCTGATGGGTCTCGTGATCGGGTGGTATGTGCATCCCAAAAATCCTTAAGACGACTTGTAGATCGGATATGAGGTATGAGGAATGAAGCTGGATTGCTAATGGATAATTGGTGTGTATGACGAGGCCATGATGCAAAGTCGGGAGAAGCCAAGTGCCATATTGGTATAACGGTTATGATAGTCTAAAAGTTGCATGAATGTTACAAACATCAATAAAGAGGTGTTATGCCTCATGATTGCGGCGTCAGGAGTTAAGCCTCATCATTGATGAAGAGATCTGAGAGATCACTTCTTAATGAAAGTAGGTCACAGGAGTAGAAGTATAAAAGGGAACCTCCTTTGGAGGAAAAAGGGAGGCACAACATCTCGTAAACAAAACCAAATAACAATCACAAAATATACAGTTACAGTCTTACCTGATTCTTTTCGAAAAGATTATTCAAACGTATTTTACAGGAATAAGAGTTAGTGTATGTAGAGGTGAATTCAAAAAAAGTTCATTAAAGTTTCATATCGGAGGGATACCACACTTTAGTAGTGCTTATACATAAAAGATTGATCTCTTGGGGTGTGCCCTAAGGGACACACAATTTTGTGACAAGGTGAGGGCGCACCACCATGAACCGTCACACGCCCGTCCGCCACTGTCCATTCGATCGGTTCGCCTCATATCGATTTAGAGAGATTCATTACTTTTTGATATCCAAATGGTGAAATTTATTTGATATTAATTAACTTGTGTGTTGTCAGTAATGGTAACCCCAAATTTTGATTAAATTTGCCTTGTCTTCCACGTTAACCTTATTTGTTGACCGATTTTTACCTTACCTTCTACGTTTCCACGTTTCCTTGCTGACCAAATTCTATAACAACTAATTTTGGACCAAATCCGCTCCACTCCCCACGTTTTCTTTCATTCAGAGTTAAAATTTCGTCTATAAAAGAGATTTTCCCATCTCATTCTTTTCACTAAGATTTCCGCATTCCGAAATCTTTCTCCTCTCTCGTCTCCATTTCATCTATAATTTTATTTTTTATTATTTTTATTTTCAAGTGACTTCTTCGCACCATCTACGACCGATTTGAAAATCAAATACTAAGAGTTATATTTATACCATATCCGACTGATCATAATGACATCAGAGGGTGTAATTCTAAAAAGATTATCTATCGTGCAAGTAGTAATCCTACATTATAGAACTTAGTTGTTTTATCTCGGAAGTGTTGTGCTTGAGTGATTGTTTTGCATGATTTTGGATAGTGCTGCAAAATGTTTTAAATAGGACGACCAATTCCGCAACTCGACCCAATAATATCTTCGGTGACAATTTTTCAAAACCTTAAAACTAACAATAATGGTTTCTTGCTCCTTTGTATTTGTGTTTGAACCAGAGTAATAGAAGATCGAAGCATGTCCACCAAACCAACAAATTTAAACACTTTGGTACACAAATTTAATGACCCTGCATGTAAACACTTTGGTTAATTTTTCTGGGGTAGTACATCTTGATAATCAAAATTTTAACACAGCTCCCAGAATAGTAATAAACAAGGTATCCCTTGAATGTAAGTTGGAACTTTTAACTCCTGAATTATAAGCTACTCCACCTCACACCAGAATTCACCAGCTTGACATACGCATTTTTGAAATCTTCAAAGAACATATTCTCATTGTCTGCGTATTTTTTAATCCATCTGTTCAATAAATGAAATTCTTGTAAGTAATGCATATTGAGGTAAAAAAATGCAGAAATATAATCTCACATGTAAGTGGAGTTTTAGTCATTTACTACTGAATAAAGGCTATCCTAAGTTTTTTAATCTTGTCATTTAATCTAAATATTATTTAAAGGACTCCCCAGTTTTTTGAATTGAGATCAGAGATCTCATTGCTTCTTTGCCTACTTCACAAAAATGAAATGCAGTGGCGTAAAATTTTATTTAATCTTAATATATATATTTGTTAAACGATAAAGAACCTGAGGCATTCTTCATCCTCAACAAGTGCATGATCTGAAGGAAGACCAACCATAGTCGACAAACCGCCTGTATAAAAGAAGACCAGCAGATGAAAACAAAGACATCATTAATTTCAAAAAATGACAAGAACAAGCTAATAAATTTAAATATGTTCTACAAGTCAAACTTTTAAATGAGATAAGTTGTTACTTTACCAGAAGCCGTGGGTGGATTTTCCAACAGAACCTTATAATATGAATTGTCAAAAGATGTAGGGCTTCCAAAACCTTTACTTCCAAGAGTGTGAGCTCCAGACAAAGCTACCAGTTCTTGTGTTCTGTTAAGGAAAAGTTTCAATTGGATAACAATGAATGAGAATGAGCAAAACAAATTCTGGTGCAATGTGCTGAAGATTTTCTCCCAAAGACAAATACTAGCACACAGTCAATAACTTTGCAAAGTAAATGGGATTTTATCTCATACTCACGAAAAGCCTTTTTTCTTGAAGCATCTTTTCAAACCAGAAGCATCAAGAGTTTCTTCAGGAAGTTTTCCTTCAGGATCAGGCCCCCTACCATTAAAATGAAAGAAAATATTATACGTAGAGGACAAAACCAGGTTTTTGTTATGTAACAACAAATTTGTTAAATCTACACAAAGATATTTCTTTCTACTTCTTCACCAAAAAGGTCGATCATTCATGAACATAATTCAAAAATACCAACCAACAACCAAGCCTTATATCACTAAGTAGGGTCGAACAAAATTCAAAAATAGATTAAATAATTTCTTCAGAGAACCTAACTCATCAAACTAATATATAACTTGTTGTTTGTCATCCTTATGAGAAAGCACAGGATGCCTGTCATATCATATATACTGACTAGAGTATTCGACAATCATCATCTTACAGCGAATCTTGTCTGCCGAGTGAAACTTGGATAGTAGGACCTCCACATAGTTCAATTGCTTCAGCTCCAGCCACAGCAATAACGTCCGCCCAGGATACTAACAAATGTAAACTAAAATTTGTTGAACAAGACGAAATCAACACTTACTATTAGCACCAATTACCAGAGAAAACAAGGACCTGGATAGATTGCATCTATCTGAGTCTTGGCTTTCTGCAGAACCTAAACAACATGTGATAAGTACAAGTCGTTAGTTTGGCCTGGCAGATAAAATACAAGATATCTAACTTGATCAATAAATTCAAGAGTGGTACAATCATGTAGAACCATTCAAGTATTAAAAGAAGGGGTATGAGAAAATAGTGAGACAGAGCATGCCTTCACTGATTTTGTCAGACCGGCATTTTCAGGTCTTTCAAGTTCGTAGACTATAGAGCCATTCATGCCACCTGCAACAACATGAACGCGGAGTTTTACATAGTTTAGGGCCTAGAGCTTAATGCCAGTGTTGTCAAATATCAATATCGGAAAATATCGGATCACCAAAAAACTAATATGAGAAATATCGGATCGCGTAGCGGGCAAATATCGGAAGCCGCAAAGCGGTTAAAATAGATATAAAAACTTAAAAAAGTTGAAAATTGAAAATTTCAAATCCAATAACTAAAACAGAAAAGCTACAACCAGAAATTTAAAAGGAATTAAAACTCAAAAACTTAAATAGTTCAAACTAATAACTAGTAGTTCTTCTAAGTCTAAGTCTAACTAATGATAAAAGATTTAACTATTCTCCTCTTCCCCTTCCCTAACATAATCATTATTCTCCTTTTTAGATAGTTAGGCATATCATTCAGCTTCTTCAATTGAATCATCTGAATCAATATCCTCAAATTCTGCTTTTGATTCTTCGGTGACATGATCTTCCAATCCAATCACTTGTTGCTTTCCCTTCCTAGATAAAAAACCAGCCGACTTCTCTTTGTTTTAGATAAAATGCCAATAACATTAGGTTGAGAGTTTCTTTTCTCTTTTTAGTTGTTTGCCTAGTATATCTTGTAGTCTCAACAACTTCCCAATTAAGGGCATCCTCATCATTCTCATCCTCAAAGACTCTTCCATTCCCAGCATCAACTTCATCACCATCCATCATCCCAACCAGCCACTCATTACACGAGTCTTCTATGTCAGCAAGTGAAATTAGATCAGTTACATCCCTATAGTTGTATCTCTATCCCTATAGTTGTATCTCTGGATTACACCAAGTTGTGCCTATTCCTTTTCCTTTTCTTAGAATGAATTTGTAACATTAAAATTTAATAATTCACTATACTAGTTGTAGAAACTAGTAAGAATAAATAATAGAAAAGTAAAATTATTGATGAAGTTCTCTAGACCCTTCATCCAGGGCAGCGTCTTCAGTACGAAAGAAGAGGAAGAATGAACAGGTATATATAATACTAGGCACCAACTATTAAATTTCAGCTGAGATGAATACCTGTATTGTCATCAATTTCAAAAGTTCCAGCATCATGAAAAACCAAACGAAGCGCGCCTGCAGCCTTTCCCTTTGACAATACCTTCCTCAACTCTTGTTTAATTCGAACATATTCTTCTGTATCTGGTCTTCATTAGGGGAAAAAGCAAAGCGAGATAGAAATTACTACATCAAACAAGCACGGTAATTATAGCAACATTGAACTTAACTCCTTCTCAGTCCCTCTATCCCTATAATAACAAAATAATTGTCTAATTTGCAATATTTAAAAGAGAATGTTAGAGAATTACTCCGTCTCTCTTAAAATTGTCTAACTCGCAATATTTATAACTACAATTAACACGGATATTTTAGTCATAAAATTGTATTACTGGTAAAATCAACTTGAATAATCATTTTCTTCATAACATGCATTACATGTCATATTTTATATATTATATTATTAGTATCAGTTTGTCAAAACCGTCAATTCTACCGAATCTTCACTTAAGTTAGGGTATATTTGGATTGACAGTATGCGATGAAGTGGTAAATAATGAGATTACATTGTTTGTTATGATTGGGTGCTTACAGTGGCATGGCGTTGGCTGGGAGAGAACCAGAGATGTGAGTGAGTGGAAGAAGACAGGGCAACATGGCTATGCTGCATATTAGCCCTCTCCTGCTGCTACTCGCAACCTCTGCATAATGTAAATTATAAGCACAATAACAAATAAACCTTATGCAATGGATTCACCTTACTCACCGGAAGAAACATGGTCGTTGGGTCTCACGGAGCGAAAGTTTACGGTTGAGAAAGACGGTGGTTGTAATTTGGAGGGAGAATTAGTTTCACCACCTGGTGCGGTTGCGACTGAGCACTGCACAATACGGTTACTCGCACTTGAACACATTATCTCTATCTTATTTTTTATTCTTTTTTAAGGATATTATATCTAACTCGCCGCAGCCAACACCTTTTCTAACTCTACTTGCCACTAAATAAGTGATTTCTTACCAACATGGTCTTTGCACTCTAGTCCGTAAGCTACACTCAATAATTAATCCAAAGGCCTTGTTTTAGGGACCAAACTAAGCATTCAAGTATTTAGAATATTAGTGACGTTTGACTAAGGTTGTACGATACAAATTTAATTTTAATTATTTTAAATTAAATTATGTTTTTAAAATAAATTTTGTATTTGATATTTTCTCGCGAATAAAAAAAAAGGTGATACATCAAATTGATCGTACCTGATCAGAAAAAATCGACATTGACGCTTGAGTTGAACGACTGTTGTTGAGAGTGAAGTGGAGGGGGTGTACTTGCAAGGTACTTGGATGTCAAAGTAAGAACGAGAGCAATCAGAGTGCAAGTACTATAGTAAGAGTGAGTGAATGAATATCTAACTCTCTCAAGTGATAGGGTATTTATAGCCTCTAGCGTTGGACCAATGTCCCCATATTTGACTGATTAAACAGGCCCAAAATGGAGACTGTCATGACCTACGTGTGTAGTGAGAACCAGCACGTGGTCTCCATCCTGAATGAACTGCTTCGAACTATCAGTGAGACATGGATGCGGTCTTTTCGAGGTCAAGAGGTCTCTGATATTCAGAGACATTGGGCATTTGTCCTACGAGGAGGGTGCTCGCGAGGACCTTCTGGGTACTGTTGATCCTCCTCGACAATCATATGGCGCGGATGTCCTCGAAGGACATATCCTCAACGTGAGAAGTGGAATCATTGCCCAACATGGTTAAGGGCATACTCACTCCTGCTAGTCCTCTCCTACATCATAGTTGAATTGGACCTTGTATGATGTTTGGGTCAAGGGCGGGCCCGGTCCAGAACAGGAGCCCCAAATCGTTAATCCTAAAGAGAGAAGTTATGACCTAAGACCAACTTGTCAGTCCGACGAACATAGCTCGTCGGGGTCTCCTATTTCATCGAGGGACAGAGTCGTCTTTATATGGTATCTGTTTGGATAGAAGTTGGAGCGTGTTTACTGGGAGAGTCAACATGCTCCTCGACTCGCAGGAAAATGAAAAGTTTGTAAGACAATCACTTCGCAGGTCATATCATACCCCAAATTTATCCTACTGGTCAATGACCAATTTATTATAGTTGACTATACGACTATTTTGGTGTTGTTATGTTTTTGTTTGGAAACTTATAATATTAATTTGTATTTAAATGGTATTAGTTGTACATTCTAAATTTTATATTAAAAATTCAATTATGGGGTGTATTGTTATCAAAAGGGCCTATTTTTCTAAGTTAAATTTTATGGCCCATTAAAAAAATTGGAGGCCTATTAGATTGGAGGTTGACCGAAGTCAACCTCTATTTTTTTACTCTTATTTAACCTTTTTATTATTGTTATTTATGTTATTATTATTATTATTATTATTATTATCTTTTAAATTTAAATTGTTTTATTATATTATTTATTTCATTTTTTAAAGTTTGACCAAAAGTCAACTAGGGTTAACCCTTAACACTCATGGCGGCGTTGTTCTTCTATGCTAAGCAATCAAGAGACCAAATCTAGAAAAAACACAAATCAAATCAAATATTTACAAAAATAGAATTATACAAATCAAATCTTATACATATCAAATTCATTACAATCGTATCAATTACATAATAAACTGTCTAAATTTTTAATACAGAATCAAATCAAAATTACAACGGAATCAATCAATTTCTAAAATCTACCCTAATCAATTAATTTTAATGACAATCAGAAGAAAAATTCCTAATTTGTACTAATTCCTAACCTATATAAACCCTTTGAACTAAGACTAAAAGGAGAACAAGAAACTTTGAGAGAAGAAAACTTGTAAATCGAGAAGAAGAAGAAGGAGAAGCAGTTGAAGCCCTGAAGTTTCTTCTTGCTTGAGATCTAGGATTTCAATTTCTGAAACCCTAAGATTTGTCCTCTAAGCCATTGCCGCAATACCATTGTTACAACTTCTAAACTAAGAGAGGAAGAGGATATCAGAAAGAGACGAAAGGGAAATCAAATTACAAGAAGTTTCATTGCAAGGAAGGTAAGCCTCAAACTTAGCTTTAAATTAAAAGATTGTTATCGTTGTTGAATTTGGGGTCGATTGGTGGTCTGATATGGATTTTTGGGAAATTTAGGGTTAGGGTTCATCACTTAGGGTTATGGTTCATCCACATGGGGTTAGGGTTCTAAGGGTTTGTGCTTCTGGGTTGGATAAGGGTTAGGGTTCTTGGGGTTAGGTTGAAGGTTGGGGTTAGGGTTATTAGGATTCTAAGTTTATGGGTTTTGGCACAGTGGTTTAGCATGAAGGTTTGGAGTTTCCGGTTGAATAGAAACCGGAAAACTGGACATGAAGGGTGTTTTGTGGTGGCTTATGATGGTGACTGTCGGCGGAAGCGATTTTTGACCAGCGGGACGATTTTTGATCGTTTAGAGAAAAGTGAGAGCTTCTCTCTCTAGAATTGTTGTTGTTTGAAGGAAAATGAGGAGAGAGAGAGAGAGAGAGAGAGAGAGAGAGAGGAAGAGGAAAAATGGGCCTCAGGCCCTGGGGGTCAATGTATAACACGCTCTGTAATTCGGTGTCTGTATTTCCACGCCCTTACCATACGCCCTTGTTATACGTCCATCTGATCACAATCCAACATTCCATAATCGCGCGCCCATCATAAGTGCATGCGCTCGTCCATACGAGGTCCAAACGGACCTCCCAGTGTTCAAGGGTTTTGGGCCTAGCTCATTGCTTAACCAACCCCTAATTTTGTTCACCACTAAAAAATTGTATCCCCTTTCTGCACTAATGGGCCAAGTCCAACATCTGGACTTGGGCCCTTGTTTCCTACACCCTCAGATTTGCTACAACATTTAAGTTTGCACCCCCTAACATTTTGGGCCCAAATTCAATATCTGAATTTAGGGTCTTACTCCTCACACCCCAGCCTTTTACCAATTAACTGAAAATACACCCCTTTACGTTTTAATTAATTTTGTTTTTATATTTTATTTTATTTATTTTATATTATAACTAATATCTTTAATATTTAATATATTTTTTATATAAATTCTAAAATTGTTTTTATTATTAAATTCAAAATTATTTTTTTTACTAACTCATTCTTAATTACTTTTAAATTGCATTAAAATTCTTTTTATCATGCATTAAAAATATTTTTCTTATATTATATAATATATTTGAAAATGTCTAACCAATCAAATTACTAACAATTTTCACTTACTTAATTAGCTCAGGATGTTATTTTCAAAAAGGATTATGGAGATATTTCTCATTAAATGCGAACTTCGTCTAACAACTCCGCAATCTACAAACCCAGACTTGGTTCAAGGAGAATTCGAAATATCTTTGTAATTCATAAAAAAAAAACTAACCAAACAACTGTGAACTACGAATTGGGACTCTGATTCCTCATAAGAGGATACATAGACATACGACTAAAATCGTGGCGAGTTCCCCTAATGAAAATTAAAACCCTATTTCCTAAAATTTGCATTTCTAAACCCTAGTATCTTTGTGGACAAGGTAGATGAGAGGTGCCTAACACATTCCCTTCGTCTAAGAACGAGTCAACAATTTAGAATCTCTGACCAGAATAGGATTATCTGTTATATTCCTTTCCATAGGATAAAAATTAATGGTGTCGACTCTCAATTGAAAATCAGTTATTACAGTTGGCGACTCTGCTGGGGGTCCAACCCAAGGGTTTATAAGCATTTCCTTTTGGTTTTCGGGTTTTTAGGGTTTTTTCTTATTTTGGGTTTTTATTTATTTATATTTTGCGTATTTAATTATTTATTTATTTCTTCTTATTACATTATTTTGTCTTTTTTTTTTATTTGTGATGGGGTTTTATTTTAAAAATTTATTTTCAAAAACCTTATAAAGAAGGTTCGTCTATTGGCCAAGGGGATACATCATCCATATGAGTTTTTGTTACGACTTCGCCTAGAGTCGGCGGAATTCCAAAAAAGAAATATGTCTCAAGAAATATCCTCTTGGAGGGTAGCACTTTTAAACGAAACCTGTGACTTTTTGTATAAATCCTAAACTAAAAACTCATGGTGAGACCTTTCACGACCTAGAGACGAAAGTTTCGGTCTACAAAGAGGCTCCACTTAAAGGAGGCTCGTGTGCCTTTCCCTATAGTGTTATCCATGATACCATTTATAATACCATATTTTTCCCATCGAATAATTAAATGAAATCAGAGTAAATTAAAAATTTCCAATCAACATCAAAATATGATGTCACATTTCATCATCTCAAAAATTGCTCAAACATTAACAAATGGATACATAACACATTATTTTCGGATGAAGCATCGTCATAATCATCATGGTATTCAACTTCACTTTATTAATACAATGAAAATAATCCAAAATATAATTGGTCAACAACTCCAACAACCCATAAACAACGTCTCATCAAATTAAAAAAAAAGAGTTATAATACTCTCACAATCTTTCAAAGACAACAACGACTAAATAAGCAACACAAACCTTCATCATCGGTGTTACGTATTAGATCAAGACCTGACTCGATCTATGCATCATGAGGCACAACTCCATACCTCAAGCTACTCTAATCTTCATCACTTGCGCGTTGCCCACGTGGAGGAAACAATCAAACAAAAGGGGTGATATATCATAACAATATAAACAAATATATGATAATGAACAGATAAAGTATGGAATACATAATCATAACATCATACTTCATGCATCAACAGTAATACACGACACATTTTTAACGATCACCCCCAACAATTAACAAATCACATCTTATTCGTCAACGACATCATATTAGTCATACTTCACGCACTAACACCAATACGTGTCACAATTTCAACAATCACATCCAACAATCAACAAATGCAGTACAAATGAATTTGATGTAAGATAAATGTGGTACCATCATGGTATAAGCCCTCTCCCAACAAATTTCCATATAAGACCAGGGAATAAGCCCTCAACAAATGCCAATACAGGCCAGAGCATAAGCCCTCAACAAGTTGCCAATACAGGACAGAGCATAAGCCCTCAACAAGTTGCCAATACAGGCTAGAGCATAAGCCCTTAACAAGTTTCCAATACAGGCCAGAGCATAAATCCTTAATAAGTTTCCAATACAGGCCAGAGCATAAGCCCTCAATGATGCATGAAATGTGACATGCCACAACCAAAATTATGAAATCACAAGCATAACCATCAACATCATGCCAATTCCAGGACAACAACAACATCTTTGTCATATTTCAATATATTATGCAATCCAATCATACATCATTGTTCGTACATCGTCACACATCACTACATCATGAAATCTCTTCAATTTCATCGTCATATTCGTAACTTTGCAATCACAACACAACATTGGAACGAAACAAAATCCATAAAATCGTCTCATACTATTTTCAAATCATTTTTATTGAGTAGAAAATATTTTTAGCTTTCCGTAGGTTCGAACGGCACGTTAAACGGACACCCGAGTTAAAAGTTATGAATTTTTAAAGTTTTTCAGAAAATTGATCATTCTGTCTCAGTGGTAACCGATTACCCTCTAGTGGTAAGCGGTTACTGTAGAAACAGTAACTCTGTATTTTCAAAATTCCTCGCAGTAACCGGTTACCCTATCTCAGTAACTGGTTACTGCTATTTTCAAAATATTCACCATTCTGTCAAGGCTTTGGGTACCCGGTTACCCACTTATGGTAACTAGTTATCCTTCAAAAATTTCCTTCTCAAAACCAATTTTTTACACGCGGTAACCGGCTGCCCCCAGGTGGTAACCGGTTACCCTGCGAGTTTTTCCAAAAATTATGCGACTTACAGACAAAGATTTTGCTCTTTCAAAAATCCCAAAACACCAATTTTCATCATGAAACACAAACAATTAATCTATCAACTGTGTTTAATTCATCACCATCATTTAGGATTATTTTGCATAAGATAAATCAAAAGTTTATCACGCCAAATCACCATCATCAATCATCCCATATACAAATCACATACACATCACAATTCACACAAAGAAGATTATACAATTACATAACTTAATCCTGCCATAACCCATCATCATACAATCCTTATAGTGTTAGAACCCCACCCTTACCTTAGGTTTTGAGTTCTATTCCCTTCTCCAATGGGTTCTTCCCTTTAGCCCTAGGTTCTTCCTTTTCTCCTCTTCTCCCAAAAGTGATTTTTCTCCCTATTCTCTTGTTTTCACGATCGAATAACAATTGTGATCTTTATCCCCTTGCTTAACCCAATATTAACTCTTAGACCCCTAAATCATAATTCCCGTCTTACCCTTCCTTATTTTGAATAATTAATTAATCACTAATATTATAAATAACTTTATATTTATAATAATAATAATAATAATAATAATAATAATAATAATAATAATAATAATAATAATAATAATAATAATAATAATTCCAATAATGCTCATATTCTCTATTTACCTCATGTTCTCTATAATTTTAGTCACACACCCTCCCCCCCCCCCCCCCCCCCCCCCTCAATATCTCAATCTCTAATTCTAAGGTATCTAGTCCCCAACAAAGGCATCGCGAGAAATGATCTTGTCCCTCGATGTTGCCTATATGATGACAGTCCCTTCGAAATGCTAAGGTATCCTTACATGTTGCCTTCAATGACCATTATGTCCCTTTTGATAGTCCCTCAAACATCCAGCGACTAGGGTTACCTACTCACTAATAGTAGGATAACACGGTCTAAAGGATAGGAGGAAAAGAACGCCTTTTTCGAGTAGGTAGATAACTGTTAGGTACTTGCTCAAAACAACAAATCTTTTACACCATACAATTTCAAACAAACTTTTCAAACTAAAGTTTTTAAAACACTTTGTAAACACTCTTGAGGATAGAAACAAGGGTTAAAACGAAGTAAAACAAAACTTTTCAAAACATACACAAGCAATTTTCAAAGTGAGCAAGTACCTAAGAGCCCATGGAAAACCATGGAAAGAAAGGGTGTTAACACCTTCCCTTTCTATAATCTACACTCCGTACTCAGAAACATCTCGAAAAAGGTTTTTTCTGTTTTTTTCCTTTTCCTGATTGGATAAAATAAAAGTCGGTGGCGACTCTTGCTTACCGCGATATTTTGCGAACAAAAAACGCAAACCAGTATCAACAGTCAGTTCTGCCACCGTATCACAATGACGACGGAATTTTGGAAGCTCTGGTCGGTGAACTGCGTCCCATTATTGGTGACGGGCGCTTATGGTATGCTAAATCAGGCAAGCATGTTTCTCTTGTAAAAACAAAGAATGTTGTGTGATGTGATTTTGGCGAGGGCTTCATCCTCTATCCATTTTGTGAAATAGTCGACAACCACAATCAGGGATTTATTTTGGTATGATCCTTGGTTGAAAGGCTCGAGGATGTCCATCCCCACTAGGCAAACGACCATGGGGATGTCAATGTTTTGAGCTCGTATGGGGGTGCTAGGTGTGTGTCTGCGTGTCGTTGAAATTTGTCGCATTTTTTGACGTGCTCCTTCGCGTCTTACTGCATGATGGGCCAGTAATACTTTGCTCGTAGTGCCTTTCATGCAAAGGATCTTCCACCCAAGTTTTGGGTGTTGATTCCCTCGTGGATTTCCCGTAAGATCTTGGGGGCTTTAGACTCCTTGACGTATTTCAAGAGTGAGATGGACAATCCCCGTCGATATAGATTCTACTCAACCACTACGTAAGAGCAGGCTCGTCGTTTGGTTATATTGGCACTACAATAAATAATACATTTCATGACAGAGATTTCATGTCCAACACGCTAAAAAATGAGAAAAATGTCCCGCGAGCACAATGTTTGATTTTATTAATACGATAATAAACATGTTACGTCGGTGTTATCAAAAACCGAGGTAACACAATTATAATTTAGCGCTTTTTATAATCCATAAAATAATACTAAACATGTTATCTCGTTTTTGTTTTAGAACCAAGGTAATATAGCTATAAGGAACCTTGCTTCGAATCCTATTTGCCGTATTTTTAACTATTTTCAACGACTTAACACAAAAATTGGGTTAAACAAGAATATGAAATAATAGCAAAATTTAAATACTTCATTGATAGAAACTACAACATCACCAAAGAAACTAGAGCAACACAAACAAATAAAACTACTCAACAAAATCAAACTTCTCAGTCAACTCAACTACAACATCACCCCTAACCATCCCTAACTTATTGAAAAGTTCAGAAAGAACTCTTCCATAAGGTATGAGGAAAGTATTTTCCTCATGAGAAGTCTTTATCATTTTCTTCAAGAATTTGAAAATGGTAAGAGGAAGATTAACTCTCATGTTGTAGGTGAGGAATAACAAGATATGCTTGTCATACCAAGTAAGCGTTTCCATGTCTGTCTCTCTTGGGCAGAGATTTGACACTAGAAGTTGAAACTAAAATTTTGCAATATGGTGTAGAGAAGCAGGACTAGAGAGATTAGTATCTTTGGCATAAATTCGGTGAAGGTTACTTGCATAGACATGGTTGGATTCATAATGTTCAACACAACTACCAAACTCTACACAGTTGATTGTCAAAGCAATTAGTGATGGAGTAATGAAAAAATGATCGCCATTGACATAGGATTGGATGATTTCTTTATCACCAGATGGCACAACGAACACATTCTTCCATAACTTTTTAACAAGGTTAATGTATATGGGGACATGTAGAATGTTAAAGTAACCACTAAACTTTTGTTTGTTAACAGCTTCCCTCAATGTTTTTTCTAAACCTTCGAAATCATTGAAGTTAACATACTTTTCTTTGATAACAAACAACATATTTGCATCCATTTTTGATAAGTTCGTAACAAGGAAACATGGAGTTGGTAATGAGAAGTTGAAAATAGGAAAAATACTTTGAATCAATGAGTTGGTAATTAGACGGTTAAATAACTCAAAAGCCTCTTTGATAATCTAAAAGAGATGTTACGAATTTAAAATAAGATGATCATTGATATTCTAGTGATATGATAACCTAAAAGAGACGTTTCCAATGCATGAGCGCTACCATGTCGTTCTAAATTCCTTGTTAATTATATTTTTTTATTGTAAATTAAATGTTCTAACCCGTCGATTTTCTTACAAAACCGAGGGAAACTCTAGCATTAAAATATAGCGTTAAAATTGGAACCTCTATTTAATTGTATTTTTTATTTTTAAGTTAAAATGTTATAGCACGTCGGTTTTCCTTAAAAAACAACGTAAAAATTGGTACGTTTAACAAATCCTTAATCAAATCCTTGTCGTCTATTTCATGACTATCAACGCTCAAGACATTACCATTAGTGATCCGCGTGAAACATAAAAAGCCTCCACTATAAAAGCATACTGAATATCAAGACTTGTTCCTCTCAAGCATTGTAACATCATGAAGAGTTTTAGGTTTGCAAGAGTGTTTTCCATGAAGAGTTCTCTATGATGGATTGCAAGAGCAAAAAATTATTTGGGTTTAAGGTTTGTGTTCTTAAATATTTATTTGAGCAAAATATTATTTATTATCTAACACTTTTTTGTGTCTAACCATTTTTTGTTCATATCAGAAACAAATGGGTGCAAAAGTGATTGAAGATCTCCTTGCACACATCATTTGATCTACCCTTTCATTATATGATTTGAATATCTAAAATTTAGGTCTTCAATGTAACGATTGAAGATCTCCTTGCACACAACATTTGATCTACCCAAAAATTATATGATTTGGAGATGTGAAATCTAGATCTTTGGGAAATTAATTTACCTAACCTAGTATTTGATCTTCATGGACAATTAGTTTTTTTCCTGTGTAAAAAAAAGAAATATTCTGGGTAAAAAATTTAACGTTTTTTATTTAAAAAAAATGACCACCCCTCAGTTTTATTTGAAAACCGAGATAAAAAATATGCTAGTTTTTGTAAATAATAAAAATGCAGACTTTGTGGATCGAACCCATGCGCTAATAATATAACGAACTTATTTACCTCACTTCTGGTGCCGAGGCAAAATACATTTTGTGTCAGACATTAGATGTGTTATTTGTAGTAGTGTGGCCTCTGTTGGGTCAGCATGTAACTCTCCCTTAGTGAGATAATTTAAAATTAGGGTCATCCAACATGTACTATCCCCGATGGCGTTCACCTCGGGCGACGTGGTAGATCTTTTGATACTCGGGAGAGAAAGGGACTCTTGGATGAAAGATTTGTTTCCACCTTTCTTCTTGGTGCTCGCGAGTTTTAAAAGTATGTCGGCTCGAGTGTTCTGTTCACGGGGTACATGTTTGATCTTCGCCTGGGCGAATCTCTTCATCCTTTCTTTGACTAGGTTTAGTTATTCAATGAGGATATCGTTATTGGCCTAATACTCTCCTTGCACTTGAGAGGCAACGAGTTGGGAGTCCATGAAGATTTTTACTTCTCAGGAACCTAGGTCTTCGGTCAGTCTTAGTCCCACGAACAGGGACTCGTACTCGGCTTGGTTGTTCGACGTGGGAAACAAAAGAGTGAGTGAATGTTTGACCACAACGCCTTCCTCGTTATCGAGAAGGATGATTTCTCTGCTCCCGGTCGAGTTGGAAGCTCCATCCACGAAGATGGTCCACTTATGTTCCCCGTCCGTGGGGGGTACACGGGTGGTCATCTCTGCAATGAAGTCAACCAACGTTTGGGCTTTAAGGGCTTTCCTGCTTTTGTATATGATCACAATATAAAAATCAAAGTGCTTGGCGATTCCTCATGAGAAAACCTAGAGGTAGAGAGAAGAGCCAAATCCGTGTGATATTGATATGATTGAGTTGATATAAGATGATAGAGGAATCTTAGGGAAAAAAATTGGGGTACAACACAAGTATGTCATGCATTTAGAGAAATAAACAAGTAAAAGAGAGAACTTACTAACAAAGTGAAAGTTGAATCGATACTACTTCACCGCACAATATGACGGAGGATGCACTTTCATTTCACACGAAACTCTCAAAAGGAAGTTGAACCAAATACAAATTATGCCACAAAGGTTTTAGAACAACACGATCTTACCACATTTCACTTTTACAAAGTACCCAAAAGTATACCTTGTGATGAATCCAAGAAGGTCATTGATTTGATGAACATTCATTTTGATTTAACTTTGATCTTTATCCTTTTTCGTGTTATTTATCTTTCTACTCCTCATGTTTCACCGATTCGGGCTGATCAATTCCTTCTTTGGGGACATTGAGCATGTCTCTTGAAGATAAACCTACATCATCAAATGAAATACCTTTTCCGAGTATTCTCAGATACAACATTAAAAGTAACTTACACATATTTTACCAATAAAACAAAACTTGTTGTTACTTTATAGATCACATAATCCATCATATTTCCCCAAATACAATATAATTAGAATATGTTCATATGCCTTGAACCACCATAAATGAGAACCCATATTCTCTTCATAGATTCAAGACAATGTTCCTACAAAACAACAAGACAAGCTAGGTACTCAATCTTCATTGAGTCCTTGGGGGTTAGTGAAACAATTGGTTGGATTTGGGGAATCATACAACCATAGTGACAATTTAAATTTTCACCATCAGTAAAATCATTATCGTATACATGCTCACAATTTGAGGACCTTGAACTTGAAGCCCTAAGAGCTTTAGACTTTGTTCTTTCCTCCTTATCCTTATCTTTATCCTTTTCCTTTTTCTTCTCAAGCTTTTTCGCATGCTTGTCTAAGCAAGTAAGTTCTTGCTCATGTTCTTCAAACTTACCAAACAATATAATGAGATCAAGTGTTATAAGATCATTAGCTTCCTTGATCACGGTGACCTTTGGTTGCCAATTCCAAGTAGATATATCACAACTTTTTTAGTAGCAATTTTATTGGAAATAATATTACCGAGTGTGTTCAAACAATTAATGAGATTTAATGAATTTTTCTTATCATTATTATTCCATAGTGCTTTCGGCTTAGATGTGACAACGCCATTAGTATTATTTTGAGTAATAGTGTCACACATATCCTTGTCATATGAATTAACAGGAATATGCATACAATTTTTCCAATAACTATAGTTTTCTTTCAAAAAAAATTTTTGGGGAGGTTTTGTAAATCCCTTTAGGTTCGTATGCCATTTTCTAATAAAAGTTTTGAAGCACGGAATTAACTGGAGCTCTGATACCACTTGTTAGACTACGGCACTGAGTCTAGAGGGGGGGGGGGGGGGGTTGAATAGATCCCCAAATAAAAATTACCTTTCAAAAATGATTATTTAAATTATTTTTTAAAAAACAATGTTGAGCGGAAGGATTTTGGCCTAGATCAACATAGTAGTCTAAACTTAGTTATTGGAAACTCGGATATACACGAGTCATATGGAATTAATCATAATGATAAAATAAATCAACATAATAATATCTCAATTAACCGTTTAATATTCAACACAATGGTTTCCTATTTCCAATGAAATCATATTAAAAACATAATATGACAATTAATCGAACATGTGGCGCGCAATTAATTTTCAGAATTTTCTTTGAGATTTGTTGATATGAAAAATAACTTACAATCAAAGTGATTATAATATAATCAACAAGGAAATTTAAACTTTAATAATCAAAGAGAAACTCTATATGAATTAATTGATCAAACAACAAATTTAACACATTTCATATAGAGAGTAAATGAAAGTAAGAGATAGAAAATAACAATTTTCCTTTGAGTTAAACAAGCTAAACAATTTGTCAAACACTTGGCGTACAATCAAAGTTTCATAATTTTCCTTTGTGTTGTGTTGATATGAAAACGCACTTATAATCAAAAGTGATTATAAGAAACTCAACACACAATTCAAAACAAAAACAGTTTCAAAAAATTCTTACGCATCGATAAATTACTCAATGTTATTTGACAATCGATGTATGAAGATTAAAGTAAGTAAAGAAATAAAATAAAAGAGACACAAGAATTTTTTTAGGAAGTTCACCAATCATCCTCACTATGGTTACATCTCCCCACAATTCAAAATTTGGAATTAAGATAATTTCTTACTTTGCAAAAGTATGATTACAAGAGAAGTGTTCAGAGCAACTATACAAAACATAACCATTTGATGTCGTTTCAACACCTTATCTTATTTTTATCTTTAACAAGACCAAGACCGATAGATGCAACCTATTCTCCTCTTAGGTTACTTCTTTGAAAATATTTCAAACACTCCAAGGTTCCTTGCAAAGATTTCAAACACTCCAAGGGATTTTTCACTTGAGTAAATCCGATTGCACACTATCAACATAAGATCACCGATTCTATCATCCAATTCTTGCTAATTCCTCAAAAATATTTCAAACACTCTAAGGTTCCTTGAAAATATTTCAAACACTCCAAGGGATTTTTCACATGGACGATTCCATCTCCCACGAACTTGCACGAAAAGCCCCAATTCAACAAATAATTTTAGAGGAGAAACTCGATGGTTTTTCCCAGATGAAGACCCCTACAATTCTCAACCCAAACCAATTAGAAATCCCCAATTATTAGTATAGATGGCACCCCAATGGAACATCATCACGATGTAATGTTGGTGTGTATGCATAGATTGGAATATTGAAGAAGAAGAGGAAATGTAGGCTAACTTTATGGTATCATCAAGTTAGAATGATGCATGAATGATATATTTATAGTTGGACTCTTTTTAGGTAAAAGAGGGTAGTTTCGGAATGAAAAAATGACCCACAAACTAGTATGTGTCGACCTGAATGTTATGTGTCGACACATGCAAAATAAGAGTTTTTTGCTTTAAAAATGCAGCACATGTGCTGACCTGAAAATCGTATGTGTCGACCTATGTGCCTGTGTTTTAAAGCAGAAATGTTGAAAGCTTTAATAATGCAGTACATGTGCTGACCCGAAAATCTTATGTGTCGACCTGTACTAAAGCTTTTAATAAAATGCAGAAATGCAGAATTTATATGTCAACACATAGAAATTTCAGGTCGACACTTAAGTGCTGATTTTGTGCAAAAACTGACTTTTCATGATTGAGACCAATTTTAAAGTTGTTCTAAATGATTCCTAAGATCTCTAATGCAAGGGAGTGCCACAAGAAATAAGGATACCGTCCACCATACTAAAATGCTAGCTTTCTGAGTTTTGACATCATGTAAAACATCTAATAGTGAATTTGCACTCACAGAAGCTCCTCGAGATAGAAAGTGATCGACTCAGATTTTCCCTTGAACCATTCAAGGGTTACAGCCTGGACCGGGGCTGCATTTATCATCTCGTTGAATTTCCTCTTTGCTGAATACACCAAGATGTCGTTGAATCCCCGCCAAATATAACCACGGCGGAGGGGAATTTCTCCCACCTGCTGTGGGTGAACAAAGGTTATTTGTCTTCGAGGCCATCGGGGATGCAAAAGTCTTTGTGCCGAGAGACGCAGAAGGCGACCTGGAGGGGGCCGGATTCATTGAATGGTTGGGTATCCTTTTAAATTTCTTTCACCTCGCGGGTATCCTGGTGAAGGGCGTAGTTTCTCTTGTACTGTCCGAGTCTCCCCGCCCTAATGAGAGTCTCGATACCATCCTCTTTTATACCATTCCATGGTAGTTTTCCTCATTATCATGGGGAATAATCTGCACTTGATAGGACCCCCGATATTGTGATAGTAAAGCATCACTTTGAAGCCGTCGAGGTGATCGATGGGGTCTGCAACACCATCATAACTGTTCAGAGGGGGGGAGGGGTTTCTCCATTCCCTTAGAAATAGGGGCCTCCATAATGGCCTGGGACAGTGGACCACAAGAGTCGTATTCGTCGCTTCGTTTCAGAGACTGAGAGGGGGAACGGTTATAGCGGCGGTCTTTGTGTCGGGGAGGATTCCTCGACCGAGTCTTCTTCTCTTCGTCACCCATATTCCTTTTACATTCGGGAGATTTTCGTTCCTTGTGCGGGGTGTGTGACTGTGCTTTTTGACGACTTCTAGTTGGGTCCTATTCAGTGCAGGGTCTCACCCCGTGCGGTGGGGAGAGGGGCTCCAAGAATTGTCCTGTTTGTGTCTTCACGGGGGAGATCGGTAGCGGTCCTCATGTCGTCGGGGAGGTGGTGTTCATGAATCACGTCTTCAATGTTTTTTGGGGGACCTGCGGGTCTTTTCCAGCATTCCAAGGCGTTCACCCTGCGCGAAGATCCTGTAGTTAGTTTGGTTGATCGCCGCGAACAGGGCCTTGGTCATGGGGTCAGCATTCTCAGACAGGGGATCTCCTGATATACTGCAGGCTCATAGTCTTATCAAGGAGAGTTGGCGTCGCTGCACGGTTGCAAGCGGGAGGAGGAGCATGCGGTCATCTCGTCCCTGATGTCGAGCTCGTGACTGCCAATATCGTTATTGTTGCCAGGGTTGGAGAAATGAACATTTTGATCACCGTTGTTGATTTGGTCAGCCATGACGATTGGAAGGTTTAGAATTGATTTAGTCTTGAGCTACGGAAAGACGAGGAAGAAGTATTCCCATAGACGGCGCCACTGATTGTACTTGATCAGAAGAAATTGTCATTGGCCCGCGAGCTTGAGTTGAAAGGCAGTTGTTGAGAGTGAAGTAGAGGGGGTGTACCTATAAGATACTCTGATGTCAAAGTAAGAGCGAGAGCAATCAGAGTGCAAGTACTATAGTAAGAGTGATTGAATGAATACCTGACCCTCTCAAATGAGAGGGTATTTATAGCCCCTAACTCTTGGCCAAGGTCCCCATGTTGGGCTGATTAAGTTGGCCCAAAATGGAGACTGTCAGGACCTACGTGTGTAATGGAGACCAACATGTGGTCTCCATCCTGAATGAACTACTTTGAACTATCAGAGAGACGTGGATGCGGTCTTTTTGGGATCAAGAAGGCTTTGTGATATTCGGAGGCATTGGGCGCCTGTCCTACGAGGAGGGTGCTCGCGAGGACCTCTTAGGTGCTGCTGATCCTCCTCGATAGCCATATGGTGCGGATGTCCTCAAAGGACATGTCCTCGAGATGAGGAGTGGAATCACTGCCCGACATGGTTAAGGGAAGACTCACTCCTGCTAGTCCTCTCTTGTAATATAGTTGAATTGGGCCTTGTATGATGTTTGGGTTAAGGGCGAGTCGAGTCCAGAACACAAATTGTTATTTTTTAATTATTGATCTACTGAAGTACTTTTAATTTTAAAATACTGATATGATATAATTGAATGTTATAATTCTATTGGATGATATAAAACTAGTTTACACACAATGCATTACCTTTAATTTCTTATAATTAATATAAAATAGGAGATATAATAAATTAAAAATATTAATTAGATACAAAGATAAAAAAAAAATTAAATTATATAAAAAATTAAATTTTGATCGAACAATCATTATTAGGAGTGTTCAAAATTAAACCAACTCAATAGAAAATCGCAAACCAAATCAAACCAAACCGAAATTGCATTTGGTTCGGATGTGTTTGAGTCATCTTTTAACAAAATGCATGGTTCGGTTCGATTTGCAATTTGTATTTTGTAAACCGAATCCAACTGAATCAAACCGCATTATGTTACAACCTAAATTTTACTTAACTCATATCCAACCCAAACTTAAACATACTATGCCTTAGCCTTATGATTACGAACATTTTTCTTATCCTTACACATATAGTTTCAGTCTCAGTCTTCTCAAATTTCTCATAGTCTTATCGCGCCTTCTTCACAACATACATATCGCTTCTTCTTCTCTAATTTCTACTCTCTTATATTCTTTCTTTTTCACCTTCTCATTTTTATGCAAATATTCCCTATTTCAATTTTGTTTTTATCACACATCTTCTTCTTCAATCTCTCCTCTCTTATGTTCTTTCTTTTTCATCTTCACTACTCTCTCATCTCTTCTATTTTTTTTGTTTCATTATAATATATTTGATATTTTTTTATGCTATTATTTTATATTTATTATTCCACTTTTGTCTAATCTAATATTTACATATTAAATGGAAAATTGTTGTCAAAATATGATGAGTTTTGTTGTTATTTGGTAGTGTATGAATGACTAAATACAAAATTATATTGTCATCTATAAGTGTATGTATAGATCAATAAAATATTTGTAAAATACCGAACCAACCAAATCGAATCAAACCAAATCGCATTGGTTTGGTTTGGTTCATTTTTTTTTCCTAAAAGCAAACTAAACCGCATGTTTTTTCTCTTGTGGTTCAGATGATTTTTATCGTCAAAATCGATCAAACCGCACCGCGAACACCCCTAATCATTACTAATCCTAATGCATGAATGTGTGAATTAAGGACAAATTTCCTTATTTTAAAGAGAGTAAGCATACTCTACATTTCTTTTTAAAAAATAGATACTTTAAAGCGTTTAATAGAATAAAATGTCAGTTTTTAAATCAAATTGTTGAGAATTAAGTGTGAGGAAGAAGTCTCACATTGATTAGAAAATGGAAGATTGGACACTTTATAAGTGAGATAACTCACATACCTATCATCTTAAGATTTTAGGTGAATATGTAGTGTCTCTCTCACTTATGTGTTGCTCTTGACTTAATGTTAAATGCTCCTTCTTGTTGACCCCCAAATTACTTCTAGTAGGAGGGATATCAAAGCTGGTTTCGAGTGAAGGGACCAACTTACTTGTATCAAAAGTACTTCCCACAAGTGGTTGATAAGAGTGTTAACTTGTGAGCATTAAACTCACACTACACTTACTTGTATCGAAAGTACTTTCGAGAAGTTTCACATTGATTAGAAAAGATGATCATTTTATAAGTGAGAAAATCTACACACCTATCACCTTAAGATTTTGGGTGAATATGTAATGTATCTCACTTATGTGTTGAATATTATCTAAGTTGGTTTGAGTTAGTTAACACAAATAAGTAATTTCTTTTTTTTTTCAATAATACCTTTTTTGTGTTAGGTAAATGAAAAACAATATGTTGATATGATGATAGACGCTTTAAATCTACCGTAATCAAGGATGTTTGAAATAAATGATCAACTAGATCATATAATAACTGAATCATATTGCGCCATACTAAACCAAACCTTTAACGTAATTCAGTTTATGAATAATAAACACCTCTAACTGTATTTAGTTTAATTCCTATCAATAAAACAAAAAATTTTAAAAACAAAATGTACAACACACAAACATAAAAGCCCTATACAAGAATAACCAAGACTGAATATCTCAGGATTTACATATCAATTTTCTCAATATATTACAACACACAAAAAAAAAAAATTACAGAAAATTATTGTTACTGTTATCTTGGGCCAGAAAGACGAACTGCTAATAAATAAGGATCACTATTACAATCTGATGGACCAGAAGAATTTCCTCCTTCACTAGATGATTTAAACACATTTGCATAAAGTCTAGAACCCAAATAAGAACTAGTTGGTGGTTTAGGAACAGTACAAAGACCTTCCAACATTTGAACAACCTTTGTCATTGATGGTCTCATTGACATGTCTTCTTGTATACACCACAATGCAACCCTTATAGCACAATGTACCCTATCATCATGCTCATCAATTTTCAGCTCCGAATCAAGTATGTCCCTCATTTTCCCTTCCTCCATCATCTTGAATGCGAAACTTGGGAAATAGTTTTTCTCTGAACTCTCGTCAGTATCATAGTTCTTCCTCCCACCAATAATCTCTAGCAACACCATTCCGTAGCTGTATACGTCGCTTTTCTCTGATATAGCGTAGTTTGTTATCCACTCTGGTGCAAGGTATCCGCGCGTTCCTCTTAGTGTTGTGAAAACATGGCTTTGTTCTCTGTTCATGAGCTTGGCTAAACCGAAATCAGAGACTTTAGCCATGAAATGATCGTCTAGAAGTACATTTTCTGGTTTTATGTCGCAGTGGACAATCTTTGAGTCACAATCTTCGTGCAGATATGCTAGCCCTTTCGCTGTTCCTACTGCTATGTTATACCTTGTATCCCAATCCAAAAGAAATTCGCCTTTTTTCTTCTTGAATATCCATTTATCCAACGAGTTATTAGCCATATACTCGTAAACTAAAAGCCTATGAGTTCCGTCTGCGCAAAATCCCTTAAGCCTTACCAAATTAAGATGATGAATGCTTCCGATGATGCTAACTTCGGCTCTGAACTCTTTCTTCCCTTGACCGATACCTTCCAATTGCTTCACAGCTAATTGAGTTCCGTCAGGTAGAACTCCTTTATAAACTGAACCAAAGCCTCCTTGACCAAGCTTCACTGAGAAGTTATTAGTTGCAACTTCGAGATCTTTGTATCGGTAGCGGATTGGCATACCGGTTAAATTCTCCAAGAAATTGTCCTCTTCTGAATTCTCTCTTGGAGATTCAGGTAACCTTTTCTTTTTCCTGTAGTATCTAACCCCAACAAAGATCAGAACAGAAATCACAAACAAAGTTAATACGACAATAACAACAATGACAACAATATGTGCAGGTCTAACTCCACTTCCTTTTTTGCCTCCATCACTTGATACCTTAATGTAAGAAACATAACCATTATCACCATTCTCAGATTTCTGAAAACTTCCCACACTTTCCAAAAGGAAACAGTTTCCCGAACTCTTATGGAAGAACATTGCAAGACAAGAACAATTTCCTCGGCACGACGTTTGACAGCCAGCCATATCAGTTTTCGAAAACGGCTGAAGATAATCAAGAGCAAAGTAACCAATCCCATCATCACCTTTCACAAGTTCAACAGATTTTCCTGGTTTACCATCATCACAAGGAGAAACAAAACCAGGTTTACAGCTCGGAACTACAGAAAGACAGCTACACCTGCTACTAAGATTAGCCGTGCATATACTGTAAGGATCACAAGGCTCCGGTGTGCTACAAGGATCCTGCGGTATCCTCGTCGATGAATCACCGTTCAATCCACCACTATTGAGATTCTTGAAACTTATAACACCATCCCGTCCCAAAACAGCAATCCATGTTGCATTCACACCAGCATCAGCCGAAAAAATGAACTGCCACAACAAAGACTTCTTCTCATCATAAAATCTCCAAGAATTATCACTTAAATTCGCCGAAACCACAACATCGCCGTCCTTATCAACCGTCTTCCGGTTATCCTTCTGCATAGTCCAATAAACCTGAGGTATCTTAAAAGCAGCAGAAAGAACAACATTCCCAGATTCAATCTCAAGAACATAAACCAAACCATTCGAACCAGGTTCACTAGTAAGCTTCATACCCTCCTTAAAAACCTGTTGAGGCAACAAAGTATCAGTCGGAAAATCAAAACTCTGCCAAATCACCGTACTGTTATTATCACCCCCAAGCAAAACCAGGTTTCCATTATCCTGCAACACCATTGAAGAAACCCCTTTGTTAGTTGTGTTTGTAGACCAAATCAAAATTCCATCTTTAGATAAAAAAACATTTCCTTTTTTATCAAAGACCATGTTATCAGAATTGGAAACAGGTTTTTCTCTATTTGCAGTCCAAATCACGGTGGAGCTTGATACGTGGAGGACTACTAGAAGAAACTTGGTGGAGTCGTTGACGGTGGTGATGAAACTGAAAGCGAAATTTAGGTTTTTTGAGAGGAGGAATTTACCGTCTCTGTCAATCCAGTTCATTTGTGAACCTTGTGTCCCAGGTAAGATTTTGCCGATGTATTGGGTACCACAGAAACATGGCTTTGACATGAAGAGGATTAAGATAGAGAGATCAACAACGTAGGAGAAAAACAAATGTTTTTTTGCCATGTTTAATTATGGAAGTTTGTGAAATGAAAAATTTGTTGAGAGGGAAGAGAAGCAGAGAAAGTAGAAGAGTGTTAGCTGGCAAGTGTAAATGGATGAACTAGATGTGAATTTGAACGGGATTCGGGCTTGGGCTTGGCCATGGGTTTGAACACGGTAAGAATTTTACATAAGACAATCGATTTTTATGGATGAATTAAATCGGACAATATATAAGTTATAAAGTTGATTTTATATAAATAAATTAAGTCGGATAATATATGAGTTATAAAGTGCATTTTGTATGAATGAATTAAGATTAATTATATTTTTTAATTTAATATCAGAGTCTCGTTTATGATATATCGGATAAATTTTAGTTTAGACATTGCGAAGATGTCATGAAACATGTAGATTTGACTTTGACTTTACTTGCATCATGACCGTGGTTTGAAAGGTGGTTTATTTGTTGTAACCGTGAAACAAATTAATGGGAGTGGTTTTTGTCTTTGTTTCGCACTACTTGTGTTATTTTAATTGTTTTTGCATTTACTATAGTTAGTGTGTGGGTTGACGAATTGACGAATCCGTGAACAGCTGCTTTTTCTATGTAAGTATGGAAAAAAGTGGTGGCTAAAGTGGATACATTATTTTAAGTTATTAATTATTAATAAATTGTTGTTTGTTTCTAAGGTGACCATTGCATTTCATCACCACTGTGTAAAGTTTATGTATTAGTATTATTATTATCAAGATAAATACAGAATGATTTTGCGGTTGGATTTGTTATTGGAGAAAATGCTATGTATTTGCACTATTTGAACACGGGGAGAAAGACTCAAATGAATGGAAATTTAAATGTGTTATCTATTTTGCATTACTAATTAATGAAGCATTTATACAAGTACGGTATAATCACAGATGGACTATAAAGTGTCACAACAAATTTATAGTTGACTTTTAGTTATAGTTAATGTTTAGATATTGTTGAGATTTGTTTTCTTCTATTTCCATTATGTAGGTGGTTTATATATTTATTTCTCTATTATTGCTTGCTTTGATTCTCATTTTATATAATTTAGGGATTTTAATAGTATTTTTTTAAGGAAAATTGTGAAAATATTTAGCAAAAACTAAATATAGAAAGAACAATGCAAATTACTCTAGTAAAATGAAGGAGTTTGAGAGAGATGTTGTGTTCTTGTTAAAATGAAGAAACAACAATAACTAACATGTGATTAAAGTTAGAGAATAATTTGAAGACGAAAACTCTAATAAATTAGATCTATTTAAAATCTAAATTGTATACGGGTAAGATGGAGAAAGGCGCGTCAATCCGGAGTTACGTAAACAAGTTTGATAGGATTATATCATACTTAAAGGATATAAAAGTTAAGATTGATGAATAAGACCAATCACTCGTGTTGTTGCTACAAGTGGGATGTCGAGTAGTGGAAGAAAACATATGGAACAAGCTCAAGGATCATCTGCTACTAGGGGAAGGACTAATGAAAGAGGACGGGACAAGGCAATGGAAGGAAGTCTAGATCAAAAATCTAGAGCTTATGCATAAATAACATGCTTTAAGTGTGGTGAGCTTGGAAACTTAAAAGTAAATTGTCCAAATAAGAGGGTATTGTTTAAGAAGCAAACCAACAACAACAAAAACTCCAAATGCAAACAACAATACTTGTCAGAGGCGAGTTAAGTGTCGAATGACGAGGATGAATATTTCTTTATTTCAGAGAAAGACCATGATGTTTCCGGTAAATTGATGCTTGATTTAGGAGCCTCACATCATATGTGCCCAAATAGGAAGTGATTTACTAGCTACCAAAGTATAAATGGTGGAACTATTTTAATGGGAAACAACCATGTCTGTAAAATTATAGGGTATTGTGATATGTTGGGAGAACTGACTTGGTGTTTTGTATTTTATCGTAAATGTTGCGGATAGCAAGAGTCACCATCAACTTTTCTTTTATCCAATAAAGGAAAGAGTGAAAAGAACAGGAAAGACCTTTTGAGAATTTTCTTGAGTTCGGGGGGTAGGTTATGAAAAGGAAAGGTGTTAGCACCCTTTTCATCCGTAGTTATCTACAGGCTCTTAATTACTAGCTCATTTTGAAATGCTTTGTGTTTTGTGTAAGTTTGAAAATATTTTGAAAGTGGTGATTTTGTAATGATTGTCGTATCATTGAGAATGTATACAAAATGTTTGTTTGGAAATACTTTGAAAATGCCTTAGTATGACAAACTTTCACTACGCCGAAAAAGACTTACGAAAGCGCTTTTTTTGGCCTTTAAAAGCGCTTAAAAGCGCTTTCAAAGGTGGCGCTGCTATAGGTTTTAGCAGCGCTTTTTGTTTAATGAAAAGCGCTTTCGTAGGTCTACCTAATACAACACTTTTTCTAAAAAGCACTCTCTTAAGTAGGCTTTTGGCAACGCTTTTTTATGAAGAAGCTCTTTCATAGGTCTACCTAAGGCAGCGCTTTTTTCTGGAAAAGCGCTCTCATAAGTTTTCTTTTAGCAGCACTTTTTTCTGGAAAAGCGTTGTCTTAGGTAGGCTTTTAGCAACGCTTTTTTCTGGAAAAGCGCTTTCATAGGTGGTCTTTTAGCAACGCTTTTTCCTGGAAAAGTGCTGTCATATGTTTACCTTAGACATCGCTTTTTGTGAAAAAACGCTTTCATAGGTTACCTAAGGCAGTGTTTTTCTTGAAAAAGCGCTTTCATAGGGTGTTTTTTTTAGAGGTATAATTTATATAATTCATATACCTGCATTGTTTGCAGCATATTATTTATATAAACCAGTTGCCATAACCTGTAATTCATAAACCGCGGTAATGCATTGTATACCATTGTAATCCAAAATATATATACATCATTTTTGTACCTCAAAATATATAAAAACCATTGTTATCAGCATTATAACTCAAAATCAGTCTTACAAAATCAACCCTAACAACAACTAAACCAGTCCTAATGTATGAAAGAAACGCGGTCAATTATGTATTAAGGTCCTGATCCTGTGAGATTTGAACATAATAATACGGTCAATATGGTATTCCATGTACACATGTAACGTATTCATAACACTTTTCACATAATAATGTATTCATACCTTATATGATTCTCTGCTCAATAAAATATTGACACAATTCCTCTTTAATTTCTTCCAACTGAAGTTTCGTGTAATATGCACATTTGTATTCATCGAAGTACTACATAACAAAACATAATATGGATGATTTAGTTAAAAGTAAAAAATTATATGAAATATCCGAGAAATAATAAAACAAATCCTAAGTTATAAATCCATACCGTGACTGGAATCTCTATTTGATTCAGTTGAAGGATTTCTTTGATAAACCATATAACGAAGTATCCGCAATCTATACCGTGTTGCTGTTGAGGACACTACATAGAAAAACAAATAAGAATATAGAGTTGTATTGTTTTATCAAATAGCATAAGTATTATAAGCAAAATAGTCGAAATTAATATACTTGCACTTTGATCCAATTAATGTTGTTTGATTTAGACCGTCGTACCCGAGCTTCTCTTTGACACCGGAATACTTGTATCGCTCTAACAAAATAAAAATATATATTTAGAACAATGTCACAGAAATAATTAAATATATAAATACACACAAATATTTAGAATAATCTCACTTACGTATCAATCATTAACTTCATATCCGGATAATTTTTCCAATCACCGTCAACCGAATTCAGATAATAGACCACTTCTTTTATAGGATCGATAGCAACCAACAACCAGTGACGTCTATAAATTAAAACAACAGTTTAGAAGAAAATTTTCTACGCAAAAATTACAAATATTAAAATGAACTTAGAATGAAAATCTAACCCTGTAGGAATAATATTATACGCCCAAAGATATAAGCTTTCTGTACTGCCAGTTGCCATGAATCTTTCGACTAAGTGCTCTCTTACTGAATCCGGTCCCCTACCAATTGTCGCTCCGCTGACACGAGAGGAAGACACGAAATGGAATTTGTTTGACAATTGATTCCCGCGCATCAATTTGTCATATAACAACCTTAAATAAAAACATAATCAATATTAGACTATATTCATTGAAATGTTTTAAAAAAATTCAGCTAATTACATAATATAAAGATGGGGTTACCGGATGTATGCGTGCATAATACTGACGCCTAATTATTTATGACGGAAAATCTCTTCCACGTCCTCATGTCCAATTATTTCGGTGCAAGGAAAACCAAAGATACCTTGATCCATATCCATTTGACGAATACCACCATCCATCAAATCTGTTGTTCCCACTATTGTTTCAAGACACTGCCGGTATCGAGGGAAAAATCTAGTTGGAACCCTTTTCTTGGGTGGTACGCCAACGGTTTTCTGGCTCACTTGTTGTGACCCTTGAAAAGGTACCTAAAAATCATATAGACTCAGTTAAATTATAAAATTATGCAGTTTTTTATTCGGATCATATAATTAACACTTTAAACGTACCTCTTTTTGTGATACATCAGACTCGTCGTGCCTCAAAATCCCTTTACCCTTAGATGCAGGTTTTGTAGGAGTCTATAATTACCGTGGAAATAACTGAGGTCAGAACTGACAGTTGAAGACTTAAAGATTCATAATGGTTTTCAACATACCTGATCATCTATGAAAATGAGGTCCGATGGCCATGCAACAAAAGATCCTATTGCATCTCGCAGCAATGTGGTCTCAGCAACAATGTCAGGTACCGGCAGCAACGCATCCATATCTAAAGCAATATCAACCGATACTTTCATGTATCCATCCGGAAGCGGTCTATGGTGAAGTAAATCTCCCAAATTGTTATAGACTTTTCCCTTGCATCACTTCTGCATTGCTAGGATTTCTTCTCCTTGGATGCTTATACAAAGAGGTTGGAGTCACACCATGACCTTTACCCCTCACCCGACCCGGATACTCAGCAATATTTAGTGCTCGACTAAGTAAGCTCCTGGTATCCTGATCCTCACCTGGGGATACCGATTGCGACAAGGTCTCCTGTAATTCATTTATATATCGAAAATTATTAGTGGAGATAAAAAATTATTTAAATATTAATAAACATTTGATTTAATTAAAGACACAATCTTATACTTACACATTCATCATACACATGTTGAAGATCGGGATTAACAACTTGATCCTTTCCCACGCGAGCTTCCTTCCACAATAAATGTGCTGGTAGTGATGTTGCGTCACTTTTTGTCTCTTCTAACTACGCATTCACACAAGTCTTAAGATCATCAATTATAACACATTGAGAGAATTAATAAGATCGTAAAGTTTATATTTACTTACAATTTTTTCCTCTAAGCGAGCATATCCCAAACGCCCTTTTTTGTATGGATATGCGAGTTTTGATGCTCTCTCGCAATTGATGGCACTCACTTTCTTGAAATTCTCGTCTCTTCTTTGGCCTACAAAACCAACCCATTCTTCAGGCGTAATGAAGTTCTCATATTTCTTTGGACGTTCCGGATCCTCTTCAAGAAAATTTCCTTCATCATCTTTAAGATACTTGTTTGTTAAAAATGTTCTCCACCCTCTGTGTCTTTTTCCAGCCAAACCCGTTATATACTTTTTACGGGTATCTTCAATGTTAAAAGACCTCTACAAAAAAACATACGCATAAAGTGTGTTAGTAAAAGCAATTTAAACACATATTATCGTCAAGATAAAGCAAATAACAAAAACCATATATGTACCTTTATCTCAGTCCAAACTTTCTCTTTACCCTCATCCAACTCTCCTCTTTTCCACCTAGGAGTGGTGATCGGAATGTGTATACGAACAAGCGTACCAATGTAGCTTGTCAACTTTGCAGCATTAGACCCAATTAGTTGGTCATTATCATTCCAATCTACATTATATGTTACTCCTCTATCTCTATCACAGATGATTCCCCTCATAATAGTTATACCTCATGTAATATCTTTTTCTGAAGTCTTTTCTGAACTATTTTCTGGAGCATTTTCAGGAGCATTTGCATCTTGTGAGTTTTCTTGATTACTATCCATTTGACCTGTAATAATGAAAAAAAATAAAAATGAAATGACAAATATAAAAATGAAATGACAAATAAAAATGAAATGACAAATAAAAATGAAATGACAAATAAAAATGAAATGACAAATTAAATTTTATTGAATGATATAGGCTATAATTATATATACTATTACCTTTTTCACTAAGGTCTCTTTCTTTTCTTGGTAGGAATGTGTTCTACTCGTCTCTTAACAATGCGGACAGTTGGATTGATCCAAATACCCTTATTATGCTAGTTTTTAATGCATAATTGTACTCATCGGCTGCTATGTTTTTATTTTTGTCTCTACCTGCATTTAGCGTTCCTGTATACGCAATTTGGTTCATAGCAGTTCTTCAATTATTTTTCTGTGCAATATTGCATTGCTGCTTTTATGGTTTGTTTTACTGCATAACTTTGTTTCTGTGTAATTCTGTTTTTATGGTTTAGCCGAAATATGGGTTGTGAGATTTGGTTGTATATGAATTGCTAGTTTGTTTACAGGTTGCTGGTTTGATTTAATTGTGTGATGAGAACAAACATTAGCAATAGCAATGTGAGCCATCAAATCAACGACAAAAGCCATAAAGCGCAAATAAATCATCCATATAAGGTACTAACAAATAATGTGATAATTATATTCAAGAATTGGTTAAGGTTTTTTGTCTCTCTTTCTACCTAGAAGAGAAACACTAGCTATTTTGATCAAACCGAATACTAACCAAAAAAAGAAGAAAAAAAAACAGAAGATTATTATCACTAATAATTTAAATCTATGCATCAATTGCCTGATTTTGACTAACCATCTTCACAAGATTGTTAACAAAGTCCACATACTTCATTGTTAATTTGGTTATAGGAGAAGCATTGGTAAGAATCTGGAATGCTATTGTAAACAAATATCCTCCCTCTGTATTTTTCTCCTCCCGCCTCGAAGTAATTACCATTGGCCTTGACTCTAAGCCATCAGGAACAATTGAGAATCCTGACGGCAGTATTGCAAGATTGCTCGAATCGCATCCTGTCATCATAGACTGAATTCCAGTAATGTCCACAGGAGCATACACCACCATTGATTCACAAGAGTTTGTGCAGCTATCTTGCAGTATCCCCCAATTCATCATTCCCGTCACTTTTCTCACCATGCATATTCCAACATGTATAACTTCTATCAATTCCATACCATATTAAATGCGATGCCAACTGAACCACGTCAACCCGATTCCCATAACAGCAACACAAACAAGAACATGTTCTCTAAAGAAGTCATGTTCTCTGTACATGAAAGAACCAATAAAACACAACAAACCAAACACCCATGACATAATTAAACGTAAACAAAGACACTCTCCATTATGTGTGACACTCTCCATTATTTCTCTCTTAGCATGTTACTCTCCATTATTTCTCTCTTAGCATGTTACTTCTATGCACAACTTCTTAATAACTTCTATAACAGTAGAAACCATGCTTACTCAAAATCATTAACCAAATAAAAGCACACGAAAACCAGACTAACACATACGAGATGAGGAAAAAAATGAAACCTGATACGAATTGCAGTTGGCCGGAGAAGTGGAGCACCATTGACCGCCGTAGAAGCTCTGGTTTAGGGTTTTTTCGTGAAGAAAATCTGACTGAGAATAGAAAAGTGATACGAATTGTGTTTTGATATTTATTATAAAACTACCTACGAAAGCGCTTTTAAAAGCGCTTTCTAAAGATCATCTATAACAACGCTTTTACATCAAAAAGCGCTTTCGTAGCATATCCTATAGCAGCGCTTTTAAAAGCGCTTTCTAAAGGACAGCTTTAGCAGCGCTTTGGAAAAGCGCTTTCTAAGGCTGACCTTTAGCAGCGCTTTTGAAAAGCGCTTTCTTAAGGTACCCTCTGAAAGGCCAGCTTTAGCAGCGCTTCCCAAAAAGCGCTTTCTAAGGGTGACCTTTCAAAGCGCTTTTGAAAAGCGCTTTCTTAAGGCACCCTTTCAAAGCGCTTTTTTAAGCGATTTTTTTAAAACCTACAACAGTGCTTTTTTCCAAAAGCGCTTTCTTTTATGTGCTGCTAAAACTTATTTTTGGCGTAGTATTTGTAATGATTATCGTATCGTTGAGAATGCATACAAAGTGTTTGTTTTGAAAAATATTTATTTTGAAAAGAGAGTGTTTGAAAAGATGTTTGTTTTTGAAAGTGTGAGGTGTGAATGGTTTTAGTTTGTGAGCAAGCAATTACGAGTAATCTACCTACTCAAAAAGTCTTTGTTCTTTTCCTCCTCCTTTAGATAATGTTACTTTACCATTGATTGGTAGAGAGCCATATCATTGGATGTGAGGGACGGTTGTGGGTCATCGTACAGTCATAGAAGGAAACTTGTAAGATGTTTAAACAATTGTCGTAAGGAACTAAGATCGTTGACCGAAGGCAACATTGAAGGGTTATCGAGGGAATACAATCTTTTAATCGAGGGTCTTTTCTAAAACATCCTACGTTCGAGGGACATGACTGTTTTTCCGAGGCAACAAGCGAGGTTATCCTAGAGGTGCACGTGTGAATAATGTTTGATTTAATTTAATTGCTCTTAATTAGGGTTATATAACATTTTATTTTAAATTTTGCCATACACGCCTAATTACTATAGAATTGTATATATACATACAAGCATAGTTATAGGTGCGAAAAGTAAAGTGCGGGAATTAAAGTTCTACGCTATTACAAGGCTTCAGGAGTAGGGGTACAAATTTATGAATGGGGATGAAGTAAAGGCCTAATTAAACTATTACAAACCATAAACAGTTACAATAATCAAAAGAATGCAAAAATAATAAATTACACGAAAAAAGAAAAGGGAAATTGTTTTTTATGGTTTTATCAAGTAAGAGAATTAAATCAAATAAAAGCTATGAACGAAGATTCAAGAATTAAAATTCTAAATAATATTTTTGGTATTTTGTTTGTGATTAAATTTGAAAAAATAAAAATCTATTCTATTATTTTTTAGAATTTTTGTTTATCATGAAGAAAATAAAACAATTAGAAGAAATCAACTAAAAAATATTAAAAATAGAATAAAATGACTAACTAAATTAAAACAAATATTAAATTAAATTCACAAGGTTACTAAGTTGATCTTAAAACTAAATTAGTTAAGAAAATATAACACTAAGAATTAAAGTAAATCAATTAGTAAACCAATAGAGTTAAGAAAATTTAATTTATACAAATTAAGACCAAAGGGTGCAAGCAGAACATGGGGGTGGGTAAGGTGAGTTTCGGATGGGCCAGGATATAGGAACTGATTAGCAAGGCCCAATGGAAAAAAGAAAAAAGATTTTAAGAAAAAACATCAGCAGAGAGAACCGGGTTGACCCGGATTCGGGCCCAACTCCTACTAACTAAAAGAAGCATATGGGTTAGAAACCCTATCAAAATCAAGCCAGCGCTTCAAACTATCCTCTATTCCAAAATTCCTTTGACCGTACTCCTCTTCCTCCCGCTGTCTCTCTAGCTCCCTCATCATCTTTGCCTCCCTAGCCTTCCTCTTCTTCTCCCTCTGATACTCTTCAGTTTCAGGTTCAAAACCTTCAGTTTCTTCTCAACTCATAGCTGTAATGTATAAACAAATTAACGATTCCAAAGCATACAATACGTTTTTATCAAAAATCACATACTCATAAAATTACAAGTCTGAAATCACATTTACGCAAGCAAGATGAAGAACTTAAATATTGCTAGATAATGAAATGCGAAAGGAAATGAAGCTTACCGATCGAAGACACTCTGGTGGCGTTTCAACTGTGACGTCGTTGAAGATATGTCTGTGATGCTTCAGTTAATTCGCACTGCTTACTCCTTCTTTCTTCGTACTAATTCAGTTTTTGTCTTCTCTGCGTTTTGTTATTGTGGATTTAGTTGTGTGAGCATCGATGTCGTGTGTGTGATGAAGGTTGCGGTGAGGTTATTATTTGGGTCAGTTTCTGAGTGTTAATTGAAAGTTGAGATTTAGTTTGTGGATTTAGCTCAGTCGAATGTTGGAGGTGTGAAGGTGTCACAGTTTCTTTTATGTGAAGTATGCGATTTATGTGAGGTTTTTGTTGTGGTTCTGTATGCGTAAGGCAGGTGATGAGAGTTGTTGACTGAGGTGAGTTGGGTTACGACGGAGTGAGGATTTGTAAATGGTGGTGATGGGTTGCGGATTTGAATAGAGGGTGATGAATGTTTTTTTCTGTATGAGTTTGATGGTGATGAAAGGGTGTTAAGCAAACTCAATGAAGAGTGTATAGAGGGTTTTTTTGGATCAAAATTTTGGGAGTGATTTTCCGTGTGTTTTTTCCGTGCCCTGGGATTTCTGTTCCTTTTTTTAATACAGGGGCTTATAGTATATTTTTATAGATGAGATAGGGTGCAAATTGGGGGGAAGAGTTGGTGGAGTTTGGACAATCCTGGCATACTTTTTTAAGTTTATTTGATGCAGATTATGTTTGATATATTTTTGTGTAATTGCTGGACAGGTTTTTGATGCAGATTATGGATAACATTGCAGGTTTTGAAGCAGACTGTTTTGGACTGGTTATGTGCAGATTAACAGCTAGTGCAAAGCTGTTTTGTAGCAAGTGGGCAGCAACCTTTGGACTGCTTTGTGTATTTTTTATTTGACTGTAATGCAAATTTTTATTTGGCATATTTCGGGAAATTTTTTAGCAAGGTTTGTGGACTGTTTAGGGGCAACATGGTAGACAAATTTTGGATAAATTTTTTACTATAATGCAGGGTTTAAATGTTTGTAGCAAGGCTTGAAGTGGCATAGAGAAACATAGGTTTAGAACTTAGGAATTTTTATGTAACTTTGAAACTTTGAAACTCAAAAGTCTTGTATCATTATGAATTTATTCAAGGTTTGATTTTGAACTCTATGTAATTCTTTTTTCTTGAAGGTTGAATGCACTTGAACAAATTTCCTTGGCGACCTTATGACAATTAGGAACTTGAGTTGATTCTTGGATTTAAAATGATGGTGAATTGAATGATACATGAATGAAGTTTGATCTTGAGAATGGACACTTCAATAATGATACATGAATGATGAATGTATTTGAAATTTTCAATCAATTCGAATCTAATGCCATTTTCCAAGTGAACCTTCAAATCATTTCCAATGAGACCCTAATCCAAATCTTCAATTCATGGTAAATTTCAATACAAGCCAATAGTACTTGAAAGAATAATGATCCCTTAAGAACTTTTGTCTAAAATCCACTTTCATCCAATAATCACCAAATGCTCAAACATAAGTAACTTGAAAAAGCAACAATCATTCAAAGAATTCTCGAACTCAAAATCTTGTACCGTGAACAATCCTGACATAAGAATCAATGTCTCAAGAACAATTATGGCACGACTTGGAGTTAGAAGTTAAGAACATTCTAAATCAAGAAAATGGCCTATAATGTTTCGATAAGTTTCATAGCCCTCAAAGCATAATTTAATTCTGATCCTTGGTGAAAACTTGTAGATGACATCGTCTATGAGAATGTGCAAAAAGAATCGTCTTAAAATGTTAAAGATCGAGGAAGTTATAATCCACGAAAGTCGGGCAACAACTACTTGAAATTAGGTCAAACTCGTAAAACGACCTCTAAAGTATTCGAGATTCCAATGATCCTCCGCGCATAATTAGCTCTTGACTTGTAAAGAGAACTTGGAGATGACGTCAAGGAGAGTCATACATAAAAAGAACCACTCAAAAATATTGAATAATGAAGAAGTTATGGTCGTTTTAACTTGAACTTGCAGACGTTGACTTTTTTCCCAATATAATTGATTTTCAGTCATCTGAACCATTGACTGAGCAAACTTGTGATGCAAGGCTCAAAACTTGACATGAGAATCCTTGAGGACATATGAAGAACCATAAAAACCACTTGAGACCTTTGAAATTCAATCTTCCTTTATAAATATAAAACCCTAGTTGTGGACCCATTGTTTAGGAGGAGAATTTGTTTGATCAATTCTTGAGCCACCTTGAGCATTTGAGAACCCTATGAGAATATCTTGAATGAAAAATAAGAGGGAAAATTTTGGGGTACAACAACTGTCTTTGTTAAATCTTCTTAAACCTGAAGAGTTAGATTGGCATGTCCTCCATTCGTGACTTAAAGGTAGAAGATGATTTAACACATAAGTGCCCAGAAATTTGCACCCGCATGTGCAAGAAGTAACATTGTCGGTTGATTATATTGGGAATGGTCTTAAATATTCCATTTGGAGAGATGATAGAGAATCGCCGGAGATGGGCTTATAGATGCTATCTAGGATAGTAACAAAATATTGTCAGAGATGGGCTTATAGATGCCATCCAAAGTAACTATTGATAGAGGCGTCAAAATGAGTCTACGCTCAACTGTATCTGAAGAGTTATCAGAATGAAATCTATGTTTAATTTAAATTGATCCCGGAAAAGTCTACTGGGAGAAGTATCAGAATAAATTTATAGTCGATTTAATCTGAGCCAGAAGACAACTGTGCGCATCTTCAACTGGGAGAAGTATCAGAATAATTCTTTGGTCGATTTAGTCTGAGCCAGCAGAAGCTTGAAAGAATGCTCGTCGTGTAGATAGTCTCCCCGTCCTATTTTGGGAATTGATATACAATCGGTTTGTTGGTAAACCCATCGTGTTTTGAGAATTCATACCATTGGTGATAAAGATAGTCGCCCCGTCCTATTTCGGGAATTGATCTTTATCTGGCCAAAGAGAAAGAAAAATAGTTTCCCCGTCCAGTTTCAGGAGTTAGTCTTCAATTTGTTCATGTAGATAGTCGCCCCGTCCTGTTTCTGGAATTGATCTATAATTTGTTTTGTTTTACAAATAGATATCATGTGTTATTTCAGGAATTAATCTGTGGCTGGTCATTCAGATAGTTTCCCCATCTTGTTCCGAGAATTAATATGGAGCCTTCTTTTTGTTGGCCGTCAAGATAGTTTCCCTGTCTTGTTTCAGGAATTAATCTCTGACCTGGTCACATAGATAGTTGCCCCATCATTTTTTGGGAATTAATCTTAGACCTGTTTGTGAATTGTTGATGATATTCATCTGTTGATTAATCTTTCTTGAAAAGGTAAAGAGTTAGCTATATACAATGTCATGATGTATGAAATGCATTGCGTAATGATGTTCTCAAAATAAATAAGATTGTGCTATATGCATTTCTTATGCATATGATGTGGTGTATGGATGTGAAATGTTGTTGAAGTGTAATTGTAAACTCGTGCAACATCTTTGTTTGGAAAAATAAATCCATGACTATTGTTGGGGATGAAGAGTATGTGTATCTTCAATCTTGTCTAGAATGCTTCCAATGGGGATTCCTGCTTAGTTGTTTGAGAAAACTCTGCAGGGGATGTTGATTTCCTATTTGGGGAGTAGAGTTTAGGAACATTGGTCGTTCGTTGTTCTACTGGGGAGTTTAATTCTTATATACCCTGATTGTGGATAAAAGAGATGGATAATCTTCTGACTTGTTTAGGGAAGATAATTCTTATATACCCTGACTGGGGATAAAAAAGATGGATAACCTTCCGACTTGTCTGGGGAGAATAAATTTAAATGGTATCTGGTCGGATTCCAAGTTTTGCAACAACTTTCTGGAGAGAGTGATTACTTTACTGGGGAGAATAATTTTGTCAGTGATTTGTAGTAGTCCGAGGAATAGACTTGAACTGGGGAATTTGTAGTATGTTAGGGAAATAAACCCTTGTTGATGGAGAAGTGCTCTACTGAGGAAACCAACTCTCTTGGGGAAATTGATTTTGCTAAAGAGAAAAACTCTGTAGGTTTTTTTTCCAATTTTGGAGGACCAAACTCAGCTAGGGAAGAGAATTTCCATGAAGTGTACTGATTGGAACTTCGTAGGGAAATTATGGGGAAGAGATTATACTCCTTTATTTGTTAGAGTGATCTGCCCGGGAGATTGTGGGGAATGTACCTTTATTTGTGAAGACTACTCTGTGGGGGTAATCTCATATGAGTATCTTTGTGGGGATAATCTCATGAAAGTGACTCTGACGGGATTTATGGACAGCTCGAATGTCAGCCCGGTTCCTAGAATTTTGAGTAAATGCTTATTCCTGTTTTTATACATTTATTTGTTAACAATTAATCGTATTTGTATGCATATGTTCATTCAATTTAGTCATTGGACATTTTTGCAAACAAAACAGAAAAAAAAGTTTGAACTTCAAGGTATATTTGTATTGATAATTTGTCTATAAACGGATGAGTTTGTACAAAGAGATAGAAATCCTTGTAAGAGGAAGTCGTCGTGAAATGAAAAGAGTACAAAGTGAAAACAAATATATATAGCCATGTGGAAATGATCTCATTGGATTCCAACTCCTCTATTGCCCCTATGTCTTTGAACATCTCATCACTTACTGTCGGAAGAAGTTGATTGAACTGATCTTCTACCATTTGAACTTTTGATCTTGGTAATAAAGCCGATTGTAAGTGATCCAACGTGACATAGTCGTACGCTTTCAATCCCTAACTTTTTCTTAGACCGTCCTTTCGGATTTTCAGTCCACCAGAATAGCTTTTTTTCCCAAGCTACCCTTTCAGGTTTTCGACTTTCCGGGTGTACAATCTTTTGTATGTATCCCTATTTTTTCCTGAACCTTTTTGGTTCGCCAATATGCCCTTATTTTTTCCTAGGTATGTCAACCTAGCGGATCACTCTTATGCATAGTATTTTTTTGACTATGTCCGCGTTCATCGGGTGCGGCAAATCTTCACCGTCCATGGTGGTTAGTATCATAGCACCACATGAGAATACTTTCTTGACAAAAAATGGCCCTTCGTAGGTGGGAGTCCATTTGCCCATGAGACCGTCTTGTGGTAGAATGATGCGCTTTATTACCAAGTCACCAGCCTGATATACCCGATGCTTGATCTTCTTGTTAAAGGCTTTGATCATACATTTCTGGTACCTCTGACCATGACAAATAATAGCCAGCCTCTTTTCATCAATCAAATTGAACTGATCCAACCTAGTTTGTATCCACTCGTCTTCGTCTAAGTCTGCTTCTCTCATAGTCCTTAGAGAAGGAATCTGAACTTCGACAGGTAGGAGAACTTCCATGCCATAGAACAAAGAGAATAGGGTTGCCCCAGTTTATGTTCATGCCGAAGTACGATAGCCGTGAAGAGAAAATGGTAACATCTCATGCCAGTCTTTGTAAGTCACCACCATCTTTTGCACAATCTTCTTTATATTCTTGTTGGCCGCTTCCACTGTGCCATTCATCTTTGGATGATACGGAGAAGATTTATGGTGCTTGATATTGAACTACGTGCAGAGTTCAGTGATCATGGCGTTATTGAGGTTGGTATCATTGTCAGTGATGATTCTCTCAGGGATACCATACCGACAAATAAGGTTATGTTTGATGAACCGAGCCACGACATTCTTGGTAACTGAGGCAAATGAGGCTGCTTCAACCCATTTTATGAAGTAGTCAATGGAGACAAGAATGAAACGATGTCCATTAGAGGCAGTAGGATTGATTTCTCCAATCATATTAATGCCCCACATTGAAAATGGCCAAGGAGCAGTCATGACATTCATAGGAATTGGAGGCACGTGAACCTTATCAGCATAAATCTGGCGCTTATGACAAGTTCTCGAGTGGTGATGGAAGTCGGTTTCCATGGTCGACCAATAGTAACCAGCTCTTAGAATCTTCTTGGCCATGGTATGTGTGATACGGTGGGAGAACTGACTTGAGGTTTTGCATTTGTGTTTGCAAATGTTCGGTTTAGCAAGAGTCGCCACCGACTTTTTATTTTATCCTAAGGAAAGGTTAAAAAGCACAGGAAAAACCTTTGAGATGTTTTCTTGGGTTCGGGGAGTAGATTATAGAAAGGGAAGGTATTAGCACCCTTTCTATCCATGGTTATCCATGGGCTCTTAGTTACTTGCTTAGATCACTTGCCTTTGCTTTTCAATTGTTTGAAATGGTGCTTTGTGTGTGTGGTTTTGAAAATATTTTGAAAAAATATGCCTTTGTCTAGGCAACCCTTGTAACAATTATTTACTCGAATGTTTTACAAAAGGTGTTTGTCTTTTTGAAAAGATGTTTCAAGGTTTTGAAAGTTGTGTTGTGATGTGTGTTTTGAAAAATGACAAGGATTGTTTTGCAAGATTGGTCAAGTAACCAAGAGCTATCTACCCTAAATTTCTCAAAGATCTTTCCTATGTTTTAACCCTTTTAACAGTATTGTTCCACCATTGAATTTGGTGGACAATCTTGTGTTAGGATGTTAACGGGACGAGTGCGGGTCATCGTTTAGACCATGAATGCAATAGTGCCAAGTGTCTTTGGCAATTTTTCCTTCAAGGGACTTGATCATTTTTTAGGCAACTTGAGAAAGCGTCATCGAGGGACTATGATAATTTGATTTGTTTTGTTTTGCCAAAGACTCTCAACATGCAACATGGCCCATTATTGAAGGCAACAAGTGGAGTAACCCTAAGGGTGTAAGTGTGCATTGTGTTGTCCATTTTCATGCTTTTTTTGTCTTTGTATTAGTCAAGCTATTTGTTATTTGATTTGCATACGAACCCTTAGTCTATCATGGCATAATTTGAAAGCTTTTAAATGCGGAAATTTAAAGTCCTAAATTATTACAACATGATTATGGGGATGGGGGTACAAATGTTTGAATGAGGGGATATTTGGCAAGGAATTAAATCTAGCTATTACATCCATATCGAATATACAAATATTTAATTGTACAATATTAAAATAAATACAATAAATATGCAAAATGTATTATGCACAAAAAGATTTTTTTATGTATGTGAAAGTATTTTTTCATGTGAAATATAAACAAAAATAAAAAAAAGTCAAATTTGAATATTTTTGTCATTTAGGGCAAAACCCTAGTTTTTGAATAAAAATGGTATTTATTTATTGATTATGTACAATATTTGTTAATTAATTTATACAAAAAAAAAAGTATATTGTAAAAAAAAAGTATTTTTTAGTGTCAAATATTAATAAAAATAAAAATGTATTATTTCTATATTTTTGTCCTAAATATCTAATAAAATATACAAGTATTTATATATATTATATTAAATATACTAAATATATACAAGAATAAAATATTAATTATTTACAAAAAAAAGTATATTTTAGAAAATGTTTTCAAAATGTAAACAATAAATAATAACTAAAAAAAAAAATATATTTTTGTATTATTTTCTAGTGTTTTGAATAAAAAGAAAATATATTTATTTACATGTATATGCTAAATAAAACAAATAAATGTCAAATAAATGTGAAAATGTATGGAAAAATATTTTTGATATTTTTTATATTTGAGCAAAAAATAATAAGTCAGAATCAAAAAGAAAAAATCAAAAATGATGAATATATCATACAATGGGCCAGGGGGGTGTAAATGGAAAAAAGGGGTGTGAAAAGCAAGTTGACTCAGGCCCAGCCCAAGTCAACTTTGTCTTCAACCTCCAGCAACCTCTTTGAAACAAAACACGCGCTTCTTCTTGTCCAACACAAATCCTGATTCCTTGACTTTTAGCAAAAACTCACAACACAAATAATGTAGAGCATTAAGAGACGAATTCAGACATATAAAACACTTGACCTAACTCTAAGAAATGAGGGAGAATTTATTCATCCCCAATTTCTGACCTAATTTTTCTTCAATGTTCATGGCCAAAATTCTCACAGCACACATAAAATAAATGAAAAGTAATCATATGTATGGCTTCATGGCTATGAGTAGAGCATGTCTCATTCACAAACCTAAGCCTAACTCTTCCTAGATTGAGAGATAGAAGTTCATGATTTTACCTGTTTCAGCTTGACTTGAACAGAGCAATGTAGGTATCTTCAATGGAGTTTGAGCTTTGGTACAGCTTGCCTGAAGTCCAAGGATGCTTCTCCAACACCTAGCTTGCTTTGAATCTCTCTGAATCGTGCTATGGAAGTCCACCTGCAAAACTGAAAACTAAAAATGGAAAGTGATGTTAGGGATGTTACAACTTGGGTTTAAGGCTTGGGATAGTTCCAATGGATGATATGGGATGTATTTGAACTGGTTTTAGCCAAAGTGCACGAGTGAAATGGATTGTGGAAGTCAAGTTGCAGAACTTGCTCTGTTTCTGCAGCAAGAGGGTGTTTTTGAGTTTTGGGAGGTATGAGGGACCAATCAATCGTGCTTTAGGTTAGTTGGGATGTATGAAAGATGAGAACAAGGTTTGTGTTCGGCTGTGCTTGCAGGAAGTGAGAGTTGGTATGAGTTTGCCAAGTTTCTTTTTTTTGTAAGCAAGGATAGTGTTAGTTGTGTTATAGGCCTGTGCCAAGCTCTCAAGCATGCTGTATATCTTGCCCTTGGTAACACAAATTTTTGGACTCTATCTGGCCTCAAAGATTTGGCTTGTACTTCTTGGATTTTGAATTTGACATAAAGCACCACTTTTCAAAAATGGCAAATGTGCTTTTTCTATTTAAGGGATAATTTCATGTGTAATGACCAAATGCACAAAATAATGCTTGAACACAATGGTTAGGCATTTAATTAAGGTGTGTGAAACTGGTTTTGAGGCCTGCAAGCTAGCTTTGTACAAGCTGATTTGAAAAATGCCAATGTTATGAACATGCTTTGGTCAAGAACAAAAGTGAATTTTGCCCAACTTTGCAAATTCGATTCTCCCTAACCACAAGGGTGTTTGAGAAGTTCTTGGACAATTTGGAAAGCTTGGAATGTGTACTACAATACATCTTTGTAATGAAAATTGAAAATACAAGTGGAACCATGTGAAAAATGGCCAAGAAGTTGGACAAAAATCTTGCCTAGAATAGGTCAAAATTTCTCTAAGTTAAAAATGTTTTGCACCCTTGTTCCAAAAATCATAACTTGAGCTACAAGCTTCCTTTGAGAAAACTTTGTGAATCAAAGTTGTAGATTTTGTAATGTACTACAACTTTCATGTTTTGAGTTTTGTTTGAATCCATTTGTATCTTGATAAAAAAATGGGACAAAGTTAGGCAAAAATAAGGAAGTTTCATAACTTAGAAAAATTCTAAGTTATGAAATTTTCTCATTTAAAACCCTAATTTGCAAATTTTGATTTCTTGATGAACAAGTTTCATAATTTGACATGTCTTGATGAAAAATGAATCTTGGCACTTGATTTTGACCAAAAAGTTAAAGTTTGACTTTTAAGTATACAGTCAAATTTTGATCAGTTGACTGAAAAATTCATCTGTCAATCCTGTGTATTTGAGATCTTTTGAACTTGTTGAATGTGTCAAGACAATGCCATTGAGTCCTTGAGTCCATATGTGAGCTTGTTTTGCCATTGGTTAGGTTAAACAGTCAAAAATTGCCTTTGTGCAATCAAAACCCCAAAAATGACCATTTTGCCCTTTTGGTGATCTGATCAAATTTCTTGTGGAATTGTGATCCAAACTTGACCAAATGGTTCATATGAGTTCATTATGTTGATGTGGCTCAAAAATTATGAATTTTGACTGTCAATTGGCCACAGTTGACTTTTTCCCCAATACAGCTGATTTCTAGGTCAACTGTCCAATTGACTGGGCAAAGATTGGAATCAAGGCTTGAAACTTGGTATGGATAAACTTGTAGGTCCAACATGAAGCATGGAAGTCACCTTGGGCATGTTAGGTCAAAATATCCTTGTGCAAACTCAAACCCTAATTTGGGTCAACAGTGCAAGGAGTAGCCTTGAGCAGAGCAAACCCTAACTTGATCTTGAGCTCCAAGAGTCTTGTGGTGAGAAAATGTTGATGAAATGAGAGGGCAAATTTTGGGGTACAACAGTTGCCCCTGTTCAATCTTCTTGAACCTGAAGAGTTAGATTGGCAAGTTTGCCTTTCGCGTCTCGAAGGTAAAAGGAGATTGGACACTAGAGTGCCCGTAAATTTGCACTCGTCCAAGCATGGGTGCGGGAATGGGCTTAAAGATGCCATTTGGAGATGGGCTTAGAGATGCCATCTGGAGATATGACAGAATCTTGTCGGGGGATGGGCTTAAAGATGCCATTTGGAATGCTTTTTGAACTGTATGTCGTTGATGAATGAGCGAGTATCAGAAAGGTATCCATGTTTGGAACGATTCTGAGCCGGGGGTCTGAATAAGCAATAGATTGACATCCGTGTTGGGGAAGCGTCTGTAAACTGTTTTCAGAGGTCTTGAAATTGAATAAGCAATAGACCAGCATCCATGTTGGGAAGCGTCCGTAAACTGTTTTCAAAAGTTGAGTCTGAATAAGCGATAGATTAACATCCGTGTTTGGAGAATCTGTAAACTGTTTTCAGAAGTTGAAGAATCTGAACAAGCGATAGATTAACATCCGTAACTGGAGAACCCGTGAACTATTTTCAGAAGTCTTGGAATCTGAACAAGCGATAGGTTAACATCCGTGACTGGAGAACCCGTAAACTGTTTTCAGTAGTTGAAGAATCTGAACAAGTGATAGGTTAACATCCGTAACTGGAGAACCCGTGAACTGTTTTCAGAAGTCTTGGAATCTGAACAAGCGATAGGTTAACATCCGTGACTGGAGAACCCGTAAACTGTTTTCAGTAGTTGAAGAATATGAACAAGCGATAGATTAACATCCGTGTTTGGAGAATCCGTAAACTGTTTTCAGAAGTCTTGGAATTTGAACAAGCGATAGATTAACATCCGTGACTGGAGAACCCGTAAATTGTTTTCAGTAGTTGAAGAATCTGAACAAGCGATAGGTTAACATCCGTAACTGGAGAACCCTTGAACTGTTTTCAGAAGTCTTGGAATCTGAATAAGCGATAGGTTAACATCCGTGATTGGAGAACCCGTAAACTGTTTTCAGTAGTTGAAGAATCTGAACAAGCGATAGATTAACATCCGTGTTTGGAGAATCCGTAAACTGTTTTTAGAAGTCTTGGAATCTGAACAAGCGATAGATTAACATCCGTGTTTGGAGAATCCGTAGACTGTTTTCAGAAGTCTTGGAATCTGAACAAGCGATAGGTTAACATCCGTGACTGGAGAACCCGTAAACTGTTTTCAGTAGTTGAAGAATCTGAACAAGCGATAGATTAACATCCGTGTTTGGAGAATCCGTAAATTGTTTTCAGAAGTCTTGGAATCTGAACAAGCGATAGGTTAGCATCCGTGACTAGAGAACCCTTAAACTGTTTTCAGTAGTTGAAGAATCTGAACAAGCGATAGGTTAACATCCGTGACTGGAGAACCCGTAAACTGTTTTCAGAAGTTGAAGCTTATTAATCTTATCCTGAAAAGGGTAAAATATTAGCTGAAACACAAAGTTATGTTGCATGAAATGTATGATGCGATGTATATGTTATATCAATGTTTATGATATGAATGTAGTGAATGCGCATGTAAGCTGATGAGCTGTCTTGCTGAGGAAGACGAATCCTGGATAGCCGGAGACAATAGAATCTTGACTGCTGCCAGGGAAAGTGAATCCTTGCTGCTGTAGGGGAGTGCAAGAATCTTCGATTGCTGAAGATGAGACATCCTTGTTGACTGCTGACTGCTTTGGGGAATGCAAGATCTTCAATTGTTGAGGGATCTTAGGACCACTGCTGGGGATTGGAACTCCTTGGTGACTTTTAGGGAATGAGAATTCTGATGATCTCTACTGGGGAGTCCAGAACCTGGTAGACTTATGCTGGAGAAGTAAGACTGAGAATCTTCAGTCTAGTGGGAAGTATCTCTGTGGGGAGAAGGTTCACTAGTCTGGTTCCGCTGGGGATTGATAGTTGGAAGTTTTAGCTCCGCTGGGGATTGCAAGAATCTTTTGATTGCTGCAGGTATTGATCTAGGATCTTGAAAAGGTTGGTCGGTGAGATAGTTGTCCTGGCTGGTTTCAGGTATTAATCTCTGACCTGTGTAGGGTTTTCTGATGATGAGTCCGTGTAAAACTGCATCTGCATTTGAGAAGGAACTGGTGTAGGGTTGCCTAATGATGAGTCCGTGTAAAACTGCATCTGAATTTGAGAAGGAACCGGTGTAGGGTTTCCTGATGATGAGTCCGTGTAAAACTGCATCTGGATTTGAGAAGGAACCGGTGTAGGGTTTCCTGATGATGAGTCAGTGTAAAACTGCATCTGAAGTTGAGAAGGAACCGGCGTAGGGTTTCCTGATGATGAGTCCGTGTAAAACTGCATCTGGATTTGAGAAGGAACCGGTGTAGGGTTTCCTGATGATGAGTCCGTGTAAAACTGCATCTGGATTTGAGAAGGAACCGGTGTAGGGTTTCCTGATGATGAGTCCGTGTAAAACTGCATCTGGATTTGAGAAGGAACCGGTGTAGGGTTTCCTGATGATGAGTCCGTGTAAAACTGCATCGTGTCTGGAGCGTATCTGAAACTGTATCTTCCAACAGGTGATGAAGGAATTTGTGATGTTGATCGTAACTTCCAGCAAGTGATGAAGGAAATTTGAACGACCTTGAGATTGACATTCGAATTCCCCAAGTGATGATGAAGGAGACTTGCCCCAAGTTCACTGAACTTTTGAGAGATTTGTTGAAATCTTGACTGGACTGCCCCAGGTTAAATGGACTTTGAAAGATTGATTGAAATCTTGACTGGACTGCCCCAGGTGTGCTGGATAGTGACATGTCATGCCCCCTTGTTGATAGGAGATTTGTCAATGGAAGTGTCATCCTTCTTGAAGTGATTTTACTCACTGAGAGAGTTTTCGTTCCTCCGAACATTCGCTGTATGAATTTCTTCGCTGTCAAACAAATAACCACGTGCAAACAACGATATTCAAATAATGCAAAGTTTATGCTTGTCTCGAAGTTTTGAAAAATGCGTTTTTTTAGCAGAAAACTTTTTATAAGACAAATTCAACACAAGATTGATGGCAAAGCCTTACAGGAGTCAGGATACCTTTTGTAACAGTATGCTTTCGAACTAACCCATGCTTCAATTAGGACTTTTAAAGGGTTGTAACGTGGCTTGGTTCACGGTTTAAGAAACAAAGGATAAAGGCTCAAAGTATATTTGTACCCACCCGCTCTTCGTGATGTTCTTCAATCCTAAACTCAGTTAATTGTGCGTCAAACTCTATTCGAATTTGGAACGACTTTTGGGTGATGGTTCACCAGTTAAATTTTGGAAGACAATCATCATCTCCTTTTTCTTTTGCAACATTTTTCATGTTGTTGAGGATTTGTAGTGACCTCGTTCTTTTGATTTGTTATCCCTAACTTTTGATTGACTGTTCCTGTTTTCGAGATTACAGTCAGCGGGACGCCCCGGCTTTCTTAAGCCTCCTTTGTAGGTTTTGACTCAGTGGGATTTTCTCTTTTGAGAGATAATGACTGCCTATGAGATAGAGAACCATCACTATCTTTTGATTCCAGAGGAATGCTTTTTCTTTTTCTTTTTTTGATGTCGTTCGTTGTATTAGGAACTGAGAGTTTGCGACTTTAATGCGCACCTTTTTGGATTAACTGAGAGACTACCCTGCCCCAGGTTTAAATCAAAGGTTTCAATTTGTTTAGAACAGAAAACTCCTACTTCTTTGGCTCGAAGGGGTTGACTAGGGATTATCTTCCTTATAACTCCAGCGTTTGGGAATTGAAAGAAATGCCTGTACATCATCAGCAAGGTCTGTTCAAAAGCATACTGTATGAGATTATGGTATTGTTTCGTCATCCTCCCTCTAAAGGCTTGCAGCTTTTTATCAAGAGTTAAATATCATAAAGAAAGCATAAGAGTAGTGAAAACGAATGGATGAATTCAAGACAAACATATGCAATGCATTAATGAAACAGAGTTTGACATCAACAGTTAATTGTTTAGATAACAAAGAGATTACAACTTGAAAATTCAAATGGAACAAAGGTCTATCGGTTTGAGCTTTGTCACTTCAGGTGGAGAAACCCTTAACGGAAGATTCTCATCTCGCCATCTGGCATGAATCTCAACACTCCATTTTCAATCAGATCTTGAATCTTGTTCTTCAAGGCCCAACAGTCGTCGGTGTCATGTCCCGGACTATAGGAGTGGTATACACAAAATGCGTCAGGATGATAGCTAGGAGCGGAGGTACTGGGCTTCCGAATAGGATCCCTTAAAGCAGTCAGATTTACCTTCAACAAGCGTTCCAGTATTAGAGATGATGGTATGTCAGTCTCAGTGAACTGTCTTCCAGACGTATTTTGCTTACACCGATTACCCCGTTGACGCTGACGTGGTTGTTGATGGGCTTGGGACCCTGAAGCAAGTAGAGGAGCCTTTCCCTTGTCTTCTTGTCTCAAAGGGGGCTGAATGATGACTTGCTCTTCAACCTCAGATGTTTGCCCCACTTGGTTGTCCCGAAGCAGTTGGTTGACGAGAACTCTGAGCTCCTCCTGTCTTTGAGCCAAGTCCTGGATGAGAGCCATCTGGCCCACCAGTTGTCCCATCATTTGGATCCTCATTGCAGTCAGCTCAGACTGAAGCTATTTCAACTGATCACTCCTGGCATTGCTTGAATTCCCCTGGACCACGCCCCTTGTGAGGAGAGATTTCACTTCTTCTTGCCCCTGGGACAGGTTCAAGAACATTTCTTGAAGTTGAGCATTTTTATCCTGGATATCCTTGACAGTTTGCTCTAGAGCCATCTCTACTGAAATAAACAGTAGGAGAATAAGGAAACCTGAAAAGGAAAATTGTTATGATGCAATGCATGATATGTGGATGCATGTTTTCAAGAATCTCGTGGGGTAAACACAAGAGAATGTTAGAGGCTGAACTTCGATCTTTGATTGGAGAACCTTGTAGTGGTGGATGTCTTTCCACGAGAATCAAGCTCACCATGTCGAGTGGGTCTTAGCCCCTGATTCAAGTTGTTGCACTTGATCTTTGATGGCATTTGTTTTAGAGGAAAACCTCTTGCCCCTTGGTAGATGTCTGGTTCAACGTGACCCTGCATCAAAAGACCCTCGAGATCCTTGAAATGGTTATTGAAAATGCTATGGTATGATGTTATGATGTTATGTACATGTATGCAAAAGCAAGTAAGTGTATATACAGGTAATCATATTCATACAAAGCAAACAAGTCCTTAGGTTTAGGCTTGCATGGGGTTTGTAGGTAAGTACCCTCTTGAAGTTAGTTGGCTCATCCTGTCCTAAAATAGAAACCGGGTTCTAAGGAGCTCAATATCACTGGATTATTTTCTGTGTTCATTGTTTTGGTTTAGCCACTTAACTGGCGACCAAAATATTCCAAGAAAACAACCCTCAATGAGTGTAGTATCGAGTATCTACCAACTTCGGACTGCACCAAAGTCGGTCATCTCACTACCCCTAAAAAGGCTAAGATGGTCAATTAAGGTTCTAAGAGTTTGTTAGTGCTTCATGACATCACTCAGCGGCCCCATATTCTCCTTGACTACTCAAGGGCTACCGATACTCACAAATATGTCACACTAACATAGCTTACTGCTTCAACCATGTCGGTATACCCCGCACAGTTCCCTCACAGTTTTATTGCTATTTACCTAAAAAGGTGCCCCCAAATCCGGGTGTAGGATTTACAACAAACCCAAACAAAGACCCAAAAAGTAAAGCAATCAAAGAAATCAAAGCAAGTATGTAAAGGTGATCTAAAACCCTAAGGTAACCCCACTTTTAAATTTTTCCCCAGCAGAGTCGCCAGTTCAGTGATACAGTGGGAGAACTGACTTGAGGTTTTGTGTTTGTGTTCGCAAATGTTCGGTTTAGCAAGAGTCACCACCGAATTTTTATTTTATCATAAGGAAAGGTTAAAAAGCACAGGAAAAACCTTTGAGATGTTTTCTTGGGTTCAGGGAGTAGATTATAGAAAGGGAAGGTATTAGCACCCTTTCTATCCATGGTTATCCATGGGCTCTTAGTTACTTGCTTAGATCACTTGCCTTTGCTTTTCAATTGTTTGAAATGGTGCTTTGTGTGTGTGGTTTTGAAAATATTTTGAAAAAAGATGCCTTTGTCTAGGCAACCCTTGTAACAATTCTTTACTCGAATGTTTTACAAAAGGTGTTTGTCTTTTTGAAAAGATGTTTCAAGGTTTTGAAAGTTGTGTTGTGATGTGTGTTTTGAAAAATGGAAAGGATTGTTTTGCAAGATTGGTCAAGTAACCAAGAGCTATCTACCCTAAATTTCTCAAAGATCTTTCCTATGTTTTAACCCTTTTAACAGTATTGTTCCACCATTGTATTTGGTGGACAATCTTGTGTTAGGATGTTAACGGGACGGGCGCAGGTCATCGTTTAGACCATGAATGCAATAGTGCCAAGTGTCTTTGGCAATTTTTCCTTCAAGGGACTTGATCATTTTTTAGGCAACTTGAGAAAGCGTTATCGAGGGACTATGATCATTTGATTTGTTTTGTTTTGCCAAAGACTCTCAACATGCAACATGGCCCATTATGAAGGCAACAAGTGGAGTAACCCTAAGGGTGCAAGTGTGCATTGTGTTGTCCATTTTCATGCTTTTTTTGTCTTTGTATTAGTCAAGCTATTTGTTATTTGATTTGCATACGAACCCTAAGTCTATCATGGCATAATTTGAAAGCTTTTAAATGCGGAAATTTAAAGTCCTAAATTATTACAACATGATTATGGGGATGGGGGTACAAATGTTTGAATGGGGGGATATTTGGCAAGGAATTAAATCTAACTATTACATCCATATCGAATATACAAATATTTAATTATACAATATTAAAATAAATACAATAAATATGCAAAATGTATTATGCACAAAAAGATTTTTTTATGTATGTGAAAGTATTTTTTCATGTGAAATATAAACAAAAATAAAAAAAAGTCAAATTTGAATATTTTTGTCATTTAGGGTAAAACCCTAGTTTTTGAATAAAAATGGTATTTATTTATTGATTATGTACAATATTTGTTAATTAATTTATACAAAAATAAAAAAAAAAGTATATTGTAAAAAAAGTATTTTTTAGTGTCAAATATTAATAAAAATAAAAATGTATTATTTCTATATTTTTGTCCTAAATATCTAATAAAATATACAAGTATTTATATATATTATATTAAATATACTAAATATATACAAGAATAAAATATTAATTATTTACAAAAAAAAAATATATTTTAGAAAATGTTTTCAAAATGTAAACAATATATAATAACTAAAAAAAAAAAATATTTTTGTATTATTTTCTAGTGTTTTGAATAAAAGGAAAATATATTTATTTACATGTATATGCTAAATAAAACAAATAAATGTCAAATAAATGTGAAAATGTATGGAAAAATATTTTTGATATTTTTTATATTTGAGCAAAAAATAATAAGTCAGAATCAAAAAGAAAAAATCAAAAATGATGAATATATCATACAATGGGCCAGGGGGGTGTAAATGGAAAAAAGGGGTGTGAACAACAAGTTGACTCAGGCCCAGCCCAAGTCAACTTTGTCTTCAACCTCCAGCAACCTGTTTGAAACAAAACGCGCGCTTCTTCTTTTCCAACACAAATCCTGATTCCTTGACTTTTAGCAAAAACTCACAACACAAATAATGTAGAGCATTAAGAGACGAATTCAGACATATAAAACACTTGACCTAACTCTAAGAAACGAGGGAGAATTTCTTCATCCCCAATTTCTGACCTAATTTTTCTTCAATGTTCATGGCCAAAATTCTCACAGCACACATAAAATAAATGAAAAGTAATCATATGTATGGCTTCAGGGCTATGAGTAGAGCATGTCTCATTCATAAACCTAAGCCTAACTCTTCCTAGATTGAGAGATAGAAGTTCATGATTTTACCTGTTTCAGCTTGACTTGAACAGAGCAATGTAGGTATCTTCAATGGAGTTTGAGCTTTGGTACAGCTTTCCTGAAGTCCAAGGATGCTTCTCCAACACCTAACTTGCTTTGAATCTCTCTGAATCGTGCTATGGAAGTCCACCTGCAAAACTGAAAACTGAAAATGGAAAGTGATGTTAGGGATGTTACAACTTGGGTTTAAGGCTTGGGATAGTTCCAATGGATGATATGGAATGTATTTGAACTGGTTTTAGCCAAAGTGCACGAGTGAAATGGATTGTGGAAGTCAAGTTGCAGAACTTGCTCTGTTTCTGCAGCAAGAGGGTGTTTTTGAGTTTTGGGAGGTATGAGGGACCAATCAATCGTGCTTTAGGTTAGTTGGGATGTATGAAAGATGAGAACAAGGTTTGTGTTTGGCTGTGCTTGCAGGAAGTGAGAGTTGGTATGAGTTTGCCAAGTTTCTTTTTTTTGTAAGCAAGGATAGTGTTAGTTGTGTTATAGGCCTGTGCCAAGCTCTCAAGCATGCTGCATATCTTGCCCTTGGTAACACAAATTTGTGGACTCTATCTGGCCTCAAAGATTTGGCTTGTACTTCTTGGATTTTGAATTTGACATAAAGCACCACTTTTCAAAAATGGCAAATGTGCTTTTTCTATTTAAGGGATAATTTCATGTGTAATGACCAAATGCACAAAATAATGCTTGAACACAATGGTTAGGCATTTAATTAAGGTGTGTGAAACTGGTTTTGAGGCCTGCAAGCTAGCTTTGTACAAGCTGATTTGAAAAATGCCAATGTTATGAACATGCTTTGGTCAAGAACAAAAGTGAATTTTGCCCAACTTTGCAAATTCGATTCTCCCTAACCACAAGGGTGTTTGAGAAGTTCTTGGACAATTTGGAAAGCTTGGAATGTGTACTACAATACATCTTTGTAATGCAAATTGAAAATCCAAGTGGAACCATGTGAAAAATGGCCAAGAAGTTGGACAAAAATCCTGCCTAGAATAGGTCAAAATTTCTCTAAGTTAAAAATGTTTTGCACCCTTGTTCCAAAAATCATAACTTGAGCTACAAGCTCCCTTTGAGAAAACTTTGTGAATAAAAGTTGTAGATTTTGTAATGTACTACAACTTTCATGTTTTGAGGTTTGTTTGAATCCATTTGTATCTTGATGAAAAAATGGGACAAAGTTAGGCAAAAATAAGGAAGTTTCATAACTTAGAAAAATTCTAAGTTATGAAATTTTCTCATTTAAAACCCTAATTTGCAAATTTTGATTTCTTGATGAACAAGTTTCATAATTTGACATGTCTTAATGAAAAATGAATCTTGGCACTTGATTTTGACCAAAAAGTCAAAGTTTGACTTTTAAGTATACAGTCAAATTTTGATCAGTTGACTGAAAAATTCATCTGTCAATCCTGTGTATTTGAGATCTTTTGAACTTGTTGAATGTGTCAAGACAATGCCATTGAGTCCTTGAGTCCATATGTGAGCTTGGTTTGCCATTGGTTAGGTCAAACAGTCAAAAATTGCCTTTGTGCAATCAAAACCCCAAAAATGACCATTTTGCCCTTTTGGTGATCTGATCAAATTTCTTGTGGAATTGTGATCCAAACTTGACCAAATGGTTCATATGAGTTCATTATGTTGATGTGGGTCAAAAATTATGAATTTTGACTGTCAATTGGCCACAATTGACTTTTTCCCCAATACAGTTGATTTCTAGGTCAACTGTCCAATTGACTGGGCAAAGATTGGAATCAAGGCTTGAAACTTGGTATGGATAAACTTGTAGGTCCAACATGAAGCATGGAAGTCACCTTGGGCATGTTAGGTCAAAATATCCTTGTGCAAACTCAAACCCTAATTTGGGTCAACAGTGCAAGGAGTAGCCTTGAGCAGAGCAAACCCTAACTTGATCTTGAGCTCCAAGAGTCTTGTGGTGAGAAAATGTTGATGAAATGAGAGGGCAAATTTTGGGGTACAACAGTTGCCCCTGTTCAATCTTCTTGAACCTGAAGAGTTAGATTGGCAAGTTTGCCTTTCGCGTCTCGAAGGTAAAAGGAGATTGGACACTAGAGTGCCCGTAAATTTGCACTCGTCCAAGCATGGGTGCGGGAATGGGCTTAAAGATGCCATTTGGAGATGGGCTTAGAGATGCCATCTGGAGATATGACAGAATCTTGTCGGGGGATGGGCTTAAAGATGCCATTTGGAATGCTTTTTGAACTGTATGTCGTTGATGAGTGAGCGAGTATCAGAAAGGTATCCATGTTTGGAACGTTTCTGAGCTGGGGGTCTGAATAAGCAATAGATTGACATCCGTGTTGGGGAAGCGTCTGTAAACTGTTTTCAGAGGTCTTGAAATTGAATAAGCAATAGACCAACATCCATGTTGGGAAGCGTCCGTAAACTGTTTTCAAAAGTTGAGTCTGAACAAGCGATAGATTAACATCCGTGTTTGGAGAATTTGTAAACTGTTTTCAGAAGTTGAAGAATCTGAACAAGCGATAGATTAACATCCGTAACTGGAGAACCCGTGAACTATTTTCAGAAGTCTTGGAATCTGAACAAGCGATAGGTTAACATCCGTGACTGGAGAACCCGTAAACTGTTTTCAGTAGTTGAAGAATCTGAACAAGCGATAGGTTAACATCCGTAACTGGAGAACCTGTGAACTGTTTTCAGAAGTCTTGGAATCTGAACAAGCGATAGGTTAACATCCGTGACTGGAGAACCCGTAAACTGTTTTCAGTAGTTGAAGAATCTGAACAAGCGATAGATTAACATCCGTGTTTGGAGAATCCGTAAACTGTTTCAGAAGTCTTGGAATCTGAACAAGCGATAGATTAACATCCGTGACTGGAGAACCTGTAAACTGTTTTCAGTAGTTGAAGAATCTGAACAAGCGATAGGTTAACATCCGTAACTGGAGAACCCATGAACTGTTTTCAGAAGTCTTGGAATCTGAACAAGCGATAGGTTAACATCCGTGACTGCAGAACCCGTAAACTATTTTCAGTAGTTGAAGAATCTGAACAAGCGATAGATTAACATCCGTGTTTGGAGAATCCGTAAACTGTTTTCAGAAGTCTTGGAATCTGAACAAGCGATAGATTAACATCCGTGTTTGGATAATCCGTAAACTGTTTTCAGAAGTCTTGGAATCTGAACAAGCGATAGGTTAACATCCGTGACTGGAGAACCCGTAAACTATTTTCAGTAGTTGAAGAATCTGAACAAGCGATAGATTAACATCCGTGTTTGGAGAATCTGTAAACTGTTTTCAGAAGTCTTGGAATCTGAACAAGCGATAGGTTAGCATCCGTGAATGGAGAACCCGTAAACTGTTTTCAGTAGTTGAAGAATCTGAACAAGCGATAGGTTAACATCCGTGACTGGAGAACCCGTAAACTGTTTTCAGAAGTTGAAGCTTATTAATCTTATCCTGAAAAGGGTAAAATATTAGCTGAAACACAAAGTTATGTTGCATGAAATGTATGATGCGATGTATATGTTATATTAATGTTTATGATATGAATGTAATGAATGCGCATGTAAGCTGATGAGCTGTCTTGCTGAGGAAGACGAATCCTGGATAGCCGGAGACAATAGAATCTTGACTGCTGCCAGGAAAAGTGAATCCTTGCTGCTGTATGGGAGTGCAAGAATCTTCGATTGCTGAAGATGAGACATCCTTGTTGACTGCTGACTGCTTTAGGGAATGCAAGATCTTCAATTGCTGACTGCTTTGACTTTCAATTGGCCACAGTTGACTTTTTCCCCAATACAACTGATTTCTAGGTCAACTGTCCAATTGACTGGGCAAAGATTAGAATCAAGGCTTGAAACTTGGTATGGATAAACTTGTAGGTCCAACATGAAGCATGAAAGTCACCTTGGGCATGTTAGGTCAAAATATCCTTGTGCAAACTCAAACCCTAATTTGGGTCAACAGTGCAAGGAGTAGCCTTGAGCAGAGCAAACCCTAACTTGATCTTGAGCTCCAAGAGTCTTGTGGTGAGAAAATGTTGATGAAATGAGAGGGAAAATTTTGGGGTACAACAGTATGTCCTCTAGAGTGAGTACCGAAGATGCCTTCGTGCATATCCTCTATAATCTTCTCTACTTCCTTCCTGTCCATACAACGGAGCGGGGATGAGTCATTGTTGGCTTTGTACAAAATCCTATTGCTTAGGAATAACTTGGCTGAGAACATCCACGTGAATTTCTTGTCATTGATTGATGCCCCTTCGGGGTATTCTCGAGCTTCAAGATATCTTTTCACCTCATGAAAACATGGCTTATCTTCTACTCTATCAGTGTCAATCTCAAAGCAGTGTGCTGGTTCATCAAATCTTTCGACATTAATTCTGGGAGCTTCGTTGTCCCAATTGACCTTAAACATAGATGACATGGTAGATAAGGCATCTGCCAATGGATTTTCCTCCATTGGGATATGTTCAAAGGTAACCTCTTCAAAATACGGGATCAGGGTTAGCTCCAGTTCTCGGTAAGGGATAAGATTTGGATGTTTTGTATCCCACTCTCCTTTAACTTGACTGACCACCAAGGTTAAGTCCCAATACACACTTAGGAATTTGATTCTTGGGTCAATAGCAGCTTTAAGACCCAAGATGCACACTTCATATTTGGCCATGTTGTTGGTACAATCAAAGCAAAGTTTGGCAGTGAAAGGCGTATGACAACCTTCAGGGGAAATGATTACAACACCAATTCTGTTACTAAGTGCGTTGGAAGCCCCATCAAAAACCATATTCCATCGGGATCCTTGCTCAGGTCCTTTATACGGTCCAAGTTCTTCATAGTCTGTTACTAGCATGATGTTCTCATCCGGGAATTCAAAGTTCATAGATTGGTAGTCATATACAACTTGATGCACCAAATGATCTACCAATACACTTCCTTTGATTGCTTTTTGAGTGGTGTACTGGATGTCGTATTCAGTTAAGATCATTTTCCATCGGGTTATTCTTCCGGAGAGAGTTGGCTTCTCGAAGATGTACTTGATGGGATCCATTTTAGAAATTAATAGAGTAGTATGAGTTAACATATACTGTCTTAGTTGACGAGCAGCCCGTGCCAAAGCGTAACAAGTTTTCTCGAGTAGTGAATATCTTGTTTCACAGTCGGTAAACTTTTTGCTAAGGTAGTATATTGCATGCTCTTTTCGACCAGACTCGTCATGCTTCCCCAACACACACCCCATTGAATTCTCTAACACAGTCATTTACATGATCAAAGGTCTTCCTTCAACTGATGGCATCAGAATTGGAGGTTCTTGTAAGTATTCCTTGATTTTATCAAAAGCTATTTGGCAATCGTCATTCCATCTGACTACTTAATCTTTCTTCAGCAGCTTGAAGATTGGATCACAAGTAACAGTTAAATGAGAGGTGAATCGAGCAATGTAGTTTAGTCGTCCTAGAAAACCTATGACCTCCTTCTCGGTACGGGGAGCTGGAATTTCTTGGATAGCTTTGACCTTTGCTGGATCGACCTCGATACCTTTGCCACTGACGAAAAAGCCTAGGAGTTTACCAGACCTTACCCTGAAGGTGCATTTGTTTGGATTCAGCCTCAACTTGTATTTCTCCAACCTTTCAAATAACTTGTGCAAATGACCAAGGTGTTCCTTCTGAGTTTGGGACCTTGCTATCTTGTCATCAACATAGACTTTTATCTCGTGATGAATCATGTCATGAAATAAAGCCACCATAGCTCGTTGATAAGTTGCGCCTGCATTCTTCAACCCAAAAGGCATGACCTTATAACAGAAGGTGCCCCACTGTGTGACAAAGGTGGTTTACTCTGTGTCTTCAGGCGCCATTTTGATTTGGTTGTACCCGGAGGAGCCATCCATGAAGGAGAATACCTTGTGTTCAGCAAGACATCAATATATGGTAGTGGGAAGTCATCTTTAGGGCTCGCCCTATTTAAATCCTTGTAGTCTACACACATACAAACCTTACCATCTTTCTTCGGCACTGAAACGACATTTGCAACCCATTGGGGATACGAAGTCACTGCCAAGAAACTTGCATTGAACTGTTTCATTACCTCAGCCTTGATTTTCTCTGACATATCAGGACGCGTGTGACAAACCTTTTGTTTGATCAGAGAACAACCCTCTTCCATTGGCAGATGATGAACCACGATATCAGTATCGAGCCCTGGCATGTATTCGTATGACCAAGCGAATACCTCAACATATTTGTGCAACATCTGAACCAATCTGCTCTTGACACTGTCTTCCAGGTTGGCGCCAATCTTGACTTCTTTTTTATCTGCCTCAGTAACCAAGTTTATCACTTCGACTGGTGCTTCATGCGGTTGGATAGCCTTTTCCTCTTGTATCAGGAGTCTGGTGAGTTCTCCAGGTATCTATCAATCTTCTTCACCTTCGTCTTCGGCTTGATAGATTGGATTTTCGAAATCATAAACAGAAATAGAAGAATTGTTATCAATGAGATCCAGAATGGACGTGGATCTGCAAATGTGTGTGTGTGTGTGTGTGTGCGTGTAAGGTCACATGGCTATTTTGAAAATGCAATAAAGTAAAAGATAGACAAGGAGCGCAAAATTTGAATGCAAAACTGTCCAATGTTTTCATTAAATGAGCATATGATATATGATATGACAACCCTTAACAAATGGACCATTGTGCCCCAGGCAAGGCACATGGTTTAAAGTCATTGTTTTAAAAGAAATTATACAGACAAACTTCTTAAAGCAATAAAACAGGAAATAGAAATTACTCCTGGATGAAGGAGATTGATATAAAGTCTTTGGTCTTCCAGTTGTTGAGTCCGCCGTCAGCAGTTGGGAATATCCAATCGTCTAGGTCACCATCACTGTCAGTGTCTTCCAGAGTATTGACTTCATTATTTCTAATACGGAGAGGTGGTCCCCCAGCACGAGCACGTCGAACCTCTTTCTGAGCCTTTGAAGTAAAACCCAGCCCAAATTTGTCGGATTTGTAGGGGATGTCAGGAAGTTGTCCCCAGATAGTGCAACCTCCGTCTTCTACAACAACCTTAGAATTCTTTAGAGAGGCCATCCTTAGTGGGTCCTTAGAGATATCAGGAATAGTAGCTTTAGCAACAACAATCATTGGAGGAATTACTTCAAATGCTTGACAAGGAGTTTCAATGAATTCGCCATCCATTTCAACGTATTTGAAAGAATTCAAATGTCTGACCATATATTCTTCCTCTCCACAGACTGTGACAATCTTCCCTTTCACTAGATATTTCAGCTTTTGATGCAATGTAGAGGTGACCGCGCCTGCCCCATGAATCCATGGGTGTCCCAACAGGAAAGAATAGGCCGGACGGATATCCATCACATAAAAATTTGAATTTAAGACTTGAGACCCCACTTTAATCGGAAGATCAACCTCCCCGTGTACCATTCTCTTCGACCCGTCAAAGGCTCTTACCATAATATCGCAAGGTTTCAGCACCATCCCATCACAATCCAGTTTATCCAAAGCACCTTTAGGTAAAACATTGAGGGAGGACCCTGTATCTACTAACACATGTGCCAGGGTAGTGCCTTTACACTCAATATAAATGTATAGAGCCTTGTTATGATTCTTTCCTGATGGAGTTAAATCTGCATCAAAAAATCCTAAACCATTATTAGCAATTAGGCTTGTAACATAATTCTCAAATTGATCCGCAGTGGTCTCTTGAGGTACATGGGCATTCTTCATAAATTTCAACAAAGCTTGGGCATGTTCTTCGGAGCATAATAATAAAGACATCATGGATATCTTTGAGGGTGTCTTCCCCAGTTGCTCAACTATTTGTAGTCACTTTTTCGGATGATCTTCATAATTTCTTCCACCTCTTATCTAGATGGGTCTTCGATTATCACTTCTTTTGAGGGTGCCTCTGTCAGGGCAGGCTCAATAACTTTTTCTTTACCTCGGGAATTGGCAGTTGGTCCAGCAGTAGGAATGCAAACATGTGTTGTTGTAGTTGTTGAAGGAGAGATTTCCGGAGAGAAGACCTTCCCTATCCTAGTGACCTTACTAGTTTCGACGATGTTTGTAACTTCAGGATCTTCATTTTAAATAATCCATGGCTCTTGCTTGACACCATGATAATAAACTTCTGCTCCATAGTTCCATGGCACAACTTTGTCAGAAGAATAGGAGACTGTCCCTGGTGTAGTAATGATTAGGGGAACCACTCTTGGCTCAACATGGATCCTTATAGGGCCTTTAGAGGTGATCATAATAGGAGTATTTGAAATGGTGATTATGGAAACATCTTCAAGTATACTTTCAGGCAAACTCTTCATGGACAGAGTTTTTTCGAACAAAATTTCACGGCTACTAATCAGGCATTGAATACCTTTCTTCAGCCACATACATCCATTGGTTTAGGAAACACAATGGTAACAATTTTCAAGGCAGCCAGGAAATAAACCGACTCTCAGTAGGTTCTTCTTAACAGTCATTAAGGGAGTAGTCAAATCACTGATGGTGGAGACAAAGGAAACATATTCAATGGCATTGACATTTTTACCATGACTGGGCATGGGTGCAGTAATCACATTAGGGGTTTGTGGAGGGTCAAACTCAATCACTTTGTTATTAATCAAATCTTGGATCTTGTTCTTCAATGCCCAATAATTGTCGGTGTCATGTCCAGGGATATTTGAATGATAGGCGCATTTCACATTCGAATTATATTTGGGAGAGGGAGTATTGGGGTTTGGAGGAGGATCTCACAACGTTACTAAATCTGCCTTCAATAGATGCTGTAAAGCTTGAGACAGTGGCATGTTGATCTTAGTGAACTGCCTCCTCGGGGAATCTGGTCTTCACTGATTATTTTATTGTTAGGGTCGTTGAACTGGGGTCGGATTAGAAATCAATACTTCTCCTACTGACTGATAATGATCATTCTTGATACGACTCCCTTGTACATAAATATCATTAGTTTCGTTCTTACCAATAAATGGTTTCTTTACAGCATTAGAGGTTGAGGCCATTGGGATCTTCCCACTTTTGATTCCACTTTCGACTCACTCGTCAGTCAAAATCAACTCAGTAAAACTTGATGAAGAACTCCCAATCAGCAAGTTAAATAATGGACCAGTCAAGGTGCCCATGAACATGTCCAATAATTATCTGTCAGTCAAAGGGGGTTGCACCCTTCCAGCCAGGTCCCTCCATTTTTGGGCATACTCTTTAAAGCCTTCGTTCGATCCCATAGTCATACTTTGTAATTGCACGTGAGTTGGTGCAAGGTCAGCATTGTATTGGTATTGTCTATAAAAGGCAACATCCAGATCCTCCCATGTGTGGATATTAGTCCCCTCAAGTTGATAGAACCATTTCAACTGTCTTCCAGATAAGCTTTCTTGGAAGAAGTGAACCCATAACTTCCTATCGACGGTGTGTGGTTGAATCTTGCAGACATAAGACCTCAGATGCATCTTGGGACAAAAGACCTCATCATACTTGGCAAAGACAGGGATCTTGAATTTATTGGGAATGAACACCCCAGGGACCAAACCTAAGTCTCCAAAGTCCAAACCAGGTACTGTTTGGATCTCCACAACCTTAAGTCGGTATTCTAGTTGTTTGTATTTCTCATCCGCCGATGGGTACTTCTCTTTAGTGTAGTCTTCATCCTCATAAATCTGGTTATTTCCACCCCCATCTCTGGTGCTTCTAACATTCTCGTCTTGATTGTCATTTTCTTCGGAGGAGATAACATTTTCTTGAGCCTGTTGAGCAGGACCTTTGAACCTCCTTCCCATGTTGATAACAACCTATTTCTTGGTCTTCTTCTTTGTGACGAGGAGCACCATTAGATCTTGTTGTCCTTTGGCTAGGTTTAGGAGGGTCTCTTGAAACTGTACGTGTTAAGTTTGTAGATCTTTGACGGTTTGCTCTAGAGCCATATTATACTGAAATAAACAGTAAATAGATGAGGAAACCTGTATCATAAAACCTACTTATGAAATGATGCATGATATATGAATGTAATGTTTTCAAGGACCTTAAGGAATTTAAATTTTCTAGCCAAAAAGGAAACAAATACAACAATTGTATTAATAAGTTCAAAAATTAAAATTTCCCCTTGGGCTTACAATGAAAAAGAAAATGGGGTGTCAAAATACAACAAAATGAACTTCTAAAACAAAATACTCAAGTATCTCACAGGCGTTTCTTCTTCGTGTCGATGTAGGAATTCAGGCTTTGCTCCTCGTGAAGTTCCTTGGCAAGCTCCAACAATTTCTTCTCGCTTTCATATAATCAAGCTTCAAAGGTGTCTCGTTCTCCTTTGAGTTAAATCTAAAATCTCTACAATTCCTTGAGGTCGGTAGGCATGTCAGGATGGAGAATGGTATAAGGAATACCCCCCCTTAGCAACAAGCTCCACAACTATTGGTAGGATAGCTGGATATGACATCATGAGGTTTTGAGCGCGAGCTAGAACCCATTTGAGATAAGGCTCTAAAGGGATAAAGTTCTTATGTCCCAAAGTCTTGCTATAAACCTTGTTTACCATGCCCCAAGCTCGTACAAATCTTTGATGATAACCTTGATCATCATTCTCATAGTCGAATATAATACCCTGGATGAGTGCGTCATAGGGACCATCTCTTTGAGCATACCCAAATTGTCGTAGAGCCAGAGAAGGGTTATAAGTGATGCCTCCCCTAATACCAAGGAGTGGAACATTAAGGAATTCCCCATAACGGTTAATGATAGTGACATCTTCTAGAGACCGGGAACACCAATAAATATTCGAATGGGAGAGATACATCATCCTTTGAGACCACTCAAGCCTTGTTCATTCTTCAATACTAATCAGGGAAGGTGCGAAATAAACCACCTAGACAGAAATGATATGCAACACATAAGAGCTCCTCTCCTCCTCATGGTGCGAGTGTGAAGACAATGTAGAATGTCTCCAAGCAAAGTTGGCACAGAGTTACGAGAAAGGAAAATCTTGACAGCATTCACATCTATGAGTTGGTCTGGATTAGGGAATAGTATTAACCCATAGATTAGAAGAGCCAATACTTCTTCAAAAGCTTGCAAATCCATAGCCTCTCAAAACAATCGAGTCTTCTCTAATAGAAACTTAGCTAGAAAACCTTCTACTCCACTCCTTGTTTCCCAATTAGCTATAACGCCATACCTCTTCAAATGTAACGCATTGGAAATAACTTCAGGTTTTGGAGTTCCCTCTAAACCAGTGAATGGCATTTGATTGAGGATAGGTAATACCAACAGTTGAGAGAATTATTCCATTGTGGGCACCAATTAATAATCAGAAAAGGTGAAACAATGATGTATATGATCAAAAAACTGAAAGAGCACATACATCATGTCTTCTTCAAAGCTTGAGGTAACCAGATTGAGTAGTAGACCATGTCTTTTATTGAAGGGAGAATATTCAGGAACTCTTGATTCTAACTCTTTGAGTTGAGGAGGCACCCTTACAAAGCTAATTCATATGGTATTTTTGCAAGTGGAAGCCATATCCTACAAAATAGAACAAAGATAAATCCCTAGGTCCTTGAAATGGTTAGTAAGAAATGATATGACATGATGCTATGATGATATGCTTGAACAAATAATCATACACAAGCAAAGCACACAAGGCATTAGGTTTAGGATTGCATGGGGTTTATAGGTAAGTACCCTCTTGAAGTTTAGTTGGCTCAACATGTCCTAAAAGAAGTAATCGGGTTCTAGGAGTCTCAATATCACTGATCTTTCTTCATCAGGCATTACTTTAGCTCAAGCATCCACTGCGGCCAAAATATCCCGAAAGTCCGATCTCAATGAGTGTAGTATCGAGTACCAACCAAATTCAGTATGCACCAAAGTCGACTATCTCACTACTTTCTAATGGACAAGTTGTTTAACTAAGGTTCTACGGTCATGTAGTGCTTCATGACACCACACAACGGCCCCATATTCTCCTTGATTCAACAAAAGGGACACCGGTACCAACAAACGTGTCACACTAACGTTGCCCTCACTTCAACCATATTGATCTATACCGTACAATCTGTAAGATCTATTGCTACTTACCTAAAATGTCCCAGATCCGGGTATAGGATCTATACAAGCAATAAATCCATGCAAAACCTACAAATGTAAAGCATACAAATCAAGCAAGTAAAGCAATAAAGGTGATCTAGCTCTTAAGGTAACCCCACTTTTAGAATTAAATGTCCCCAGCAGAGTCTCCAATTCTGTGATACGTAGGGAGAACTGACTTGGTGTTTTGCGTTTTATCGCTAATGTTGCGGATTGCGAGTGTAACACCCCAATTATACCCCAAGCAATTATATAAAATAAATCAGAGTTATAAAAATCAATCATGTAAACAAATTGGGGCGTCACAAATTCTTCTACCAAAATTTATTGCATTCATCGTGGATATATAACACTTTCAAAACATCGGATGAACCATCATCATAACACCTTTAATTAAATAACTCAACATCTACGCATCGGAATTCTTAGTAACATCTTTGTCATTAATACATCAACTTCGAAACAACACAATTTAATAGTAATCAACTCAAAGTTCAAAACTGGAATAATCGACAATCAAAAGCAACAAGCGTTCATCCCCCCGGGTGTTACATATCAGAGCAATGACACTGACTCGAACTATTGAAGGTATACAACCTTCACTCTCGGTTACCTGCACGTTACCAACGTAAGGGCAACATTCAAACAGAAGGGGTGAGATATCTAACAATATAATAAAGTGCATGATAATTAATATATTAAATTAGGTCACATAGCATCACCACTTCTCATCTCATAATCATTAATAATCACAGCAATAATACACATTCACCACATCAATACACACTTCTTTATGAAATCATATAATGCAACTCAAGACTATGCAAATGCATGTGGTACCATTTGGAGCAGAACTCCCATCTCAAAAATTTGCCAATTAATAGAGGCATCAACAAGGCATAAGCCTTCATCTCAAAATTCACCAATACAAGCCATCTCAACGAGCATAAGCTCCATCTCAAAATGCAATGCATGTGACACAATCATGAATGTAATAACAACACCCAAGTTAACAACATCTCAAATTAACAACATCTCAAAAGCATCTCAAATTAACAACATCTCAAAAGCATCTCAACGTCTCTTCATCAACATCTCATATCATCATAATAATTCATCAAACATCATTTAGTTATATAAATTGTCAACACAACATCATTAATAACTTCTCACCAACAACTCAGCTGTACATTAATACCACCGTAATTCATACTGCTATTCTGTAATTCTTACTTCATTACTGTCACTAATCCTACTGTTATAATTCAAACAACAGCCTCTAAGCATCTCATCTTCATCATTCTGTACAAAACCAACGCAACGATCAACATGGGAATTAACTCTAAATCCTAAATTGGCTCCTAGGATTACACTTCCTATTCTTCATTTTAATCCTCTAGAATAAATTTCATCGCGTTAGCTATTCGACGCTTCGAACGACATCTCAAACGGCATCCTAAAACTCAAGTTACAACACTTTAAAACTGAATCTGCCAAAAATCAGACAATATGGGTCGATGCAAAACCCCTTGGATCGACGCATACTTCTCTAACTGAACAACATGAGTCGACGCATCCTCTCATGGATCGACTCATCCTGAGTCTTACACACAGCATGTATCGACACATGCATCCTGCGGATCGAATCATCCTGAGTCTTTCAACCTTCATGTATCGATGCAAGCCTCTTCGTGTAGACTCATACCGAGTCTCTAAGACCTCATGTATCGATACATCATGTTTGAGGTCGACACATTCTGCATAAATTCTGCGATTTTCTCTGCATTCTCACTACGAGATTCATGTTTTCAGCCCTAAAACTCAATATAATCATGATAAATCATTACTTACAGTTATCTTATGATTCTACATTGATTAACCAACATCGGGACATGATTATTCATCTAAAATTCATCCATTCTCATCATACAACAATCATATACTTTCAATTCTAGAACAAGACATCAATCACCTCTAACCCCACATATCAATCATCATGAACCCAATTATAGAATCAGAACCCCACCCTTACCTTGGATTGAAGGTCTCTCTATAATCTTCCGGTTGAATTCTTGTTCTGCCGTTTTTCCACTTTTATAGCAGCTTCACGTTCTTCTTCTCAATCCTTATTCTTCTACTGCTTCTCTCTATTCTATTCTTTCCAACGACAATAAAATAACCTATTATTCTTTTTATTCCTTATTGGGCTTAAAACTAATACACCCCCCTTATTACTTCTATTCCTTCAAAATAAGCCCACACCACATAATATTATACTTCTAATATTATTTCTCCACTTAATAAAATAATCCAATTAATCATAACAGAACTTCACAAATATTCCAACAATAATTTAATTAAATAATTAATTAAATTACGGGCGTTACAACTCTCCCCCACTTAGAATATTTTCGTCCTCGAAAATTTACCTCAATCAAACAACTCAGGGTAGGAGTCTCGCATCTTGCTCTCCAACTCCCAAGTTATGCTTTCACCGGCAGCTCCTAGCCAAACCACTTTAACCAAGGCAATCTCTTTGCCCCTCATAGTCTTCATTACACGAACCACGATCCGTACATGCATCGTCTCCACTGTAAGATTATCCCTTACTTGCACATTGTTCATATGAATCACATGAGATGGATCTGAAATATACTTCCGGAGTTGCGACACATGAAACACATCATGCAATTTCGAAAGATTAGGAGGTAAAGCCACTCTATAAGAAACATTACCTACTCTCTCCAAAATCTGACACGGTCCAATAAAACGAGAAGTGAGCTTCTTAGACCCTAATGCTCGCCCAACACTAGTCACAGGTGTAACTCTCAAAAACACATGATCACCAGCTTGAAATTCTAAATCCTTCCTTTGCTTGTCATGATAACTCTTCTGTCTACTTTGTGAAGCTTTCATATTTTCTCTAATCTACTTCACCTTCTCATTAGTTTCACGAACAAGTTCAGGTCCAAGTACTACACTTTCACCAGATTCATGCCAACATAACGGAGTTCTACATCTTTGATCATTCAACGCTTCAAAAGGTGCCATCCCAATACTAGAATGGTAACTGTTATTATAAGTGAACTCTATCAACGGAAGATAAGTATCCCATGAACCTCCCTGCTCGAGAACACATGCCCTCAACAAATCTTCCATCGATTGAATCGTCCGTTCAGTCTGACCATCTGTCTGAGGATGATACGCTGAACTCAACCTTAACTTAGAACCCAACGCTTCTTACAAACTCTTCCAAAAATCAGAAGTAAATCTTGGATCTCTATCTAACACAATGCACAAAGGAACACCATGCAGCTTCACAATCACACTAGTGTAAATCTCAGCCAAATTCGACACTAGAAAACTGATGTTAATAGGAATAAAATGAGCTGACTTCGTAAGCCTATCAACAATCACCCAAATTGAATCATGTCCTCTTAAAGTATTAGGTAACCCCGTTACAAAGTCCATTGAAATGCTATCCCATTTCCATTATGGAACTTCCAACATTTGCATCAATCTCGTAGGCTTCTGATGTTCAACTTTTGACTTCTGACAAGTCAAACATGAATACACAAACCGAGCCACGCCACTCTTCATCCCAGGCCACCAAAACAGACCTTTCAAATCTTGATACATCTTTGTAGCTCCTGGATGAATACTCAACTTACTTCTATGACTCTCTTCAAGTATCACTTTCTTCATCTCGGCATCATCAGGAATACAAATCCGGTTACGAAATCTCAACACACCTTGCGCATCTAACTTAAAATCATTATTCTCAGACTGATCAATCCCAACCATCAAATCTACCAGTTTCACATCCAACTTCTGAGCTTCTCTGATACTGTCTAAAAATTCATTATTAATCTTCAACATACCCAATATGACACTCTGCGGCGTAACCTCGCAAACTAAGCTCATATTTCTGAACTGCTCAATTAATTCCAACTCTTTAATCATTATTGCTGACATATGTAAAGTCTTTCGACTCAACGCACCAGCTACCACATTCTCTTTTCCTGGATGATAATTCAAACTGAAATCATAATCCTTTAACAATTCCAACCATATTCGTTGCCTCATATTCAACTCCTTCGGATCAAATAAATACTTTAAGCTCTTATGGTCACTAAACACTTCAAATCTAGAACCATAAAGATAATGCCTCCAAATCTTCAACACAAAGACAACTGCAGCAAGCTCTAAATCATGCGTAGGATAGTTCTTCTCATGAGTCCTCAACTGCCTTGACGCATAAGCAACTACCTTACCATTCTGCATGAGCACACCTCCTAAACCCATCTTAGAAGCATCACAATACACCACAAAAGGCTCTCCTGGATTAGGCAACGTCAAAATTGGAGCCGACGTCAACCTCTTCTTCAATTCCGTAAAACTTTCTTCGCACTAAACATCCCATACAAATGCTCTACCTTTACAAGTCAACTTAGTCAACGGAAGTGAAAATTTAGAAAACCCTTCAATAAACCTTCTATAATAACTAGCTAATCCCAAGAAGCTTCTAATCTCAGTAGCTGACCTTGGAGTTTCCCATTGCAACACAACATCAACCTTTGATGGATCTACAGCAATGCCACTACCTGAAATCACATGACTAAGAAAACTAACCTCTTTCAACCAAAACTCACACTTGGACAAATTTGAATACAACTTCTTCTCTTTCAAAACTTGCAATACTACTCTTAAGTGTTCAGCATGCTCTTCTTCTGACTTAGAGTAAATCAAAATATCATCAATGAACACCACTACAAACCGATCCAAATAAGTATGAAAGATGCGATTCATATATTCCATGAATACTCCCGGCGCATTAGTAACACCGAAAGGCATCACCGAATACTCATAATGTCCATAACACGTCCTGAAAGCCGTCTTCTGGATATCTTCATCCTTCACTCTAATCTGATGGTAACCCGACCTCAAATAAATCTTACTAAACACACGAGTATCCACCAATTGATCCATTAAGTCATCTATTCTTGGAAGCGGATACTTGTTCTTAATCGTCACCTTATTCAACTGTCTATAATCAACACAAAGCCTCATACTTCCATCTTTCTTCTTTACTAGAAACACTGGAGCACCCCACGGTGATACACTTGGTCTTACAAAATTCTTCTCAAGTAACTCTTCCAATTGCTTTTTCAACTCTGACAATTCAGATGCAGACATTCTGTATGGTTCCATAGACACAGATTTGGTACCAGGTACAAGATCAATTGCAAGTTCAACTTCCCTCTCTGGCAGTACATCAGGAATCTCATCAGGGAAAACTTCAGGAAATTCACACACCACCTGCAATTCCTCAATTATAGCTTGAGTCTCTACAGATAATGACACCATCAACGAGAACATCTGTACTTCTTCTTGCATCAACTTCCTCAACTGTTTAGCAGACAATAGACCATCTTCCTCTTCTTCAGGAGTAGAAAACTTCACAGACTTGTCATAATAGTTAATATGAACACAATTATGCTCTAACCAGTTCATAACCAAAATCACATCTAAGCCTCTTAATGGTAAACAAATCAAATCAACAGCAAAGTCTCTATCGAAGATCGACAAGGGACACTTCAAACACATAAAAGAAGTAGTCACCGACCCCTTGGATGGAGTATCGATGACCATTTCTCCATTCAAAGAAGACAACATAAGACCCAATCTTTCAACACAGCCAACGACAATAAAATAATGCGTAGCACCAGTATCAATAAAAGTGATTAAAGGAGTACTATTAATGAAACATGTACCTCTGATAAGTCTGTCCTCAGCAGCTGTCTGATCCTCAACCAAAGCAAACACTTTACCACTTGACTGAGCCCTCTTTGGTTTCAGACACTGGCTACCAATGTGCCCTTCTTCTCTGCAGTTGAAACAAATCACATCCTTATGTTTACACTCATATACAACATGTCCGTTCTTACCATAATGGAAACACCTCTTCACTTCAGTGGTGCACACATTACTCTTGTGCCCAGGTTTCCCACACTTAAAGCAAATCACACCAGCAGGAGAATCTCCCCCACTAGTCCTCTGACTCTGAGCAACTTTCTATTTACCTTTACCAGCTGGGGTATCATAAGGCTTACCACTATTTTATTGGTGCTTACCCCTCTTCTCACTGATAATCTTATAATGAGCATTATTATCCTCCTCATAAATCCTGCAACTATCAATCAAATCAGCAAGGACATGAATCTTCTGGTATCCAACTGCCTTCTTAGTCTCCGGGCGCAACCCGTTCTCAAACTTGATACACTTTGAAAATTCAGCATTTGCCTCAGTGTAGTGTGGATAAAACTTAGCCAACTCAGCAAACTTGGCAGCATACTCAACAACCGACATATTCCCCTGGTTTTGCTCAAGGAACTCAATCTCCTTCTTACCACATACATCTTCAGGAAAGTACTTTCTCAGAAATTCCCTATGGAACACAGCCTAAGTGACATTCTCACCTGCAGCTTCCAATTTCTGACAAGTCTCTAGCCACCAGTCATCAGCCTCGACCGCTAGCATATGAGTCCCATAATGAACCTTCTGCGCTGGAGTGCAGTCCATCACACGGAAGATTTTCTCAATCTCTTTCAACCACTCCAATACCCCGTCAGGATCATACTTTCCCTTAAACGTAGGCGGATTCTCTCTCTGGAAAGTTGCCAAGCTACGAGATCCAGCATTCCCATCAACATTCGGCTGATTTTCCATCGCATGAGCCATTGCTTCAAGAGCAACAGCAAGTGCAGCATCATTCCTTCCAGCCATCTCAACTTCTCACTACAACATAAACAACGGTTAGAACTCAAATTAACAATACTTGATTGTTAGACAACTAAGACTCTACGACAAGGTCGGACCAACCTTTTGCTCTGATACCAACTTTGTAACACTCCAATTCTACCCCAAGCAATTATATAAAATAAATCAGAGTTATAAAATTAATTATGCAAACGAATCGGGGCGTCACAAATTCTTCTATCAAAATTCATTGCATTCATCGTGGATATATAACACTTTCAAAACATCGGATGAACCATCATCATAACATCTTTAATTAAATAACTCAACATCTACGCAACGGAATTCTTAGTAACATATTTAACATCAATACAGCAACTTCGAAACAACACAACTTAATAGTAATCAACTCAAAGTTCAACAAAGGAATACTCGAAAATCAAAAGCAACAAGTGTTCATCCCCCCCGAGTGTTACATATTAGAGCAATGACACCGACTCAAACTATTGAAGGTATACATCCTTCACTCTCGGTTACCTGCACGTTACTAACGTAAGGGCAACATTCAAACAGAAGGGGTGGGATATCTAACAATATAATAAAGTGCATGATAATTAATATATTAAATTAGATCACATAGCATCACCACTTCTCATCTCATAATCATTAATAATCACAACAATAATACACATTCACAATATCAATACACACTTCTTTATGCAATCATATAATGCAACTAAAGACTATGCAAATGCATGTGGTACCATTTGGAGCAGAACTCCCGTCTCAAAAAATTTTCAATTAATAGAGGCATCAACAAGGCATAAGCCTTCATCTCAAAATTCGCCAATACAGGCCATCTCAACGAGCATAAGCTCCATCTCAAAATTCAATGCATGCGACACAATCATGAATGTAATAAAAACACCCAAGTTACCAACATCTTAAATTAACAACATCTCAAATTAACAACATCTCAAAAGCATCTCAACGTCTTTTCATCAACATCTCACATTGTCATAATAATTCATCAAACATCATTTAGTTATATAAATTGTCAACACAACATCATTAATAACTTCTCACCAACAACTCAGCTGTACATTAATACCATAATAATTCATACTGCTATTCTATAATTCTTACTTCATTACTGTCACTAATCCTACTGTTATAATTCAAACAGCAACCTCTAAGCATCTCATCTTCATCATTCTGTACAAAACCAACGCAACGATCAACATGGGAATTAACTCTAAATCCTAAGTTGGATCCTAGGATTACACTTCCTATTCTTCACTTTAATCTTCTAGAATAAAGTTCATCGCGTTAGCTATTCGACACTTCAAACGACATCTCAAACGACATCCTAAAACTCAAGTTACAGCACTTTAAAACTAAATCTGCCAAAAATCAGACAACATGGGTCGATGCAAAACCCCTTGGATCAACGCGTACTGCTCTAACTGCATAACATGAGTCGACGCATCCTCTCATGGACCGACTCATCCTGAGTCTTACACACAACATGTATCGACACATGCATCCTACGGATCGACTTATCCTGAGTCTTTCAACCTTCATGTATCGACACAAGCCTCTTCGTATCGACTCATACTGAGTCTCTAAGCCCTCATGTATCGACACATCATGTTTGAGGTCGACACATCCTGCTCCATCCTGCATAAATTCTGCGATTTTCTCTGCATTCTCACTACGGGATTCATGTCTTCAGCCCTAAAACTCAATATAATCATGATAAATCATTACTTACAGTTATCCTATGATTCTACATCGATTAACCAACATCGGGACATCATTATTCATCTAAAATTCATCCATTCTCATCATACAACAATCATATACTTTTAATTCAAGAACAAGACAACAATCACCTCTAACCCCACATATCAATCATTATGAACCCAGTTATAGAATCAGAACCCCACCCTTACCTTGGATTGAAGGTCGCTCTATAATCTTCCGGTTGAATTCTCGTTCTGCCGTTTTTCCACTTTTACAGGAGCTTCACGTTCTTCTTCTCAATCCTTATTCTTCTACTGCTTCTCTCTATTCTATTCTTTCCAACGACAATAAAATAACCTATTATTCTTTTTATTCCTTATTGGGCTTAAAACTAATACACCCCCCTTATTACTTCTATTCCTTCAAAATAAGCCCACACCACATAATATTATACTTCTAATATTATTTCTCCACTTAATAAAATAATCTAATTAATCATAACATAACTTCACAAATATTCCAACAATAATTTAATTAAATAACTAATTAAATTACGGGCGTTACAGCGAGAGTCGCCACCGACTTTTCTTTTATCCAATAAAGGAAAGGGTCAAAAGAACAGGAAAGACCTTTTGAGAATTTTCTTGAGTTCATTGAGTAGGTTATGAAAAGGGAAGGTGTTAGCATCTGTGATGCGGTGGAAGAACCGACTGTTTTAGGAAAATGTTGGTTTGTGTTTTGCGTTTGTGTTTGCAAAATGTCGCGGTAAGCAAGAGTCGCCATCGACTTTTATTTTATCCAACAAGGAAAGGACAAAAGCACAGAAAAATTCCTTTTTTCAATATTTTGAGTACGGGGGGTAGATTATAGAAAGGGAAGGTATTAGCACCCTTTCTATCTGTGGTTTTCCACGGGCTCTTAGGTACTTGCTCATTATTTTAAAAATTGCTTCTGTTTTTGTGTGATTTGAAAAGTTTTTTTTTGTTTTACTTCGATTTAACCCTTACTTCTGTCTTCAAGGGTGTTACGAAGTCGTTTTGAAAACTTTGTTTGAAAAGAGTGTAAGTGTGGGAAAATTTTGATTTGATTTGAGCAAGTACCTACTAACATCTACCTACTCGAAAAAGGGATGTTTCTGTTCTTGTTTCCTTTATACAATGTTATCCCACTATTAGTGAGTAGGTAACACCATCGTTGTAGTTTTAAGGGTCAATTCGAAAAGGGACGTACGATCACTAAAGCAATGTTAGAACGTCTTAGTAATAACCCTAAAGTCTTAAGATCGTATTCGAGGCAACAATTCTGAGGCAACCTTTCCGAACGGGACATTTGATCTTTTAGACAAAAGAGAGACCACTAAAATATCCTATACTCAATGATTGTTTACCGAAGGCAACCGAAGTGGGAGTATAACCTAGGAGTGCGCATGTGCGAGTGATTCAATTTCAAGTTTATTATCTTTGCACATTTAGGGTTTGCTAACCGTTTTAAAATTTTACATACAGTCTTGTCATGCAACGCTATTATCATACATCTAACAGTTAATATTTGCGGAAATTAAAATGCGGAAAATAAGGCTACGCTATTACAAGGTTTCGGGTATTAATTACATAGCCAAAAAAACCCGTCAAAATGATAAATAAAAAGAAAAAGTCCTAATTAATCTATTACATCCTGTGAGCAATTACATCAATATGGTAAAAATAAGTAAATGCGCGATGAATCAAGAACGAGAGAACAATTGGGTTTTGACCCCGTCTAACCAAATTGAAAAAAAAATTGTTTTTGGTTGTTTTTGATTATTTTAAGAAAATAAGGTTTTAAAATCAAATATGAACCAAATTAAATTAAATCAAGAAAAGTATTTACATTTTGACCTATTTTTTTATTTTTGGTTATTTTTAAGAAAAGAAAATAGAAATTAAATTAAGCAAAAAACCTAGTTTCTAATTTATTTTAATTTATTTACAAAAGGAATTAGAGTTATCTAATAAATTAAATTAACTAACTAAATTAATTTTTTATAAAAAAAAAAATAAAACCTAAATCTACTTTTGATGAAAAATTGATTTTATGATTTTATTAAAAAAGAATTAATTTTTGTGTGTTAATAAAATAATTCAAATAAATTAAATAAAAGAAAATATAAAAAAGAGAAAAGAGTATTGGGCCTGTAATCAGCAATTTGGGGGGGGGGGGGTGTAAATAGCAGCTTCTAGGCCCAAAACAAACTGACCCACGTTGACTTCCAAGATTCCATGCTGTGCATTGACTATGGTGCACCATGGTCCTTCCTGTGATATCCTTTAGATCTGGCCTCCTGGAGATCTTAGTGGTTGAGCCTTGAAGGCATATGATGGACCTCACGCTTATGTGCACACATCGAGTTCTAGCGCGCGAGAAGGCTTGCTTTTGATTGCTATGGCTTTCTTGAGTGCCCAGGAAACGAAAGAGATGGCTTGGGAGTCTTGAAAATGCCTGGAAGTGCAAAATCAGATTATCACTTTCTTTGAGTTTTTTCAAGTTTGGTTCTTCCTCTCCACGCCTCCAAACCTTGTATTTTTTGTCTGCAATTGTTCACTATATATCAAAGGACGAATTAGGGTTACAAATATGCCTTCAATCTTTGTCCATTATGATTTTTGATCTTGATTTGATTTCCATGAAATTCTTTCCAAAAATAGGCCAAAATCAATCTTTTTGTGCACGCCTATGCCTTGCACGATTTTATTCACTTGCTAGCTGTATATGGGACCTGAAATGTGCACAAAATCTTGAGCTTTGAATGGTTTGAATATTTTCATGATTTATTTTGATTTAAATTGATTTAATTGAAATAAAAAATCAAAATAAATAGAAAAAATCAGAAAAAGACAAGTGGAAAGAGCTAGGGCTCGTGGACCATGCTACCAACTCAAAACAAGTGCAAAAAGTTTGGCCCATTTGACAAAAATTGCCATTTGAGGCACTTTTGACTTTTGGCAATTTTGCAAAAAGGGTCAACTTCACCAATGCATAACTTCTTCAATTTTGAATATTTGAAGGTGTTCTTGGACTTTTTAGAAAGCTTGAGATGTCCTATAAGCAACCCTTTTGGTCTCATCTCAATTGAGTATTCCATGTTCATGTATGAAGCTTTGACAAAAAAGGTGTTTTTGTTGACTTTTTAAAATGACCTATAATGTCCAAATTCATAACTTCTTGTTAGTGTATATTTTGAACTTGGGAGATGAAGATGGATTGTAGGGAATTGCATCCTCTTCAAAATGAGATTTGGATGGGTCATTTCTCATAAAATATGAGAAAGTTATGCTTGGTCAAAGTTGAGTTGACTTTTCCTACAAAACCCTAATTTAGCAACTTTTGGCTTTTGATGAATTGTGAGCAATCCTTGAGGAATCATGATCAACCCTTGATCAAATGATGAATAATACTTCAAAATGAGTATGTTGACCAAAAATCTTGAAGTTTGACTGTATGTGGGCCACAATTGACCTTTGCCCTAGCACAGTCGATTTTCAGGCTTTTGAGCAATTGACTGAGCAAACTTTCTCTGCAAGGCTTGAAACTTGACATGGATGATGTTGAGAACATATTAGGGAAATGGTGAACATTTGAGACCCTTTGGATTCACACATCTTGATGCAACATGAAACCTTAATTTTGAGGTGGACTGCCTTAGGAGAGAGTTTGTCTAGTCAACTCTTGGACTTCCTTGAGCAATTTGAGGACCTCACTTGAAATGTATTGAGAAACATGGGAGGGAAAATTTTGGGGTACAACAGCTGCCCCTGTTCAATCTTCTTAAACCTGAGGATGTAGATTGGCTTGTCTGCCTTTCGTGATCTGAAGGTTGAAGATGATTGAACACTAGAGTTCCCAAAAATTTGCACTCGCATGAAGTGGTACTTGTTTTACGACATCGGGAATGGGCTTATAGATTCCATTTGGAGATTGATGATGGAAGATGGGCTTAAAGATGCCATCCGAAGGAGTGTCGATCGCCTAAGATATTCCTTATCAAGAGCTTGTATACTTGTTGTTGAGGAGGATTCTGTTGGGGAATGCTGGTCTCTGTCTTGAGAAAAGTTGAATTTTAGGAGCTTCAGTCGTCCGTTATTCTACTGGGGAATAGTCTCTTGGTTGAAGAGGTGAAAATGAACTATTATCTGGTCGTGATCCAGGCTTCATAGTGATAAGATCGACTGCTATCTGGTCATAACCCAGGCTTTACAGTGATCTACTGGGGAGATGAGATTAAACTTACTAACCCAGGCTTCACAATTTCTCAATTCTTATCTGGTCGTAATCCATGCTTCAGAAGGAATTAAGTTATTATTCGATTGCATCCAGGATTCAACTTGACTTTAGGGTATACTAATATCCGGTCGACTCCAGGCTTCTTAGTAGTTGTCCAGGTAAAACTGCTATTTGGTCGAAATCCAAGCTTCACAGTGTCTTGTACCGCTATCTGGTCGTAATCCAGGCTTCACGATGTAATATACCATTATCTGGTCGAATCCAGGCTTCATGGTGTTCGGGGAAATCAAGGTATTATCCGATCGAATCCGGGCTTCATAACTTGAATTAAAGATATACCACTATCTGATCGTAATCCAGGCTTCGTAGTATTGTTTGCTACTATCTGGTTGTAATCCAGGCTTCACAGCGTCTTCTACCATTATTTGGCCGAGTCCAGGCTTCATGGCGTCTTGTATTGCTATCTGGTCGTAATCCAGGCTTCACAATAATTTTGTTAAGCGGCTATCCGGTCGACTCTGGGCTTCACGGCTTGTGTTTATGACATACCACTATCTGGTCATAATCTAGGCTTCGCAGTATTCTGATATTGTTATTCGGTCGTTCTCTGGGCTTCACAATATGATGGAGGAATCAAGATATTATCCGGTTGTACCCGGGCTTCATAGCTTAAACTTTGTGAGAATTTGATTGCATCTTTTCCTGAAAGGTAAAGGGTTAATTGTATGTAATGTCATGATGTTTGAAACATATTGAGCAATGATGTTCTCAAAATAAATGAGACTGTGCTTTATGATGCGTATGTGCATGTCATGATGTATGCAATGTATTATGATGTTTTCTAGTTGGGGAAAATAAATCCCAGACTGCTGCTGGAGAATAAAAGGAGCCTCGCTCGCTAAGGATCATGACCGAAGATGATTTGAGAATATATTGGCAGGAGAATAATTCTGCTGGAGAATAAACTGGTGAAAGAATGACTTTGTGGGAAAGAGATACTCTGTCAGACTGTCCGCTGATTTGGAGAAGTAACCTCAGTTGTGGATGAATTACCATTGCTGGTGATGATGAATTATGCCGGGAATAAAATTTCTGTTTGTGGAAGAAATAAACTCCATTGGGGATGGTCTTCCAATGCTGGTAATAAATGAACTCTGCTCGGGGAGAACAAACACCACTGTCTTTTTAGATATCTTTTACTCTACGGGGAGTGTATGCATTTTAGTCTTATTCTTCAGCTGGGTTTATCCTTATACCTGGTGGATAGAGTGACTGTAAGGTTTGGATATTTCTTGTTTGCCCATGTTCCTGAAATTACCGATAATCATCTTTTGTTTCGCATGTATATATTTATGAGCAGCATTTATTGTCAAATGCATATATAAAAAATGAATCATTGGATGTTCTTGCAAAACAAAACAGGAAAAGAAAAACAATTTTGAAATTTATTGTAAAAATGAATTGTATTGATTTTGAAGTTGGCCTGTAATATGCGTTTTCGTACAAGAGGATGACGTCCTAGTAAGAGAACACCGCCGAAAGATAGAATTTATACAATTTGTGAAAAACAAAGAAAAACAGCTATGTGAACGATCCCACTGGGTTCCAACTCTGCTGTTGCCTTTATGTCTTCGAGAATCTCTTCACTTTGCTATTTGGTTGAAGGTAGATCAGATTGATTGGCGCCGTCCGGGCTTGGTAGTCGATATCGAAATATGGTTGCAAAATGATCCAATGAGACATAGTGTTACACTTTGATCCCTAATTTTTGCCTGGACTGCCCTTTCGGGTTTTCAAACCCTTTTTTTCCCAAGCCGCCTTTTCAGGTTTTCGACTTGCCGGGTATATATATATTTTTTATTTTCATCCCTTACTTTTGCCCGAACCCTTTTGGTTCGCCGGGAAGCCCTTATTTTTGCCTAGGCCAGTCGACCTAGCGGGTCTTTGATTATGCATAGTATTTTTTTACTATGTCTGCATTGACGGGGTGAGGAAGGTTGTCACCATCCATGGTGGTTAGAATCATACCTCCTCCCGCAAAAATGTTCTTAACCACAAATAGCCCTTCATAAGTGGGGGTCCATTTGCCCCTGGGATCACCTTGCAGCAGTATAATGCATTTGATCACTAAATCCCCGACTTGATACTCTTGTCGTCTGACTTTCTTGTTAAATGCCTTGATCATTCGCTTTTGGTACGTCTGACCATGACAAATAGCAGTAAGTCTTTTCTCATCGATTAAATTCAGCTGATCAAGCCGGGTCTGGATCCAGTCGTCTTCGCTTAAACCTGCATCCTTCATAATCCGAAGAGAGGGTATCTAGACTTCGATAGGCAGAACCACCTACATGCCATACACCAAAGAGTAGGGTGTTGCCCCTCTTGACGTCCGTGCCGAGGTGCGGTACCCATGAAGAGCAAATGGTAACATCTCATGCCAGTCTTTGTATGTCACCGTCATCTTCTGTACAATTTTATTGATGTTCTTATTAGCCACTTCGACAGCCCCATTCATCTTTGGCCGGTAAGGAGAAGAGTTGTGATGCTGTATCTTAAATTGTTTACAGAGATCGGTGATCATTGTATTGTTGATATTTGTACCATTGTCCGTAATGATCCTCTCTGGTATGCCATATCGACAGATCAGATTATGTCAGATGAACCGCGCCACGACGTTCTTAGTTACTGTAGCAAAAGAAGTTGCTTCGACCCACTTCATAAAATAATCAATTGCTACCAGAATGAAACGATGCCCGTTGGACGCAGTAGGTCTGATCTCGCCAATCATATCGATGCCCCACATTGCAAAAGGCCAAGGAGCTGTCAAAACATTCAGAGGAACTGGAGGTACATGCACCATATCAGCATAGACTTGGCACTTATGATAGGTCCGAGAATGCTGATAATAATCGGCTTCCATAGTAGACCAATAATATCCTGCCCGTAGGATTTTCTTTGCCATGGTATGTCCACTGGAGTGAGTTCCGAAGGTGATCGGGACTTTATGAGTCTATTGGGATACTAACTGCAAGTATACAGTTTATTCGTTCTAGTTTTAAATGATTATCGAACCCACAGAGACTGCGGATCAATCGCATACGATCTAATGTTACAGTTTGTTTAACTAAGCGATGAATATTTGATTTTAGGGGGGAAATAGTTTAATTAAAAATAATAGTAATAGTTATACCGGTATGTGATAGTCGGACTTCAGGAATTCGGTGAATCACTTGGCCTATAAAGTATTTCGGTAAAAACTAATTGTTTAAAAACCTGAGACATACACTCTCGTGTTCATGAAATAAGTCATGCTACTAAACCTAGTGGATGCACTTTAAATTTAATAACACTTTTTGAAAACAGTTTGAGTTTAATTAATTTATTAAAACACTCTCGTGTATTTAAAAATTAATGTTTTGTTACCACTATCTGGGTTGAACCCCAGCTCTCGTATGCAGGTTCTTGCCTTAATTAATTTCCCACTCTCGTGGAAAAATCATGTTAATTATCCTCTCACTCTCGTGACAAGGGTAGTTAAATTAAACATGGAAATTGGAAATCAGAAATTGTTTTATAAATGTTTTTGGCCAAGGTATCACTGAATTCTTTCAGTACTTAAGAGTCACATACCGGTACAAATAATTTAGCCGGACATAACATATTTAATAACTATGCAATTCAAAATATAATCCATAAAAATAATTGGCATAATACAAGAATGAATAAATATTAATTGCAATAAAAACCTGGAAATAACGTTGCTATGGTAATCTTGGATGTTACAATATTCCTTGCAGCTCGATCGAAATCAATAAATTGTGTTAATTCTTAAATGAAGAATTAACACCCTAAAACTAATGTTGGAAATAGAAATTACAGTAATGTAGAAAAAACTCTAAAACAAGGAAATAGAAATAATTGCAAAAAGTAGGAATTTTATTCTGGGAGAATTTCTTCGACCCTCATCCCTTTGCACTACCACATATATATAGGAGAAAATATAGCAGTTGAAAGAATCCTGGGAAAAGGCTTGAGTGGAGGAAATATAGGGTGCATGGTTACTGAGTGGAGGGAATATAGGAGAACACTTCTGCCCTCACGTTGCCCACGTCTCCACCAATTCACAACGTTCATCTTTACGCGCGTGACGGTCGTCACAGGTGGGTGACGGTCGTAATGCGCTTGAATAACGCATTACGCTCGTCAATGATGTGTGACGAGCGTTCTTCTAGTTGGGGATGCGTTATGGTCGTCACAGGGTGTGACGGTCGCCACTGCTTCAAAATCTCCAAACTTTGCAGATTTGGTTCTTTTCTCTTCTGTTTATTGTCTAGCTTCCTTCATGTAGTCCTTTTTCATTGGTTTGAGTTGACAAATGTTGTACCTGTGAAAAGACACAAAAACCCGGGATAATCGGGAGTTAGACGACTCAATGTATTATAAAATCGGTAAAAAGCATAATAATTATATGATACGATTTCTCGTTATCAAATTCCCCCATACTTAAACCTTTGCTTGTCCTCAAGCAAATAGTCATTCGAAAGGTCAGACAAGTTTTGTCAAGCGCATATGCATGACATACCTTGGATTTTTAAAGCAATTTCGGGAAATCCTCGTCGGTTCGGCCAATACTTGAGTGAAACACTAAACATACGCTAATGACACAAGCAATAAGCTTAGTCGTAGGCTTCCATTTCAAACGAGATATCCAACAGTTCCATTATAATTCTTCCCAGAGTTCCTCGTATCTATTTCACCCGGTTTCATTCTGGCGCAATCACATTAAGCCCTTTGTCTTAGCACGCACCTAGTGGAGTAACCGGTTAGTGACTTTGATCCTTTTAGCACAGGGTCTGGTACACGAATGTGGCAACCCTACATATGTTATCCAAGTTGGAGGTTGTGGGGGATCGGGCCGTAGCACGCCCTACCGAGTTCAGAACCAGATACCTCTGAACCAACCAACACTGGATTCCTTCGTTATTTTCTTGACTCTTATATGTGACCGTATATTTTGGTGCACAAAATTTCTTTTCTTTTAGCAGTGAGATAGGAAGGATATTTTAATGATCAGGCATCAAACACTTATATTCATTGATTCTCCACGTGGTTTATGTCAAGACGGTGCTGACTGCTAGTATAAACTACTAGGGGTTACTGTAGAACTAACAACTTCAGATATCGGTATAATGGTTATTGAAATGGATCGCGTAAGTAGGAAGTCTACGGTGTCATAACCATATCGATCTTGTTATGTCGTTTTCGGCTTCCTCAACTGGGATTTCGTTAAAATAGGTATGTCGGGCTAATGCGAAGATACAAATTTTTGGTATGGCTAAATAAAGTGAAGAATTTGAATCGAGACATATCATAAAAGCTTACTAGTTTATAAAAGATGGAAAGGTACCTCTCCCACACTAAATCCGAAATTGTCCTCAATGTTGCGGTATATAGGCGGGGAAGTACAATTACAAAAACAAACGGAAAGGAAATGAAACAGAAAAAATAATAAACTACATAAAAAAATAAAGGAAAACTGCTGGTGACCACGTCATCTACTCCTGGTGCAAGAGCGTCTGGTAGGAGTGGCTTCTGTGTAAGTATCCTGGAAACCAAGGGTGCTGACGTCCAACCTTAAGGCGTTGAGCTCTGACAGGGCCTCATCTAACCTCTCATTCATGTTCCGCTGCCCAGTCAAGATCTGAGTGTTTTGAGCGCATAAAAACTCATATTGCTCACGTTGCCTTCTTTCAAGCACTACGCTCATTTGATTTTGCATATGAATGGCGCAGAGAATGTCTTCAAGATTAATAGGAGGTGGTGCAGATGAAGGTCCTGGAATGTCGTGGACGGGAGGAGCACTATCCAACTCTTCTTGCATTTCGTCTGCGGGGGCTGCAGGTTGGTCTTCATGAGTAGGTGCACGCCCCACGGGAGCTGCAGGATCGAACAACCAGTTTGCTCAGTTTCGTGGATCGATTCGGTCCCTGCAAGGCAAAATGATGTTCTGATAAACAGTGTTCCTGATCACAGGGTGGAATCTGCCATCCTCCCACTCATAAATGAGATGTGCGGCCTTGCAGTGATCCAAAGTTAGCAAAGTCGGTGCCATAGAAGGCATAGTCGCGAGAGCAGCACCATAGTTCAGACCTATGGCAAGTGAAGTGACCAGCCCTCCGAAATAAAAGGGTTTTCCACCTCTAGCACAAATAGAGTGGATGTGAGCTAGTAAGAACGGGGCGGCGTTGATCTTTTGCCCTGTGAACGCGCAATGCATAAAGAAGAGCTCCTTGGAGTTGAGCTTGTGGTTGCTGTCACGGACGAAGATTGTGTTGCTGAGGATGCGGTGGAAATAGCGAATGGCCGGATTATGAATGTGGGTGGCATTTAGGTGGTCGTAGGATCCGGCACGGATATTCGTCAAACTGTGCCATAAGTTGAAGGCTTCCTCACCAAAATTATCCGGCACCCGGAGATGGACACCTTCGTCCGAACAGAAACCTAAAAGCCGTGCAATGTCGGATTGGGGCAACTCGTGCTCAATGCCAAACATGCGAAATTTGGCCAGGCCTGACAGTTGGTTCGTGGCACCTGTTCCATAAATCCACACTCTGCAACAATTGGTGGACACTGTCAAGTAGTCCCAAACTCCTCAAGAAGTCAAGATCAACATACCGTGTAGGTTGGAGACCTCGGCGTTGAAACTTCTGAAATTTGATCCGTTGAGTTTCTCCTTGTTCGCCGGATCTGAAAGTGCGAGCGGGAGCTTGTTGGTTGTTGGCCATGGTGTTGGTAAAACGGATTGAAAAAGGTTTGGAATGAGAATGGGGTAGTGGGTGGATGGTATTTTTAGTGTTAAAAATTTGGAAGTTTGAAGAAAAATGGAGTGGAGTGGGTATGTAACGTGATTTTGCAGCAATGAAGGAAATGTGGTTAAGAAGACAATGGCTGGAACGGTTCTGTAATAGCCGTTTTGATATATTGTGCGTGTGACGGTCGTCACGAGGGTGTGATGGGCGTCATACGGAAAAAATGCGCGTTACGCTCGTCACGAGGGTGTGACGGTCGTAACACGTTCAATGTGATTAATGAGAAGACCGTTACAAGACCGTTACGAATGTTTATATAATTTTTTTTTATTTTCTTAATATTCTAAGTTTGAAATATTCTAATAATTATAGTTTTGAAATATTATTTACTAACACATAATGAAATAATATTTGCGTGAAATATAAACAGTAAATTAAAAGAAATAAAAAATGTACTGAAAATGAAAATGAATGAAAATAAAATAATAGAAACTTGGTACTTGATAAATAATTGAATTAATCCATAAAAATTGTTTCGAAATAACTTAAATAATAAAAATGATAAAATGATAGAACAACTAGAATCCTCCCCACACTAAAACAAAACAGTGACCTTACTGTATGTACAAATGCGAGAGAAGAATAAATCAAGATAACAACGGCAACTCTAGCCACGGGGAGTAGGGAACATATGCTGGTGCATGAAATCCAGCTGGTCGATCACCAAATCCATGAAAGCGATGAAGTCCACTCGGAGAGATGTAAGCTCGCCCCGCATTTCATTAATTTCTTCATGCAAAGAGCGTAGGATAACAGTAGGTGGAGGCGGTGGTGGGATCTCTGGAGCCTGGGTGGCTGTCTCTGTAGAAACTACCTGCTGCTCCCATAGATCGGGGAATTGATGGTATCCTGGTGGTGTGGCAGGGTCTTCAGCATCGTGAGAGGTGTTGGGTACTTCGTAAATGTCAACAGTAGAAGGAGACGAAGGCGGTGTAGCAGGATGGTGGAGGTCAAAAACCCAGTTTGCTCTATTATGCACACTAGTGATAGGGTTCGGGAGCATAAACTGGTGGACAGTCTCATGATTAATTAACAGCTCAAATTGATCTGGCCCAAGATTCCCGATAAAGCTAGTGTTGAAGCAAAATTCAATGTTCATCGGCTTTATTCCATAATGCGGGGCTGATCCTAGCATAGGACTTCAGAGTCCAATTGCATTTGATATCATAGTGACTAAACCACCCAACAGGATTGGTGCATTCGGAGTCTGGATAATACGCTCCATGTTAGCTAGCATATAAGCGGCACCGTTTACCGGACGGTTCTGGGAGGCACAGTACATAATGAAGAGCTCATCACGGGACACAGATGTAACATTCTGCTGTTTACCAAAAAGGGTATGGGCGATGATCTTATGAAAGTACCTGATAGTCGGGTTGTGGATGCACTCAGAATAAAGGTCAGAAGGCTCTGGATGGTTATTGCCAGCAATTCTTCCCCAGAAAAAATCAAGATCAGAATCAAGCAAGAGGTCCTCCTGGGTCATAGTAATAACATCAGGGCCAAAAGGGAATCCTAGCAGGTTGGCAAACTCCCTAAGGTTATAGCGGTAGTCCATGTCAAACAACCTGAAAGTGATCAAACCACGGTTGAATCCTAACCCGTGATTTGGAATGTAGCTCAGGGTGCTCAGGAACTCAAGGGTCAACTTCCTGTAGGTACAATACCGTCTCCGAATAGGAGCAGTGTCCCAACCAATCTGGTGTACCAAATACATGACACTCTCACGAATGCCAAGAGCAGTCATAGCATGGTCATCAGCGTAGATTGTAGGGCATATTTCCCGCTCATCCAGATCCTCAAAGCGTCTTCTTTGGTGTCTGCTTCTCAAAGTGATATTCATGAAGTTTACACGTGCCATGGAGCTAAATATGAAAGCAAAAGAATTACCCCCTGAAAATATTTAATAAATGTTTGGAAAAACTAAGTTAGTATTTTCAGGTTAAAAATTGCCGAAGTTAAATAAAAAAGAAAAAGAAAGTTTAAAGGGAAAATAAAAATAGAAGAAAAAGAAAACAAAAAGGAGTAAGAGATGCAACATGAAAGTTTCAAAGATTAAGAAAAAGAAAAGAAAATTAAAAACATATTAAAATAAAAATAATTAAAATAAAACATGGGTTGCCTCCTACGAAGCGCCTTTGTTTTATGTCGACGGCTCGACAGATAATACCCATTCAGTTAGGTATCGGGGTAGGTGGCTCACTTAACTGAATATAAGCCGAATAGTTGATATTTCCGACGTTAAAGTAGTGCTTTAAGCGCTGGCCATTGACTATGAATGGTTCGATAGAATTTCCTTTAATTTCTATCGCACCACTGGGGAAAAACTTTGTTAATTTCGAATGGTCCTGACCATTTGGAACGTAATTTTTCCGGGAAAAGTTTCAGTCTAGAGTTGAATAGAAGTACGATGTCTCCTTCCTTAAATTCTTTCCGCGAGATACGCTTATCGTGCCATTTTTTTGTTCTTTCCTTATAAATTCTAGCATTTTCATAAGCGTCTAAACGCAATTCTTCTAATTCATGGATATCTAATACTCGTTTCTCGCCAGCAATCTTGTAATTTAAGTTAAGGGTTTTAATTGCCTAGTAAGCTTTATGTTCTAATTCTACTGGCAAATGACAAGATTTTCCATAAACTAATTTAAACGGCGTTGTTCCGATAGGGGTTTTAAAAGCTGTCCTATATGCCCAAAGAGCATCATTTAACTTGGAGGACCAATCTTTTCTGGATGTGGCTACGGTTTTCTCAAGGATTTGTTTTATCTTCCTATTTGACACTTCCACTTGTTCACTCGTTTGAGGATGGTATGGTGTGGCTATGCGATGTTTAATGCCATATTTTGAAAGTAGTTTTTCGAAAATTCTAGAGATAAAATGGGAACCGCCATCACTGATTACTAGTCTTGGTACACCAAATCATGGGAAGATAACATGCTTGAATAGTTTAAGTACCACTCATGTATCATTTGTGGGCGCAGCGATGGCTTCAATCCATTTTGATACGTAGTCAACAGCTACCAATATATACTTATTTCCAAAAGATACGGGGAACGGTCCCATGAAATCAATTCCCCACACATCGAAAATTTCTACTTCGAGAATCCCTTTTTGCGGCATTTCGTCGCGTCTAGATATATTTCCTGTGCGTTGACATCTATCGCAGTTCATAATTGCTACGTGGACGTCTTTCCATAAGGTAGGCCAAAAGAAGCCAGCTTGAAGTATTTTTGCACAAGTTCCCGATGTACTAGCGTGTCCACCATAAGGGGCGGAATGGCAATGGGAAATGACATTGTCTATTTCATCGTTAGGAACGCAGCGACGGTAGATACCATCGGCGCCTCTTTTAAAGAGTAATGGTTCATCCCAAAAGTAGTGTTTAAGATCATGGAAGAATTTCTTCCGCTGTTGGTACGTTAAATCAGGTGGTAGGACACCGACAACTAAGTAGTTGATGAAATCAGCGTACCATGGTAATGTGGTGTTTGTACAGATGGCTTTCACTACCGCAGTTGTCAGAGGTTCATTGTGTTGATCTAAACTGTCGGTAGGAGCTATCTCTAGTTTAGCAATAAGGCGTTCATAAGGGAAATCTTCGTTTATGGGAACACTCTCGGTTTGGATTCCATCTAATCTTGATAAATGGTCTGCTACCACGTTTTCAGTCCCTCTTTTGTCTTTTATTTCCAAGTCAAACTCTTGTAGGAGTAAGATCCATCTGAGTAGTCGCGGTTTGGCGTCTTTCTTACTTAGCAAGTATCGAATCGCAGCATGATCCGTGTAAATAATGATTTTGGCGCCTACTAAGTAGGAGCGAAATTTATCCAATGCGAATACAATAACTAAGAGTTCCTTCTCTGTAGTGGCGTAATTCATTTGTGCGGGATCGAGTGTTCTGCTTGCGTAGTAGATAGCGTGAAGCTTTTTATCCTTGCGTTGTCCTAGGACTGCGCCTACAGCATAATCGCTCGCATCGCACATTATTTCAAATGGTAGGTTCCAATCAGGAGGTTGCATAATAGGTGTTGAAATTAAGGCTTCTTTAAGCGTCTCAAATGCATTTAAGCACTTATCGTCGAAAATAAACTCGGCTTCTTTCATTAATAATTCAGTTAGTGGCTTAGTGATTTTAGAGAAATCTTTTATAAAGTGTCAGTAAAAACCAGCGTGTCCTAGAAAACTTCTTATTTCTCTAACTGTTTTGGGTGGTTAAAGGTTTTTGATAATTTCGATTTTTGCTTTGTCGACTTCAATCCCTCTGCTTGATACAATGTGACCCAACACAATTCCTTGTCTCACCATGAAGTGACATTTTTCCCAATTGAGCACTAGGTTGACATTGACACAGCGTTTCAGTACTAATTCAAGATTTGATAAACATCCGTCAAAACTTTCTCCACAGACAGAGAAATCGTCCATGAATACTTCCATAATTCCGTCTAAAAAGTCCGTGAAAATCGCCATCATGCATCGTTGGAAAGTTGCAGGTGCGTTACATAGTCCAAATGGTATTTGAAGGGGTGAAAAACACAAGAAGGGGGGTTGAATTGTAAAACTGGAATCTTAAAGCAATTGACAAGATATTTTTATCCTGGTTCGTTTGATCTCAAACTACTCCAGTCCACCCGTCAAGGTGATTTCGCCTCTCTCCAACGAGGTCTTAATTCACTATATTCAACTGAATACAAATCTGCTTTAACAACTGCTAAAGCCTTCTTGATTCAAACCACAATCCGGTTTGTCAAGGCAACACTTTCTTACAAAGGTATAAAACAAATGTGTGTGAATGTTTTCTACAAAACTATATCACAACTGTGATGTATACACAAATTAAGCTTAGAAACTTAGAATGCTAAACACTAATGGAGTATCAGAGTTTGTTGGTTTAGCAAAACTGGTAGATGAAGATTATTGTTCAGCTTTGTGCGTGTAGAGAGTTTGGAAGCATTAGCCATTATAATCTTCGAAGCCTTGTTTATATAGCACTTGAGAAGATGAACATTGAATGCAATATTCTTGATTCAATGCTAATAACAAGCTTTCCTTTTTGAGCAGATCTTGTCTAGAATGAAGCCGTTGAAATTAATTAGCGTTCAATGCACAGTACCGTTGCTTCTTCAATGCACGTTCTGGCTTGGCTCATTCTGATTCTGCTTCGCTGCTGATGAACTATTGTTTCTGTATCAGAGTGTTTACGCGCAGTTCTGTTCATCAAGCTTCAGCATGTACGTGAGTTGATCATCTGATCTTCACGTTCTGATTCAGCAACTTCTGATGCTGGTGTATCAAATCAAGTTCTGATGCTGAATGAGTGATCTTGCTTATTTTATTCAGAGTATCTGCAAGTCAGAGCATGGTAATTTTAGGCAGCATATAATTCAAACATGAAACATATAAATACTATATCTTTTCACTTTGTTATCATCAAAACTTAAATATAGGGTACTAGATTCAAACATTGTTCTAACAATCTCCCCCTTTTTGATGATGACAAAAACTAGATATTTTAAATAAATAATAACGTGAAAAGGTATCTAGGAAATGTTTCAGAGTTAAGAAGTAAAGAGAAATCAGAGTTTAAGAGATACTCCCCCTGAGTTTGTTACTTCCCTTTGATAGCGTGTCTTTCAGGATCAGATATTTTTCTATCTTTGAGCATCAGATTATAGGTCTTTGACTTATCAGAGAGCAGAGCTTCAGAGCTTTTCCTGTTAGAGCTTTGCTTCGGATCAGAGTGTTAGGTCGATCAGAACTTCATATTTGATCAGAGCAACATGAGCTTCTACATTTTGATCAGACCTTCTAGCTTCTAGTCTTCATAGGTTCAGGAGCTTCCTTGTTCCTGGATCAAGCGCCTACCACTGCGCTAAAAGCAATTGCTTGTAGCCAAGGTGCTACTATATTTCCTTATAGCGAATCCAACAAGGGGCCTACCTGGCCCACCTAACACACCTGTGTAGGCGCCCATGGGGGGATGTTAAGCCCTTCGAATCCCTAAGGCTGACGCTGGATATTTTAATCCAACAATCTCTACCATTGATGAAACCATACCAGAAGACCCCTCTGAAGCCTTACAACTCAGAAGAACCAGAATTAAAATTCCAAAACAACCAACTGTTTCAACAACACCAGCACTTGATAGAGTGCTAGCTGATATTGAGCGTGAACATGCTTCTGCTCAACCAAATTCTGAACCACTAAATATTCCTCCTCCACAACCAGAACCTCAACCTGAACCAGAAATACAACAACAACCAGAATCAGAACCACAACAAAAACAACCTCTCACAGAAGAACCTCTGATCCCTGAGCAATCAGAGATTCCACCTCCTCAACCAGAAAATAAGCCACCTTCGCCACAAACAGAGTTTCACCGCTATGAAACCCCTTCTCCTCATCATTCTGACCCCCACTCACCTCAACCTTCACCGCTGGCAATCCAGTTGCCATGTGGAACCACCATTGTCAGGCCCCAGTTGCCATCTTCAGAGGAATCAACACCTCCAAAAACTCCAACCACTCCAATAGAAATATCTTCCTCTGACTCTGATAACCCTCCTCCAAAACAAACAACCTCTGAAAACCAATCCGCTGAAAACCCCAGCAGAACTTTCATTGACTTAACAAGTCTTGAACGTCTTGCTGATCTAAGACACAAAATTGCCATACCCAAACCAAAGCAACCAGATGTTGGCTCTGGTATTTTGAATTTTGAAACAGGTATGCTGCAATGGATTGCTTCTTTGAAGCAAGTCTGTCCGGGGATGATCGACCCAGCTGCTTCTGATCAGCTCTGGTCACAATTCAGAGTATGGGTACGTGCTGAAGCACTCAAGCTGCAGGACGTCAACTACGAGCAGGCTCAACAGAACTTTAGCAAGCTGCTGAAGGAAGTTGAGAGTCAGCTGCCTCAAGAAGTTGTGCTCCCTCTGGACAGTGAATCGTGGTCTGAGAAAGAGCAAGCTGCACAGGTGCAACCATCAGAGGACAAGACCATTCAGGCTGAAGAAAATCCTGCAGAAGATGTAGCTGAAAGTTCTGAGAAGCTTCCTCCCTCTGAAAGTTCTCAAGCTGCCTTGGACAGGCAGGCTCTGGAAGAACTAAGGCTGAATGACTTGCGTCTCCAGCAGAGGATGGAAGAGAATGATCAGAAGATGGAAGCAAGAATGAACGTACAGGACAGCAAGATTGACACTGTTGTCAACATGGTTCAGAAGCAGAATGAAACTTCTGAAAAGATTCAAGCAATGCTGGAAAGCCTGTTCTCACGCATGCCCCCACAACCTTAAAATTTTTTTCATGCATGACATTCTCTATGTTTTGACTATGTTTGTGTAATGTTCTTTTGCTCTGAACTATTTTAATATAATTAGTTTTTCTGATCTAAATTGTTTAGCACATCACCAACACTTTTTGATTGCTGACAAAAAGGGGGAGAACAAGAATGATATTTAAAATCAATAACGGCTAACTAGACAGAAACTCTCAAACATTCTAACTCTATTACTTGAAATGTTTTTCTGTTTAGTTAGCCGTTATTGATTTTAAATATCATTCTTGGTTGAGCAGAAGCATGTTCACGCTCAATATCAGCTAGCACTCTATCAAGTGCTGGTGTTGTTGAAACAGTTGGTTGTTTTGGAATTTTAATTCTGGTTCTTCTGAGTTGTAAGGCTTCAGAGGGGTCTTCTGGTATGGTTTCATCAATGGTAGGGATTGGGATTGAAATTCTGTGAGAGGTTTGAGAGGGGGCAGCAGATGTTGGAATAGTAGATGAAATTGAAATAGGGGCAGCAGATGAATTACCTCTTTTCTTTGGAGTCTGATGAGATGATCCTTCTGCTTTCCTCTTCTTTGTCTTCTTCTGAGTCACTTCTGGTTGGACTTGACTCAGATCTTTGATCTTCAGCTTCGAACCTGTATCTTCTTCCTTGTATGAATCTGGATACTTGAGAAACATATCAGGTTGGGATTCCATTTCAGAAAATCTTGGGAAATTACTCAGAGGCACTCTTCTGCTGGAGATGTCAGCAGTTGAAGTAGCTCTGGGTTCCTTCCTAATATTTTCTATCAGCTTCATCTTTTTCAGGTTCTTAGCGTTCAGCGGTTTTCCAACAGTTGGTTCCATAGTGCCCAGCACTTGAGCTTCGCTCAGATAATCTATCAGCTTATTCTCTGTCAGAATATCTGATATGAGCCTTCCAAACGGTATCCAGTCCCTTTTGGTCCTTTCTTCTTCTCTAGTCTCTTTCACACTAGTCTTGAGATGGTTGAACAGGAAGTGTGCCAGATTGATCTTCACCCTCTGATCAATAAAGTAGTTCAGAAATTGCTGATCCACGTTTATATAATCAGGAGAGCTTGTTGGCTTCCTGTGATTGAAACAGCCCAGAACAATCTTGGCCCATACTCTGCAGTGATCCTTCAGATCCTTAATTTTGCTGCTGGGAAATCCAAGAGTGAAAATGCAGTTGGCTACCACACCTATATCAGGGCATCTATCAGCCATGTCCACACAACGGACTCCACCACCACTTTGACCGATTAACCTAGCAATGAGGTCTTCAGAAATTACTATCTTCTTTCCCATGACAGAAGAGATGACTAGATGTTTATGAATCTTGGCGTGAATCCAAAATTCCTTGACAAGCTCTGGGAAAGTTGGTCCAACCAACCTATCGAAATACCTCTCCCACTTTTGAGCCCTAATTTCCTCAGTTAGGTCAAATCCATTATCCTTCAAACTTTCAAAGTCGATGATTAACTCAGAGAGAACCTCAAGATTCTTTACCGGTGTGAGAAGAGTTCTGGTAGGCACCTGATATTGCTCAGAAGTTTCTTTCTTCTGATTCCCTGCAGAAATGCTGGAGGATGCCATTGTTCTCACACAAAAGCTTTGAGAATGATTTGAGAGAAAAAAAAGCTTTGAAGGAGATAAACTCAGAAATATGCAGAAAATACTTGAATGATTATGAGAAAGCGTAAAGAATAAGAATGAAGAATAATGTGCTTAAATAAGGTTTTCAAAAATTATTTTGAAAAATTAAACGTTTTTAAGAGAGAGAAAAAAAATAATGATTGCCATTAACAAGCGTGATTACTCTGCATTAAATGCTTGCTGATTTTGGGGGATTTGAGAAAGATACTTAAAAACGGTTACCAGACATGTGTCTCAATGCACCCAATCAGCGCTTTCCTTTCTCAGAAGCGTGCACGCGTTCTGCTTCAGAGATTTGCTGATGATTGGATGACACTTGTTTGATGTAGTGATCAGCACGTCTGTCTTTGAGATTAGACTCTCAGATCTTTAGACTTGCATCTGATACAATCTGCATGTTCTATCTTTCTGAAAGAAGATTGATCAGAAGTTCACAGTAAAATAATTACATTCTGAAGATAAATACATGGAATCAAAACATTTTCATTCTGGGCATACTTTCATGCTGAGATGTTTCAGAATGAAATTAAACCTATCTTCTGAAAGGGGTTTGGTAAAGATATCAGCCCATTGATGGTCTGTATCTATAAATTTCAAGTTTAAAATACCTTTCTGAATATAGTCCCTAATGAAATGATGTTTTATTTCTATATGCTTAGCTCTAGAATGTAAAATAGGATTCTTACTTAAGCAAATAGCAGAAGTATTATCATAAAGAATAGGAATGTTACTCTCAAAAATCTGGAAGTCTTCAAGCTGACTTTTCATCCAGAGCATTTGTGTGCTACATCCAGCTGCTGCTATGTACTCAGCTTCTGCTGTTGACAGAGCAATTGTTGATTGCCTTTTGCTGGACCACGAGATCAGATTTTCTCCCAGAAACTGGCAGCTTCCAGAAGTACTTTTACGTTCCACTCTGTCTCCAGCAAATTCAGCATCACAGTAGCCTACTAAGCTGTAATCACTAGATTTTCTATAAAACAAACCCAGATTAGTAGTACCTTTCAGATACTTGAAAATTCGCTTAACAGCTGTTAAGTGAGATTCTCTAGGATCTGATTGGAATCTAGCACAAATACATACGCTGAATAAAATATCAGGTCTTGAAGCTGTCAGATAAAGGAGAGAACCAATCATACCTCTGTAGACTTTCTGTTCTACGCTTTTGCTTACCTCTTCTCTTTCCAGAATGCACGTGGGATGCATTGGAATCTTTGATGGCTTACATTCTGAGAGGTCAAATTTCTTCAGAAGATCTCTGATGTATTTTCTGTTCCCTCTGGAGTTTGATTGATCTGAATTCCTAGAAAGAATTTCAGTTCCCCCATGAGGCTCATCTCAAATTCTGCCTGCATACACTTAGCAAATTTTCTTCCAAGAGAAGGATTAGTAGAACCAAAAATAATATCATCAACATAAATTTGACAGACTAAAATGTCACTCTTAACTGTTTTACAGAATAGAGTAGTGTCCACTTTCCCTCTGGTGAATTCATTTTCAAGCAGAAAGTTACTTAGCCTTTCATACCAAGCTCTGGGAGCTTGTTTCAGACCATACAGTGACTTTTTCAGTTTGAAAACATGTTCTGGATGTTTTGTATTTTCAAAACCTGGGGGTTGGTGAACATAAACTTCTTCTTCTATATAACCATTTAAGAATGCACTTTTGACATCCATCTGATACAGAGTGATGCCTCTATTAACAGCAAATGAAATTAAAAGTCTGATAGATTCTAACCTGGCGACTGGGGCAAAGGTTTCTGTATAGTCTATCCCCTCTTGCTGACTATAACCTTGTGCAACCAGTCGTGCCTTGTTTCTGACGACTTCACCTTGTTCATTGAGCTTGTTTCTGAACACCCATCTTGTTCCAATGACGTTGAATCCTTTTGGTCTGGGAACGAGATCCCATACGTCGTTTCTGGTGAATTGATTCAGCTCTTCTTGCATTGCCAGAATCCAGTCGTTGTCCAGAAGTGCTTCATCAATAGAAGAAGGTTCAATCAGAGACACAAGTCCCATAAGAGTTTCTTCAGAGTTTCTGAAGCTTGCTCTTGTTCTGATTGGATCTTCCTTTCTTCCTAGAATAGTCTCTTCTGGGTGATCCAAACTGCTTCTGGGTAATCTCTTCTGAGGTTGATCAGCAGCAGTTGTAGGATTTCTAGCATTGCTTCTTTCAGACGTTGAAGGAGTGTCTGTGTTGAGAGCTTCTGATGACTTGTCTTCAGAACTTACAAATTCAATTTCTATACCTGCAAAAGTTTCATTCTGCTTTGACTTTTCAGAGTCAAGCTTGTCATCAAAACGAACACTGATTGATTCTTCCACAATCTGTGTTTCTGTATTGTATACTCTGTACCCTCTTGAGCGTTCAGAGTATCCTAACATAATACACTTCTGTGCCTTAGAATCAAACTTGTTCAAATAATTCTTTGTATTTAACATAAAGCAAGTACATCCAAATGGATGAAAATACGAAATGTTGGGCTTTCTGTTCTTCCACAATTCATATGGAGTCTTTTCCAGAATAGGTCTTATTGAGATTCTATTCTGAATGTAGCACGCTGTGTTTATTGCCTCTGCCCAGAAAGTCTTAGCAACGTTTGTCTCGTTGATCATGGTTCTGGCCATTTCTTGCAATGTTCTGTTCTTTCGTTCTACAACTCCATTTTGTTGGGGAGTTCTAGGACAAGAGAAATCATGCAGAATGCCTTTGTCATTAAAGAATGACTCAAAATCTTTATTTTCAAATTCTCCACCATGATCACTTCTGACTTTAACGATTCTAAGATCTTTTTCATTCTGAACTTGGTTACAGAAGGTAACAAACACAGAGTGTGACTCGTCCTTGTGTCTTAAGAACTTTACCCATGTCCATCTGCTATAGTCATCTACGATTACTAACCCATACTTCTTACCACTGACTGAAGCAGTTTTAACTGGTCCAAATAAGTCAATGTGCAGAAGTTCTAATGGCTTAGAGGTAGAAACAACATTTTTGGATTTAAAAGAAGGTTTTGCAAATTTGCCTTTCTGACACGCTTCACACAGAGCATCTGAATTGAACTTCAAATTTGGAAGTCCTCTGACCAGATTGAGTTTGTTAATCTGAGATATTCTTCTCATACTAACATGCCCCAATCTTCTGTGCCAGATCCACTGCTCATTGTTAACAGACAGAAGACATTTTACGTTCTGACTCTTTAGTTCAGAAAGTTTGATTTTGTAAATGTTGTTTTTCCTCTTTCCATTAAACAGGATAGTCCCATCTTTCTGACTAACAGCTTTACATGATTTTTGATTAAAGATTATATCATAACCGTTATCACTTAATTGACTTATGGATAACAGGTTATGCATCAATCCATCAACTAGCAGAACATTATTAATAGAGGGAAGATTTCCGTTACCTACAGTTCCAGAGCCAATAATCTTTCCCCTCTGATTGCCTCCAAAGCCAACGTGGCCTTCAGGCTTAAGTTCCAGGCTTTGGAACATATGCCTTCTTCCCGTCATGTGTCGTGAGCAGCCAGAGTCCAGGTACCATGACTGGTGTTTCTGACTTGCTGCTAAAGATATCTGCAACATGTATTATTTTATCCTTAGGTACCCAGATCTTCTTGGGTCCTGATTTGTTAGTTTTACCAAAACTCTGGTTGAATTTTGGTTTCACAGAGTGCTTACTACTAGTATATTTGATGTCATGTGTGTGACCATACACAAAGTGTGAATTTAAAGGAGTGTGTTTAATGGTTAAATCCATGACATTCTTAGGTGTAGGAACCTTACCTAGGTATCCTATTCCTTTCCTGCCGTTTCTGCTAACTCCATAGATCATTGAAGCCATTCTGCTTCTATCTATGCTTTTAGCAAGGAACTTCTGGAAACTATGATCATACTCCTTGATGATCTCATCAGCGTTGCTGGGAGTTTCAGAAATTGGTTCTTTCTGAGAGTTTTGTAAAGAGTTTTCTAATTTTGAAATTTTATCTCTCAGCTCAGAGTTTTCCAATTTGAGACTCTCAGACTTATTAGAGTCAGATTCAAGAGTCCTTTTCAGGTCTCTGAATTTAGCTCTAATCTGCTGATAACGTTCCAGAATTTCATTGAGGCTTTCAGCAAGTTCAGCCTTTGTAAAATTAACAGCGAAGTTAGGGAATACCTCTTCTGTGTCTGATTCTGAGTCTGATTCAGAAGCTTCACTGTCATCTGGAATGTTAGCCATGAGCGCTATGTTTGCCCTTTCATCATCTGATTCTGAGTCAGCTTCAGACGAGTCAGAGTCATCCCATGTGGCCATGAGACTTTTCTTCTTCTCTCTTCCAAACTTCTTTTTGGGCTTTTCCCTCTGAAGCTTTGGGCAGTCACTCTTGTAGTGTCCTTGCTCATTGCACTCGTAGCAGATGATATCTTTTGTGTTTGGCTTCTTGCTACCGGAGGAGCCTTCAGATCTTCTGTATCCAGAGGAAGAATCTGTCCTTCTGTATCTGGAAGAAGACTCGTTCTGATCAGATCTTCTGGGATTCCTGAACTTCCTTTGTCTTTGCTTCCACAGTTGATTTACTCTTCTGGAGAGAAGGGAAAGTTCGTCTTCTTCTGATGAGGATCCATCAGATGTTTCTTCAACTGCCTGCAAAACTTTAGATTCAGATTTTCTGTTAGATTTTAAAGCTAAAGGCTTACCTTGCTTCTGAGGCTCATTAGCTTCTAGCTCTATCTCATGACTTCTGAGGGAGCTTATAAGTTCCTCCAGAGTGATTTTGTTGAGATCCTTCGCTAGCTTCAGAGCAGTAACCATAGGCCTCCACTGCTTGGGTAAACTTCTGATTATCTTCTTGACATGGTCAGCAGTAGAGTATCCTTTGTCCAGAACTTTGAGACCAGCTACCAGAATCTGGAATCTAGAGAACATAGCTTCAATGGATTCAGACTCTTCCATTTTGAACGCCTCATACTTCTGAATGAGCGCCAGAGCTTTTGTTTCTTTGACTTGAACGTTGCCCTCATGCGTCATTCTGAGAGAATCAAAGATGTTCTTAGCTGTGTCTCTGTTGGAGATCTTCTCATACTCAGTATAGGAGATGGCACTGAGGAGGATGGTTCTGGCCTTATGGTGATTCTTGAAATCACGCTTTTGTTGATCAGTCATTGATTTTCTTTCAATCTTCTGACCAGTTGCATTCACAGGGTGCGTGTATCCATCTGTCACCATATCCCACAGATCAGCATCATGTGCTAGAAAGAAGCTTTCAATTCTGTCTTTCCAGTAATCAAAGTTTTCTCCATCAAAGACTGGAGGTTTGCCGCTGAATCTGTCTCTGTCCTCATTGTTGTCATTGCTGAAATGAGAGTTGTTTCCTGCCATTGTGTTTTTCTGACGCTGGATCTTGTACTGACACGGTTAAGTGTTTTAGCTCAGAACCAGGCGCTCTGAAGCCAATTGAAGGGGTGAAAAACACAAGAAGGGGGGGTTGAATTGTAAAACTGGAATCTTAAAGCAATTGACAAGATATTTTTATCCTGGTTCGTTTGATCTCAAACTACTCCAGTCCACCCGTCAAGGTGATTTCGCCTCTCTCCAACGAGGTCTTAATTCACTATATTCAACTGAATACAAATCTGCTTTAACAACTGCTAAAGCCTTCTTGATTCAAACCACAATCCGGTTTGTCAAGGCAACACTTTCTTACAAAGGTATAAAACAAATGTGTGTGAATGTTTTCTACAAAACTATATCACAACTGTGATGTATACACAAATTAAGCTTAGAAACTTAGAATGCTAAACACTAATGGAGTATCAGAGTTTGTTGGTTTAGCAAAACTGGTAGATGAAGATTATTGTTCAGCTTTGTGCGTGTAGAGAGTTTGGAAGCATTAGCCATTATAATCTTCGAAGCCTTGTTTATATAGCACTTGAGAAGATGAACGTTGAATGCAATATTCTTGATTCAATGCTAATAACAAGCTTTCCTTTTTGAGCAGATCTTGTCTAGAATGAAGCCGTTGAAATTAATTAGCGTTCAATGCACAGTACCGTTGCTTCTTCAATGCACGTTCTGGCTTGGCTCATTCTGATTCTGCTTCGCTGCTGATGAACTATTGTTTCTGTATCAGAGTGTTTACGCGCAGTTCTGTTCATCAAGCTTCAACATGTACGTGAGTTGATCATCTGATCTTCACGTTCTGATTCAGCAACTTCTGATGCTGGTGTATGAAATCAAGTTCTGATGCTGAATGAGTGATCTTGCTTATTTTATTCAGAGTATCTGCAAGTCAGAGCATGGTAATTTTAGGCAGCATATAATTCAAACATGAAACATATAAATACTATATCTTTTCACTTTGTTATCATCAAAACTTAAATATAGGGTACTAGATTCAAACATTGTTCTAACAGCATTCTTCGGTATGCAAAGGTACCATAGGGACATGTGAACGTGGTTTTCTCTTGATCATCAGGATGAATGGGAATTTGGAAGAATCCTGAGTATCCGTCAAGATAGCAGAAATGAGAATGTTTGGCTAAGCGCTCGAGTATTTGATCAATAAATGGTAATGGGAAATGGTCCTTGCGCGTAGCTTTATTTAGTTTTCTGTAATCAATACACATTCTCCATCCTGTTTGAGTATGTTGTGCTACCGATTCGCCTTTCGTGTTTGTTATAACCGTAACACCTCCTTTCTTAGGTACTATGTGAACTGGACTGACCCAGTTACTATCTGATATTGGGTATATGATGCCTGCCTCTAGTAGTTTCTGCACTTCTTTCTTAATGACTTCACTTAGGATAGGATTTATTCGTCTTTGATGTTCTCTAGAAGTCTTGCAGTCCTCCTCTAACATAATGCGGTGCATACAGAGAGAAGGGCTTATTCCCTTTAGATCTGATATGTTATAGCCTAACGCGGTTTGATATTTCCTTAACACACTAAGAAGTTTTTCGGTTTCAATCTTCCCTAATTTGGCATTAACTATAACTAGCCGTTCGAGTTCTTTATCTAAAAATTCATACCTAAGATCTTCAGGTAATGTTTTAAGTTTTATACCAGTTTTCTTATCAGTTGGGGCAGGATCGGGTGTTAAGGCGAGACATTCGCTTAGGTTGGGATCTAGATGTTCTTGTTTCCAGTCATCGTCCTTAAGGACAGTTGGTGTCAGAATTCTCAGCATCTCAGAATAGGTGTCTTCTTGGCTTTCTAGTTCTTTGACACATTCATCAATAATATCTAGGAGACAGCATGAGTCATCTATAGCAGGGGCTTTGAAGAATTGGGAAAGAATGAATTCTACTTTTTCTTCTCCTACCTCGAAGGTAAGCTTTCCTTTCTTAACGTTAATGATGGCTCCTGCAGTAGCTAAAAATGGTCTTCCTAGTATGATGGGAATGTTTGAATCTTCCTTGATGTCCATTATTATAAAGTCAATCGGTATGTAAAATTGTCCTATTCGGACAGGGATGTTTTCTAGCATACCAACAGGGAATTTGATTGATCTGTCGGCTAGTTGTAGGGACATCTTTGTAGGTCTCATGTCACCTAATTTGAGTTTCTCACAAATAGAAAAGGGCATTAGACTAACACTCGCTCCTAAATTGCATAGAGCTTTGTCTATGACAGATTTTCCAATTACACATGGTATGGAGAAACTACCAGGATCTTTTAGCTTTGGAGGCATGTTGTTTTGGATTATGGCACTACATTCGGCAGTTAGCATAACGGTTTCGTTTTCAACGATTTTCTTCTTATTAAACAATATCTCTTTTAAGAATTTAGCATATGACGGCATTTGGGTTATAGCTTCTGTAAACGAAATAGTAACGTTTAATTGTTTAAGAAGTTCTACAAATTTCTTGAATTGCCCCTCGTTCTTGGATTTTGCAAATCTTTGAGGGTATGGAATTGGTGGTTTATATGGTGGTGGAGGCACGTAAGGTTTTTCTGAAGTCTCTCTGTTCTCATTCGCGTCTTCCTCTACATTCTCAGGTTGATCTTTCGACTTCTCTACTTCCTTTTCAGGTTTCTGATACATGGTCGGGTTTTGGAGTCTAGGATCTACCGGTCCATCAAGGGCTGTCCCACTTCGTAATGTGATAGCATTAGCGTGTCCTTTAGGATTGGGTTGTGGCTGTCCAGGAAATGTACCAGCAGGTGCGGCAGAACTAGCTTGGTGTTGTGCTACTTGGGAGATTTGGGTTTCTAACATTTTATTGTGAGTTGCTAGGGCATCTACCTTATTTGCTAATAGCTTCAATTGTTCACCGGTGTGAACATTTTGATTGAGGAATTCTTTGTTTTGTTGAGCTTGATTAGCGATAAAATTTTCCATTAGGATTTCAAGGTTAGATTTCTTAGGAATGTTAGGAACATTAACAACGGGTTTTTGATAACCTGGAGGTACAACAGGTGCTTGGCCAGGTGCATATAAAGCGTTATTGCTCTTGTACGAGAAGTTAGGATGGTTCTTCCAACCAGGATTATAGGTATTAGCATAAGGATTACCTTGAGCGTAATTTACCTGATCAACTGATATTCCTGCTGAGATTTGACATTCAGTTCCAACATGACCAGGGACTCCACAAACTTTGCAGTTTGGGGTAACTGCATCCATGGTGGCTGCAGGAGGTAAGGTCAAACTTTCTATCTTTTGGGTAAGAGCATCTACCTTAGCATTAACTTTATCTAGGCTACTAATCTCGTACATCCCACCTTTGGTTTGAGTTTTCTCTACAAATGTTCTTTCTCCTCCCCACTGATAGTGGTTTTGAGCCATATTTTTAATGAGTTGGTTAGCTTCGTCATAAGGCTTGTCCATCAGTGTACCACCTGCGGCGGCATCTATAGAGATTCTTGTGTTGTACAAGAGTCCATTATAAAACGTGTGGATGATCAACCATTTTTCTAATCCGTGATGTGGGCATATTCACATCATATCTTTGTAGCGTTCCCATGCATCGAATAGCGATTCAGTATCCTTCTGCCTAAATCCGTTGATTTGGGCTCTTAGTGCAGCAATCTTGCTTGGAGGAAAGTATCATGCTAAAAATACAATCTTAAGTCCTTCCCACGTAGTGACGAAATTTGATGGCAAGGATTGCAACCAAGCCCAAGCTCTATCTCTTAGCGAGAAAGGGAAAAGACGTAATCTTATTGCATCTTTACTAACACCATTTGCTATGACTGTGTCGGCAAATTGAACGAATTTTGTAAGATGTTCATTTGGATCCTCGGAAGGATCTCTAGAGAATTGGCGTTGTTGGATAGCTGATATCAATGACAGTTTCAACTCAAAATCGTTTCGATTTATTGCTGGAGCAGCAATGCTGTTGTGGGGTTCTTGTTGTGATGGAGTTGCGTACTCCTTTAGTGGACGGGTCCTTTGTTCTTCGGCCATGTCTAATTCTGGATTAGTTTCGGTTTCAGAGGAAGAATTAGAATCTGTTTCAGAATCAATCTTGATTTCGGGTTTGGGTAAAGGAATAGCGTGATTTAAACAGTAATCCCTGACTGCACGTCTTATGGATGGTTGCGTTCAAGTCCGTCCGTTGATTTGTCAAGTGGTTCGCCTTATGAGCGAGTCCTTGGCATACAAATCGAAAAAGGGTTTCTGTTGCCTAGTCTAAACGCGCAACAGAAGAATCATACTTAATTGACTAATCAGTCCCCGACAACAGCGTCAAAAACTTGATCGGGACTTTATGAGTCTATTGGGATACTAACTGCAAGTATACAGTTTAGTCGTTCTAGTTTTAAATGATTATCGAACCCACAGAGACTGAGGATCAATCACATACGATCTAATGTTACAGTTTGTTTAACTAAGCGATGAATATTTGATTTTAGGGGGGAAATAGTTTAATTAAAAATAATAGTAATAGTTATACCGGTATGTGATAGTCGGACTTCGGGAATTCGGTGAATCGCTTGGCCTATAAAGTATTTCGGTAAAAACTAATTGTTTAAAAACCTGAGACATACACTATGATCGGTGGATCTGGAACTGACTGTTTAACGCTGGTTCGCGAAATGTCGCGGAAGCAAGAGTCGCCACCGTCTTTTATTTTCTCCAAATGGAAAGGACAAAAGCACAGAAAAATTCCTTAAAGAGATTGCTCTCGGTTCGGGAGGTAGGTTATAAAAAGGGAAGGTGTTAGCACCCTTTCTATCCATGGTTATCCATGGGCTCTTAGATACTTGCTCATTGTGTTTTCAAAAGTGGATTGTTTGCTTTTCAATGTGGGTTAAAAAAGTTTCTTTAAAAATTCCAGTTCGACTCTTGTATCAGTCCTCAAGAGTGTTTGAAAAAATGCTTTCGAAAGCTTTTTGAAAATGTGTTGGTGTGAAAAGTATTTTTGAATTTGTTTTGAAATTTAGAGCAAGTATCTACGAGAACCTACCTACCCTAAGGAATTCGTCTGTGTAGATGTCCTTAAAGTAGTGCTATCCCACCATTGAGAGGTAGGTAGCACCACCGTTGGAGGTGTTCGGGTCAATTCGAAGGTTCGGGACATGGTGATCACCAGAGCAATAGGAAGACACCTTAGAAGCTACCCTCATGCCAGGTTCCCGGATCATGAGGACTTACTAAGACATCCTCTACTCGACGATCACCTTTCGAGGCAAGACAACAGTGAGGCGTACCCTAGGGGTGGTGTGTGATTTGTGTGTCATGTTCAGTTATTTTGTCTTATTCATGTCAAGGTGATCTATGCGTTTGTTTTTATTTTATCATTCATTCTTGCATGCATTTATTAACAGTTAAAAAGATGCGGAAATTAAAAGTTCTAAACTATTACAAAGGCGCGGGTCCACATCGCCAAATTTAATCCAGGACCCGATTTGACAGAAAATAAAGAAGTAAAGTGCGAGAAATAAAATGTCCGAGTTTACAAGGCTTTGGGAGAATTACATTAATATTATAAGAAATAAAATAAAATGCGCGAATTGGAATTAAAATTGGAAGCGAGGGCGTTGGGCCCTTTTTAATGAAATTAAATTAAATGATTAAACTAATGAAATTAAAGAGAAAAAAGAAATTATTATTTTTTTTTGAGTTTTTGGTATTTATGTTTTTTATGTATTTTTATGAGAAAGATTAAATGAAATTAAAATATTAACCCTAATTCTAATTTTTTATATTTATTAAGAAAAACATGTTAAAATTAAACCTAAAATTAATCTAATTATTTACATGCAATTTTGATTTATAAAAATAAATAATTAATTATTAGTGAAATTTATTTACAAAAAATATTAATTAAATAAATATATTTTGATTTTTATGACTTTTCTGTTTTTACTATTTTTTATATTTTATGAAAATAAGTTAAATTAAAGGAATTAATTAAAAAAATAAATAATTAAAATAAATAAAATAAGGAAAAGAAAGAAAATACAATACCTTGGGGGGTTTCTGTCCCCTTTTTGGAGGTGAATTGGAGTGGTTTGGTCATTTGTGTTCTGGCCTCATCATGCATAAGTTGTTCTACTTTGGCCATTTGGCTTTTGGCTTTTGGCCATTTGCGTTTTGGCCTCAACGTTCCTTAACCTTCTCAAGATGTCTGCCTCGCCATGTATTGGTGTCATGCATAAGTTTTTCTACTTTGGCCATTTGGCTTTTGGCTTTTGGTCATTTGGCTTTTGGCCTCAACGTTCCTTAATGAACCTGGGATCCTATCTAAATCTGCAGTTGAATCTCACGAACATATTAAATAAAATCATAAAATGCAAATAAAGCCAATATATGAAGAAATTTAATGTTTAGGCACAATATGGCATGTATGAATGATTATACCCTTTTGATCATGGAGATCAAATAAATCTTACCCTTACTGGAAAATCAGTGGCCTGAATGCTTTTATGCCTTACTGGAAAATTAGGATCATGGAGATCAAGCCAGCCTTACCCTTACTGAAGAAGTAGTGAGGTGTTGGTTTGTAACTGTGATGACTTGTTTGTAGTGAGAGAGAGATTTGTAATAAGGATTTCAAGGTTTTAGGGTTCTTGAAAGAGTTTGATATTCTAACAGTGTTGTGGCAAGGTTTTTTCTCTCTTTTTTCTCCTCTTTTTCTCCTCTCCTTTTGGTTTGTGTGAAAAGAAGGCGATTATATAATGGAAATTAGGGTAAAGCAAATGGGCTTTGAATGTGCAATTGGGCCTCCAATATTCACTTGAATTCGTCACTTTCCAGGCTAAATCGCAGGGACTTAAGTGCATTTTTTGAAGTTGAAACGTGAAAACAAAATGTAGCCGACATCGATAACTAACTCCTGTCCGAAAATCGGCTCAATCGGATAAACGGTGAATTAGTTATGAATTTTTGAAGTTTCAGCTCAGACAAACTTATTTTGGGCTCCAGTGTCGACTCTGACACGTTCTTAAAAAAAAACTGGTATTGATCGGTGCATAATTTAGTCTCGACTTTTGAAGCAAAGTTGTAGATCTATGAGTCAGGGACCTTGTGTAAAAATATGAGCCCAATCCGATAAAAATTGACCGAGTTATGAATTTTTGAAGTTTCGGCCCAGATGAAATAATATTCAGCATTCAGGATTTTCAGCGTGTCACGCACTCTGAGCAAAAAATGAAGGCGTTTTGAACACCGTTCGAACTCGATACCTCCTGTGAAAATGTAGCCAACTCAATTTGTGAAATTTTGGCGCCGGAACCAGCTTGATACGATGAAAATCGACCAAGTTATGATTTTCTGAACATGACGCAAATAAACTTCTGTCACAAATTTTTTGTGCGAAAATACTTGATAAATCCACATTTTTGAAGACCTTCTGATCGAAATTGGCTTCCAGCCGTGAGAGATGAAAACATAGATAATGTCAAGACGGAATTTACGCCACCGGAACGGGTTCAAAACGAGCCATGATTTTCAAGTTATGAATTTTTAGCGCGTAAAAACTGCACTTTCAGCACACTTTTTTACCATATTTTTTCGAGAAAACTCACACATTCGGATACCTTCTTTAAAGAATTGACTCTTGAGCCGAACCTGAATTTGAGAATACGTTATCAGAGATATCTTGGCGAAAGAATACCTGAATATGACGCGCCGGGTTGGTCTTGTGAATTTTCTTGAAATGTTTTGAGCAATATGGGAGGGCAAATTTTGGGGTACAACAGTTGCCCCTGTTCAATCTTCTTAGACCTGAGGATGTAGATTGGCTGACGTGCCTTTCGTAATCTGAAGGTGGAAGATGATTGAACACTAGAGTGCCCAGAAATCTGCGCTCACATAGTAGTATGATGGTGGGAATGGGCTTATAGATGCCATTTAGAGGTTGATGGATAGGATGATGGGCTTATAGATGCCATGCTAAGAGATGATGGAAGGTGGATGGGCTTATAGATGCCATCTGAATGTTGATTGCGTAAGAGTTTCCTTAGCGAGAACTTGCATACCTACAAAAAAGAAAAATGATTACCTGACCTGTTACGGGAGCTGGTCTTCAGATTCTTTGTGTAGATGTGTCCTGACTGGTTACAGGAGCTGGATCTGGAGCTTCAAACGGTGATGAACGAACCAGGGATGGTTACTACCTCAGCAGGAACGGTGAGAGAACCTTGGATGACTTCAACTTCAACAGCAATCGTTGAGCGAAATCTGGGATTACCACCTCCGCAGTATCGGGGAGAGAACCATAGGTGATTACCACCTCAACAGCAAACATTGAGAGAACCTTGGATAACTTCACTTCAACAGCAATCATTGAGCGAAATCTGGGATTACCACCTCCGCAGGATCGGGGAGAGAACCATAGGCGATTACCACCTCAACAGCAAACATTGAGAGAACCTTGGATAACTTCTACTGAGTCTTTATCAGGAAAATCTGTTTGGGGTCGATTTAGCTGGACTAGAGAAGGCCTTGGACTGGATAAGAAATCTTTGGAGTCGATTAAGTGAACCGGTCTCAGTCTTGAATGTCTTCAACTGGATAAGAGACAGGGAGATCTTTGGAGTCGATCTGACTGAACCAGACAAGGTCTTTGGAGTCTTCAACTGAGTCTTCAAAAGAAAAACCTTTAGGAGTCGATTTAACTAGACCAGAGAACGCATTTGACTGGATAATAACCAGGAAAATCTTTGGAGTCGATTTAACTGAATCAGACAAGGTCTTTGGAGTCTTCAACTGAGTCTTCAAAAGAAAAACCTTTAGGAGTCGGTTTAACTAGACCAGAGAATGCCTTTGACTGGATAATAACCAGGAAAATCTTTGGAGTCGATTTAACTGGACCAGACAAGGTCTTTGGAGTCTTCAACTGTCTTCAAAAGAAAAACCTTTAGGAGTCGGTTTAACTAGACCAGAGAACGCCTTTGACTGGATAATAACCAGGAAAATCTTTGGGAGTCGATTTAACTGAACCAGATAAGGTCTTTGGAGTCTTCAACTGAGTCTTCAAAAGAAAAACCTTTAGGAGTCGGTTTAACTAGACCAGAGAACGCCTTTGACTGGATAATAACCAGGAAAATCTTTGGGAGTCGATTTAACTGAACCAGACAAGGTCTTTGGAGTGTAGCTTGAGAATTTAACTGAATCTTTCCTGAAAGGTAAAGGTCAATCATATGCAATGCATGATATGGATCAAGCAATGATGTTCTCCACATAAATGAGATTTAAGATATGATGCGTATATGCATGCTATAATGTATGAGAATGTGATGTTTTGGAATGTATGTTTTCGTCTAGGAAAGTAAATCCTTGACGGGTGTCGGGAAGTCACTTCTGGGCTGATGTTGAAGTATTGATTTATTGCTTCCGTTGGGGATGAGAGTTGCAAGAATACCGGTAGGAGAAGATGACTCCGTTGGGGAATAAACTTGGCGAATGGAATAACTCTGCGGGGAGAAAAGTACTCTGACGATCTTGCTGGGGAGCAATACTCTGGGGAGAGAGATACTGTGCTGAGTTATTGATAATAACTTGCTGGGGATACCATTGTTGTGTTGACGACGACCTTTCCGTGGCTTTTGGCTGAGGATAACCCAGTTATATCCTGGTAAGGAAATAACTCTTTGAATAAAGTCGGGCGACGCGTTCGTGCTCTGCGAGGATAAGCTTCCAGAATCTACTGGGGGTAAGCTTACTGCTTGGGGAGATAAATTCCAAATTTCCTGGGGAACTGGATTGGACTCTCCTGGGGAAGTTTTGAATTGTATCGGGGAAATGACTCCATTGAATGTTTATAGAACGCCGGGGAACAATCTTTAGACCAAGACTGTCGGGGATGCTTGTTAAGACTGTATGCTGCTGGGGAAGGTTGAGATCTGCGGGAGGATACCCAACTTCCTTAAGGTTGACAACTGCTTTGCTTGAGGAGAGTATACTGCTTGCTGGCTCACTCTCTGGGGAATTAAGATACCTGGTTGTGTTCTTCAGCTGAACCTACCTTGATACCTTGGAGGACAGAACAATTAGATCGCTTGGACAACTCTTTATTGCCCCTGTTTCTGAGGTGGGAGAAGAAGACCCGTGAGGTGCTGATAGTTGTTGATGGATAAACTCTTCTTCTGGTAGGCAAGTGACAAGATGCCGGGACATAGTCGTACGCTTTTGATCCCTTACTTTTGCCTGGACCGCCCTTTCGGGTTTTCAGTCCACCGGGATACCCATTTTTGCCCAAGCCGCCTTTTCAGGTTTTCGACTTGCCGGGTGTACAGATTTTTCATTTCATCCCTTCGTTTTTCCCGAACCCTTTTGGTTCGCCGGGAAGCCCTAATTTTTGCCTAGGTATGTCAACCTAGCGGGTCTTTGTTTCTGCGTAGTATTTTTCGGCTATGTCCATGTTCTCAGAATGTAGGGAGTTGCCCCTGTTTAGAAGTGTTTTTGTCATGCCACCAGAAGATGTTTAATCAGGCAAGATTCATTGTTAGAATGCCCCAAGTGACTCAGGTGGAGGTTTTCCCCAGGCTATTTGGCCTTTGAGAGATTCTCCGAATCTTGATTGGATTGCCCCAGATGATGGACCATGATCATGTCATGCCCCTTGATTGGAAGTGCTTCTGTTCATTAGGCATTCGTCGTGCGAATTTCTATGCTGTTCAAACAAAAAATCATATGCAAACAAGGTTATGTTAAAAATGCAAAGCTTATGTCTGTCTTGAAGATTTTGAAAATGCATTCTTTTTCATAAAACAAATAAATGTTTGTAAAACGTGATGTCAACTCGTTATTTTATTGCGAGCCTTAAGGAGTCAGGATACCTTTCGTAACAGTATGCTTTCGAACTAACCCATGCTTCAGCTAGGACTTTTGAGGGTTATAACGTGGCTTGGTTCACGGTTTAAGAAACAAAGGATAAAGGCTCAAATTATCTGTACCCACCCGCTCTTCGTGATGTTCTTCAAACCTAAACTCAGTTGATCATACGTTAGACCTTGTTTGAGTCTTTGCTCTGATTTTCCGGTGATGATTCGGATGTTGATAACTTATTTTGAATAGGCAGTCATTCCTTTCTTGTTGAGGGTTTGTAAGACCTCTTTCTTATCTGATTTTTTTGTTATCCCTTTCTTTTTTGCCTGAACTGTTTCCTTTTTTGGAATTACAGTCAGCGGGATGCCCCAGTTTTGTAAGTCTCCTTCATGGGTTCTGACTTAATGGGCTTTTCATTTTTTGAGATAATGACTGCCTTTCTTTATTGATTATTCGGAGCCATCACTGCCTTTCTTTGTTTTGTAAGGACCTCTTTGGTGCCATTCGTTATGCACTTGGATCAACTGAGAGACTACCCTGCCCCAGGTTATGATTAAGGGTTTTAAATTTCGAAAAGAAAAACTCCTACTTCTTTGGCTCAGAGGGGTTGACGAGGGATTATCATCCTTATAACTCCAGTGTTTAGGGATTGAAACAATGCCTGTACCTCATCAGCGGGGTCTGTTCAAAAGCATACTGTAGATTATGGTATCGTTTTCGTCATCCTCCCTCAAGAGGCTTAGAATTATTAATTGAGAGTTGACATCAGAAAAAATATGAAGATAATTTGCATATAGTGAATACGAATATATTGTTTCAGAACAGACATATGCGACGCATTAATGAAATAACAATGTTTAACATGAGTAAATGTTTGAACAAAAGAAAATTGCAACTTGAACATTTGAATGAACAAAAATTTCTCAATCCTAGCCATGATTTGGCAAGGGAGCAGTGATCACATTGGGAGTCTCGGTGGGCTCGAACTCGATCTCTTTAGCATCGATCATATTCTGAATTTTGTACTTTAGTGCCCAACAGTCCTCAGTATCGTGCCCCGGACTACCAGAATGGTAAGCGCACCTTGCTTCTGGGTTGTAGTTTGGAGAGGAAGTCTTTGGATTTGCAAGAGGGTTGATCACCGCAATCAGGTTCATCCTTAACATGTGCTGCAAAGCTCGTGACCATGACATGTTGATGTAGGTGAATTATCTCTTAGGCTCGTCCGACCTGTTCTGATCAACCCGTTGTTCTTGGCGAGGTCGTTGTTGGACCTGAGAAGTAGTAGCAACTCGGAGAGGTCTATTCATTGGACCCGACCTTTGCCTTTTTGGAAGCTGTTCTACGACCTGGCCCCTGATTTGGGCTGGTTGCTTCATGCCTTGAGGAAGTTGGCCGATCATGGCTCTCAGCTCTCCTTGCTCCTGAGCTAAACCTTGAATGAGGGCCCTTTGCCCCAGCATCTGGGTTTTCAATGTGTCCACCTCAGCTTGTAGACGTTTCAGCTGTTCGTCCTTGTCATCTTCAGGACTCTTTCTGATCAGATTCCCCATGAGGAGTGTCCTCAACTCTTCCTGCCCCTTGGATAGACCTAGGAAGATTTCCCTGAACTGAGTCTCTTGAGCGTGAAGGTCCTGGTTATCTTGTTGTGAAGCCATTGCTGAAATAAACAGCGAGAAAGGTAAGTGACCTGCAACAAGGATACCTGTTATGCAATGATGAGTATGACATGCATGTAATGTTTTCAAGGACCTCGCGGGGTAAACAAGAAAATTTGTTAGCGTTTGGATCCGGTAGCTTGATTGAAAAAAACTTCATATTTGTTGAGAGTCTCTCTTCCAAGGGTCAAAGGCTCACCATATCAAGTGGGTCATAGCCCCTGACAACCCTGGCTAGAGGAAAATAAATCCCCTTTGCCCCTTGCTAGACATGTTGGTTCATCATGACCTGCATCACAAGCCCTTGAGATCCTTGAAATGGGTTAGGATGTATGCAATGGTATGATGTCATGCTATGCATGGGGTAGTATGGATAAACCCTGTTACGAGCCCTTATTAAGGACTATAAACAAAACCTGCAAGCCAACTCAGTAAACCTGCCATGAGTCCTAATTAAGGACTATGGACAAAACCTGCAAAAAAAACTTAACAAACCCTGCTATGAGTCCCACTTAAGGACTATAAACAAACCCTGCAAGTAGTTCCTGTGTTAGATAACAAGCATGCAAATAGTCAAGTATGAAGGCACACAAGTCACACAAGAGAAGCCCTTAGAGTTTAAGGCCAGCATAAGGTCTGGGTATTACCCTCTTGAAGTTGGTGGGTTCAACCTGTCCTATCAAAGTAACCGGGTTCTTAGAGGATCCCAATATCATTGACTACCCTCAATCGGTCATAACTCCAGCATCGCAATCTTTTCTTGCGGCCAGAACCATCACGAGAGTTTAGCCTCAATGGGCGTAGCATACTGCTACTGTTCTAATGGCCAAGTTGTGTCATTTAAGGTTCTAAGGTTGTTGGTGCTTAATGACTCCTCAGAAGACCCATATTCTCCTCGTTGCAACACAAGGGATATCGGTACAGACCAAGGTGCCACACCAACGTAGCCACTGTTTCACCCGTGTCGGTCTACGCCGGACAGGTCCCTCACAGCTTATGCTACCTAAACAGGGTATCCCCAAATCCGGGTTAGGATCTATGTAACTCCCATGCGACCCACAAATTTAAAGCAGACAAGTCAATACAATTGAAAACACAGTTATGAACTAACCCTAAGGTACACCTCACTTTATAAAATATTCCCCAGCAGAGTCGCCAGTTCTATGATCGGTGGATCTGGAACTGACTGTTTAACGCTGGTTCGCGAAATGTCGCGGAAGCAAGAGTCGCCACCGTCTTTTATTTTCTCCAAATGGAAAGGACAAAAGCACAGAAAAATTCCTTAAAGAGATTGCTCTCGGTTCGGGAGGTAGGTTATAAAAAGGGAAGGTGTTAGCACCCTTTCTATCCATGGTTATCCATGGGCTCTTAGATACTTGCTCATTGTGTTTTCAAAATTGGATTGTTTGCTTTTCAATGTGGGTTAAAAAAGTTTCTTTGAAAATTCCAGTTCGACTCTTGTATCAGTCCTCAAGAGTGTTTGAAAAAATGCTTTCGAAAGCTTTTTGAAAATGTGTTGGTGTGAAAAGTATTTTTGAATTTGTTTTGAAATTTAGAGCAAGTATCTACGAGAACCTACCTACCCTAAGGAATTCGTCTGTGTAGATGTCCTTAAAGTAGTGCTATCCCACCATTGAGAGGTAGGTAGCACCACCGTTGGAGGTGTTCGGGTCAATTCGAAGGTTCGGGACATGGTGATCACCAGAGCAATAGGAAGACACCTTAGAAGCTACCCTCATGTCAGGTTCTCGGATCATGAGGACTTACTAAGACATCCTCTACTCGACGATCACCTTTCGAGGCAAGGCAACAGTGAGGCGTACCCTAGGGGTGGTGTGTGATTTGTGTGTCATGTTCAGTTATTTTGTCTTATTCATGTCAAGGTGATCTATGCGTTTGTTTTTATTTTATCATTCATTCTTGCATGCATTTATTAACAGTTAAAAAGATGCGGAAATTAAAAGTTCTAAACTATTACAAAGGCGCGGGTCCACATCGCCAAATTTAATCCAGGACCCGATTTGACAGAAAATAAAGAAGTAAAGTGCGAGAAATAAAATGTCCGAGTTTACAAGGCTTTGGGAGAATTACATTAATATTATAAGAAATAAAATAAAATGCGCGAATTGGAATTAAAATTGGAAGCGAGGGCGTTGGACCCTTTTTAATGAAATTAAATTAAATGATTAAACTAATGAAATTAAAGAGAAAAAAGAAATTATTATTTTTTTTTGAGTTTTTGGTATTTATGTTTTTTATGTATTTTTATGAGAAAGATTAAATGAAATTAAAATATTAACCCTAATTCTAATTTTTTTTATTTATTAAGAAAAACATGTTAAAATTAAACCTAAAATTAATCTAATTATTTACATGCAATTTTGATTTATAAAAATAAATAATTAATTATTAGTGAAATTTATTTACAAAAAATATTAATTAAATAAATATATTTTGATTTTTATGACTTTTCTGTTTTTACTATTTTTTATATTTTATGAAAATAAGTTAAATTAAAGGAATTAATTAAAAAAAGAAATAATTGAAATAAATAAAATAAGGAAAAGAAAGAAAATACAATACTTTGGGGGGTTTCTGTCCCCTTTTTGGAGGTGAATTGGAGTGGTTTGGCCATTTGTGTTCTGGCCTCATCATGCATAAGTTGTTCTACTTTGGCCATTTGACTTTTGGCTTTTGGCCATTTGCGTTTTGGCCTCAACGTTCCTTAACCTTCTCAAGATGTCTGCCTCGCCATGTATTGGTGTCATGCATAAGTTTTTCTACTTTGGCCATTTGGCTTTTGGCTTTTGGCTTTTGGCCATTTGGCTTTTGGCCTCAACGTTCCTTAATGAACCTGGGATCCTGTCTAAATCTGCAGTTGAATCTCACGAACACATTAAATAAAATCATAAAATGCAAATAAAGCCAATATATGAAGAAATTTAATGTTTAGGCACAATATGGCATGTATGAATGATTATACCCTTTTGATCATGGAGATCAAATCAATCTTACCCTTACTGGAAAATCAGTGGCCTGAATGCTTTTATGCCTTACTGGAAAATTAGGATTATGGAGATCAAGCCAGCCTTACCCTTACTGAAGAAGTAGTGAGGTGTTGGTTTGTAACTGTGATGACTTGTTTGTAGTGAGAGAGGGATTTGTAATAAGGATTTCAAGGTTTTAGGGTTCTTGAAAGAGTTTGATATTCTAACAGTGTTGTGGCAAGGTTTTTTCTCTCCTTTTTCTCCTCTTTTTCTCCTCTCCTTTTGGTTTGTGTGAAAAGAAGGTGATTATATAATGGAAATTAGGGTAAAGCAAATGGGCTTTGAATGTGCAATTGGGCCTCCAATATTCACTTGAATTCGTCACTTTCCAGGCTAAATCGCAGGGACTTAAGTGCATTTTTTGAAGTTGAAATGTGAAAACAAAATGTAGCCGACATCGATAACTAACTCCTGTCCGAAAATCGGCTCAATCGGATAAACGGTGAATTAGTTATGAATTTTTGAAGTTTCAGCTCAGACAAACTTATTTTTGGGCTCCAGTGTCGACTCTGACACGTTCTTCAAAACAAAACTGGTATTGATCGGTGCATAATTTGGTCTCGACTTTTGAAGCAAAGTTGTAGATCTATGAATCAGGGACCTTGTGTAAAAATATGAGCCCAATCCGATAAAAATTGACCGAGTTATGAATTTTCGAAGTTTCGGCCCAGATGAAATAATATTCAGCATTCAGGATTTTCAGCGTGTCACGCACTCTGAGCAAAAAATGAAGGCCTTTTGAACACTGTTCGAACTCGATACCTCCTGTGAAAATGTAGCCAACTCAATTTGTGAAATTTTGGCGCCGGAACCAGCTCGATACGATGAAAATCGACCAAGTTATGATTTTCTGAACATGACGCAAATAAACTTCTGTCACAAATTTTTTGTGCGAAAATACTTGATAAATCCACATTTTTGAAGACCTTCTGATCGAAATTGGCTTCCAGCCGTGAGAGATGAAAACATAGATAATGTCAAGACGGAATTTTGGCCACCGGAACAGGTTCAAAACGAGCCACGATTTTCAAGTTATGAATTTTTTAGCGCGTAAAAACTGCACTTTCAGCACACTTTTTTACCATATTTTTTTCGAGAAAACTCACACATTCAGATACCTTCTTTAAAGAATTGACTCTTGAGCCGAACCTGAATTTGAGAATACGTTATCAGAGATATCTTGGCGAAAGAATACCTGAATATGACGCGCCGGGTTGGTCTTGTGAATTTTCTTGAAATGTTTTGAGCAATATGGGAGGGCAAATTTTGGGGTACAACATACACTCTCGTGTTCATGAAATAAGTCATGCTACTAAACCTAGTGGATGCACTTTAAATTTAATAACACTTTTTGAAAATAATTTGAGTTTAATTAATTTATTAAAACACTCTCGTGTATTTAAAAATTAATGTTTCGTTACCACTATCTGAGTTGAACCCCAGCTCTCGCATGCAGGTTCTTGCCTTAATTAATTTCCCACTCTCATGGCAAAATCGTGTTAATTATCCTCTCACTCTCGTGAGAAGGGTAGTTAAATTAAACATGGAAATTGGAAACAAGAAATTGTTTTATAAATGTTTTTGGCCAAGGTATCACTGAATTCTTTCGGTACTTAAGAGTCACATACCGGTACAAATAATTTAGCCGGACATAATATATTTAATAACTATGCAATTCAAAATATAATCCATAAAAATAATTGGCATAATACAAGAATGAATAAATATTAATTGCAATAAAAACCTGGAAATAACGTTGCTATAGTAATCTTGGATGTTACAATATTCCTTGCAGCTCGATCAAAATCAATAAATTGTGTTAATTCTTAAATGAAGAATTAACACCCTAAAACTAATGTTGGAAATAGAAATTACAGTAATGTAGAAAAAACTCTAAAACAAGGAAATAGAAATAATTGCAAAAAGTAGGAATTTTATTCTGGGAGAATTTCTTCGACCCTCATCCCTTTGCACTACCACGTATATATATATATAGGAGAAAATATAGCAGTTGAAAGAATCCTGGGAAAAGGCTTGAGTGGAGGAAATATAGGGTGCATGGTTAATGAGTGGAGGGAATATAGGAGAACACTTTTGCCCTCACGTTGCCCACGTCTCCACCAATTCACAACGTTCATCTTTACGCGCGTGACGGTCGTCACAGGTGGGTGACGGTTGTAATGCGCTTGAATAGCGCATTACGCTCGTCAATGATGTGTGACGAGCATTCTTCTAGTTGGGGATGCGTTACGGTCGTCACTGCTTCAAAATCTCCAAACTTTGCAGATTTGGTTCTTTTCTCTTCTGTTTATTGTCTAGCTTCCTTCATGTAGTCCTTTTTCATTGGTTTGAGTTGACAAATGTTGTACCTGTGAAAAGACACAAAAACCCGGGATAATCGGGAGTTAGATGACTCAATGTATTATAAAATCGGTAAAAAGCATAATAATTATATGATACGATTTGTCGTTATCAGAAGGTACCTTCATGTAACCCTGCCATAATTCTTTCTGCTTCGTTCTTGTCCACACACCGCAGTAAGGTTGAGTCATGGTTACGCTTTTAAAGGATACCATTACTGATGAAGAACTTCGCCGCGAACCTCCTCAGAAACTTCTTATCATTAACAGATGCACCCTCGGGGTATTCTTGAGCCTCAAGATACCTCTTTATCTCGTGAAACCAAGGTTTATCTGCCACCTCTTCAGTCTCGATATCACAATAATGTGCAGGTTCGTCCATCCTCTCGATGGTAATCCGGGGAGCTTCATTTTCCCACCTGACCTTGATCATAGAAGACATGGTAGCTAGCGCGTCCGCTAACTGATTCTCCTCTCTTGGGAAATGTTCAAAGGTTATCTCCTCGAAGTGCATAAGCAACGTCAAAACATACTCTTTGTAAGGAATAAGATTTGGGTGCTTCATATCCCACTCGCCTTTAATATGACTGATCACGAGAGCAGAATCTCTGAACACACTCAAGAACTTAATCCTCAAGTCAATAGCAGCTCGAAGACCCATGATGCATGCTTCATACTCCGCCATATTTTTGGTGCAGTTAAAACATAATCGGGCGGTGAACGGAGTATGACAACCTTCAGGAGATATGATCACGGTGCCAATGCCATTACCTAACGCGTTTGAGGCTCCGTAAAAATACATAGACCATCAGGATGCTTCCTCAGGTCCTTCATCTTGTCCAGGTTCTTCACTGTCGGTCACCAACATGATGTTCTCATCCGGGAATTCGAAGTTCATGGATTGGTAATCATCTACGGCCCGATGCGCCAAATGATCCGCCAACAAACTTCCCTTGATTGCTTTTTAGGTTGTGTATTGGATGTCATACTCAGTTAAGATCATCTGCCATCTTACTATTCTTTCGGACAAGGCAGGTTTTTTGAAGATATACTTGATTGGATCCATCTTTGATATCGATAAGGTGGTGTGAGTCGGCATATACTGTCTCAGCCGGCGAGCAGCCCATGCCAAAGCGCAGCAAGTTTTATCGAGCAACGAGTATCGGGTCTTGCAGTCGGTAAACTTTTTGCTAAGGTAGTAAATAGCATGCTCTTTTTGGCCAGACTCATCATGTTTCCCCAGCATGCACCCCATTGAGTTGTCCAACACTGTCAAGTATAAGATCAAAGGTCTTCCTTCGACTGGAGGCATCAGAATTGGTGGCTCTTGGAGATATTCTTTGATCCTTTCGAAGGCGGCCTGGCCCTCATCATTCCACTTTACCACTTGATCTTTCTTCAACAGCTTGAAGATTGGCTCACAAGTAGCAGTCAGATGTGAAATGAATCGGGCGATGTAATTCAGACATCCCAAGAAGCCTCTAACTTCTTTTTCTGTATGGGGAGACAGAATCTCCTGTATAGCCTTCACCTTTGCGGGATCCACCTGAATACCTTTATCACTAACGACGAAACCCAATAGCTTACCAGACCTTACCCCGAAGGTGCACTTGTTCGGGTTTAACCTCAGCTTGTACATCTTCAACCTGTCGAACAGTTTCTGGAGATGGTCGAGGTGTCCTTCTTCAGTCTGGGACCTTGCAATCATGTCATCAACGTAAACCTCGATCTCATGGTGAATCATGTAGTGGAACAAAGCAACCATGGCGCGCTGATACGTTGCCCCAACATTCTTCAACCCGAAGGGCATTACCTTGTAACAGAAGGTGCCCCACTGTGTAACAAAAGTTGTCTTTTCCATGTCTTCGAGAGCCATCTTAATCTGATTGTAACGAGAAAAACCATCCATAAAGGAGAAGACCTTATGTTGTGCGGTGTTGTCGACCAGAACATCGATATGAGGAAGAGGGAAATCATCTTTAGGGCTCGCCCTGTTCAGATCTCTGTAGTCTACACACATACGTACCTTACCATCCTTCTTCGGCACCGGAACCACGTTAGCAACCCACTGTGGGTAAGAAGTGACAACTAGAAATACGGTGTCAAACTGTTTCATGACCTCAGCTTTGATTTTCTCAGACATTTCGGGGCGCATACGGCGAACCTTATGCTTTATCGGAGGACAGTCTTCTTTATTTGGCAGGAGATGTACCACAATATCAGTGTCCAGACTAGGCATATCTTCATAAGACCAGGCGAAGATCTCGACATAGTCGCGTAGCATCTGCATCAACCGTTGCTTGGCACTAGGCTCCAGATTTGCACCTATCTTGACCTCTTTCCTGTCTTCCTCCGTACCCAAATTTACTGATTCCACTGGCTCTTCATGAGGCTGTATAGCCCTCTCTTCCTGTAGCAGCAATCTAGCAAGCTCCCCAGGAACTTCACAATCATCCTCACCTTCGTCTTCGGCTTGGTTGATCGGATTCTCGAAGTCATAATTGGCAGTAGCAGAGTCGTTATCAATGGGATCCATAGTGGATGTGGATCTGCATTATGATATTTGAGTGTGTGTAAGACAATAGCTGTTTTGATAAAGTGAGAGACAGAAAAGAAAAACAAGGAGCGCAAAATTTGTAATGCAAGAAACGTCCAATGCTTTATTGATGATATGTGAAAATGACAAATAATAAGCCCTCACAAACAAAGCCAAGGTGCCTTGGGCAAGGCACCAGGCTGTAAAGTTTCAAATTGTCTGTTACAAATCTCAAAACAAAAGTCTATTACTGTGTAATAAAAGAAACGGGCACGAAGTCCTTCGCCGTCCAGTTGTTCAAGCCACCGTTGGCAGTCGGGTAAATCCAGCTGCCGATATCTGACTCTTTTTCATCATCTTCAATTGCATTCACTCCCGGATTACTGATGTGCAGAGGAGGTCTTCCAATCTGCGCGCATCGAACAACCCTTTGAGCCTCTGCAGTAAAGCCCAAACCAAACTTGTTAGTTTTGTGTGTGAAGTCAGGGAGTTGTCCCTAATTTGCACACCCACCTTGATTAATAACAGCCCTGGCATCCTTGAGAGAAGCCATCTTCATTGGAGGTTTGTCAGCAGCAACTTCAGTCGATGCCAAAGTCTGGGGAACTTCTTCAAAGTTCTGACACGGGGTTTCAATGAACTCTCCATCCATTTCCACATACTAGAAGGAGTTAAGATGACTCACCATGTACTCCTCTTCACCTTGTACCATAACAATCTTCCCTTTTACTGGATATTTCAACATCTGATGGAGCGTAGAAGTCACAGCCCCAGCCTTATGAATCCAAGGGCGACCCAACAAGCAAGAATAAGATGGTCGGATATCCATCACATAGAAAGTAGAAGCAAAAGTCTGAGAGCCAACTTTAACAGGGACGTCCACCTCCCCGTGCACCATCCTTTTCGACCCATCGAAAGCCCTAACCATAATATTACTCGGCTTCAGAACCAAACCTTCACAGTCTAGACGGTCTAATGCCTTCTTTGGTAAAACATTTAATGATGACCCATTATCCACCAGCACGTGAGCCAAAGTAGTGCCCCTGCACTTGATCGAGACGTGCAGAGCATCATTATGATTTCTTCCTTTAGCAGTCAGATCTGCATCTGAGAAACCCAAACCATTGTCGGCAGTCAAACTAGCTACACAGTCTTTGAATTGATCAGCAGAAGTCTCCTGCGGCGCATGCGCAGTTTTGAGGAAAGCAATTAAAGCCTTTGCATGGGCTTCCGAGCATAATAACAAGGATAACATGGAGATTTTTGACGGGGTCTGCCCCAGCTGCTCGACTATGTTGTAGTCGCTCTTCTTGATGATCTTCAGAATTTCCTCTATCTCCTGCTTAGAGGTTTCTACAATAATCTTCTTAGGTGCCTCCGTTTGGGCAGGCTCACCTGTAATTTCTTTTCCCCGAGTGTCAGATGACTCAGCGACAGGAGTGATAACTGGAGTAAGAATCGGAACAGTAGCTGATGTATTGGCAGATGGAATGGCAACAGGTTTTTGAACAGTCGGAGAGGAAATCTTAGGAGAGAAGAGTCTTCCACTTCTGGTGACCTTGCTAGACCTGACAATATTGCCGATATCAGTATCAACTTCCTCATCTTTAAAGTCTTGTTTAATTCCATGGTAGTACACATCAGCCCCGTAGTGCCAAGGGACGGCCTTATCCGAAGTGTATGGGATAGGACCAGGGATAGTAATGATCAACAGAGCGATTTTCGGAACATATGTAATCCTAACAGGCTTTCTCGAGGAAGCCTTGGAAGAATTAGCGGAAATGGTTATGATGGAAACATCTTCAACTGGAATCAATGGAGTCAAGGTCTTCTCAAACAGGATCTCCTTGTTATCCATCAGGCGCTGAACACCTGACTTTAATAAATGAAAACCAGCAGGTAGAATTGAACATAGGTGGCAACCTTCGCCACAGCCCAGAAATAAATCGGCCAACAAAAGATTCTTCTTCACTATCATCAAAGGAGTAGAGATGCCTTCCACAGAGGTCACAAACAAATCATCATCCACAACATTTACTCCATGACCATGCTTGGGCATAGGAGCAGTTATGACATTGGGTTTCTCTGGGGCTTCAAACTTGATCTCTTTAGCTTCAATCAAATCTTGCACTTTATTCCTCAAAGCCCAACAGTTATTCGTATCATGGCCCGGGATATCGGAGTGATAGGCACAGCGGGCGTTTGGATTATATAGCGGAGATGTGGTGCTGGGATTCTTCAGAGCTTCCCTCAGAGTTTCCAGATTGGTTTTCAACAATTGTGGTAGAATCTGGGACAAAGTCATATTAAGCCGAGTGTACTGTCTTTGCGACCTCTCCATTCTTTGCTGATTGTTGGGTTGTGGGGAAACAGTGGGTCTTGATATTACTACCGCATTCACTGCTTGACGGCGTTTAGGTTAGTTTTGGCTCCTCGAGCCATAGACTGCACTAGCTTCTTTCTAACCAACAAAAGGCTTCTTTACTGTACTAGATGACACATCCTTCTGTATCTTGCCGCTTCTGATACCAGCTTCTACTCTTTCACCAGTCAAAATCAATTCAGTAAACCCAGATGGAGAACTGCCGATCAGATGATTGAAAAATGGACCAGACAACGTCCCAAGAAACATATCAACCAACTCCGTATCAGAAAAAGGGGGTTGGACTCTTCCATCCAGATCTCTCCACTTCTGAGCATAGTCCTTAAAGCCTTCGCTTGCACCCATAGACATACTCTAAAGCTGAGTAGAGTGGGAGAAAGGTCGGCATTATATTGGTACTGCTTGTAGAAAACAGCAGCAAGGTCCTCCCAGTTGCGGACATTAGCTCCTTCCAATTGATAAAACCATTCAAGTTGAGTCCTTGACAGACTATCTTGAAAGAAGTGTACCCACAGATTCCTATCAGCAGTGTAAGGTTGAATTTTTCTGACGTATGAGCAGAGATGGAGTTTTGGACAGGATACTCCATCGTACTTAGCAAAAACTGGAGCTTTGAACTTGTGAGGGATTACCACCCCCGATGCTAGTCCCAAATCTCCGAAGTCCAACCCAGGAACCTTCTGAATCTCCATAGCACTTAGATGGTCCTCAAGTTGTTTGTACCTATCCTCAGTAGGAGGGTACTGTTCATCATCAAAGTCAGTATCATTATCAGAGACCACAAGACTAGGACCTTTTTCTTCTTCTTGATTCTCTCCTCCTTTGGATGAATGAGACAGACCAGCTTCCTCTCACAACCTATTCCTAAATCGGTGACCCATATTCAGAAGAACCACATTCTTCTTCTTCTTCTTTTCCTTCTTTAGGATGAGAGTCTTCAAATCTTGTTGCCCTTTAGCCAGGTTCAAGAACATCTCCTAGAATTGAGCATTATGTGCCTGAAGAGCTTTGATGGCTTGATCGGTAGGCATTTCAGAAGACATTTTGTGCTGAAATAAACAACGAAGAAGATGAGAAACATGTAATGGTACCTGTAATGATGTGCATGATAATGGAATGCGTATGAAATGATTTCAAAGACTTTGGGAGATTTAAATTTGTAAGACAAAAATAAAACACACTTTATTAGATTAACTTGTAAAAATGTTTAATAATGCCTTTAAGGCGTTACAAAAAGAAATAACTGAAAAGCAAATTTAAACTAGAAACAATAAAAGACATCATAAATCCCATGGTCGTTTCCCCTTCACGCTGACGTAGTCATTGATTGTCCTTTCATTCTCAAGTTGCCTCGTGATCTTCAAGATCTTCCTTTCTTGCTCATGATACTTCTCCCGGTAGGTATCCCTCTCTTCCTTCAACTGAATCCAGGATCTCTTCAATTCCCAAAGATCAGTAGGCATGTATGGATAAAGGACCGTATAAGGAACACCTTCTTCATTGGTATGCTCCACAATCACTGGCAGCACAACTTCATAGGGCATCCCAAGCTTCTGAGCACGAGCTCGGACCCACTGGAGATAAGGTTGCATAGCGAGAGAAGTCTTTGGTCCTAGCTCGTGAGGTTCAAACCTGTTCACCATGCCCCAAGCTCGTATGAACCTTCGGTGATGCTCATTAGTGTCTTCCTTGTAGTCAAAGGAAATATCCTCAAGAAGTAGCTCATGGGGACCGTCTCTCCGGGCACGACCAAACTGTCGTAAAGCCAAACAAGGACTGTAGGTTATTCCTCCTTTGATTCCAAGCAACGGGACATTAGGGTATCCTCCATATCGATCAATGACAGCAACCTTTTCCATATCTTTAGAACTCCAAATAATGTCCGTATGAGCAAGGGACATTATCCTGTAGGACCAACCTAAACCTTCCTCATTTTTCAATACAGACTTGGGGAGGTGCGAAATAAACTACCTCGCCAGCAGCGGCATACAACACATAAGGGTCCCTCTTCTTCGCACAGTACGAGTGTAGAGGGCATGTAGGATATCACCAAGAAGAGTATGCACAAGATTGCGGGACAGGAAGATCTTAACCGTATTCACATCTATGAAGGAATCTGGATTCGAGAAAAGAACCAAGCCGTAGATGAGGAGAGCCAAAATGTCTTCAAAAGCCTGAAAGTTATCCCAGAACTGTTGAGCTTGATCCATCTGAAACTTAGCCAAGAAACCTTTAACCCCACTCCGTGTCTCCCAATTGTATACTACATCAACCCTTTTTAGATGTAAGGCTGAAGCAATGTCCTCAGGTTTGGGAACCTCTTCCAAACGTGTGAAGGGTGTCTGCTCGAGGATGGATATGCCCAGTAAATAAGAAAACTCCTCCAAAGTGGGAACTAGCTGATAATCCGGGAAAGTGAAGCAATGATGCACCAGATCGAAGAACTGGAAACGCACACTCATCATCTGCTCATCAAACTTTGAGGTAACCAAGCTAAGAAGCTGACCATGTCTCCTAATGAATGAAGAAGTGTCAGAAATCCTTGAGGCTAAATCTTTGAGTTGAGCAGGTATTTGCACAAAGTTAACTCGGATGGTGTTTCTGCGCATAGAAGCCATAATCTGCAAAACAGAACAAAGATAAATCCCTTCGGTCTTTGAAATGGCTAGTGTAATGAAGTATGCATGCTATGTTATGATGCATGATGTCATGGTAAAGCACACAACATGTATAGCAGATAACAAACATGGTAAAGGCAAATAAGTCAAACAAGAGCCCTTAAGTTTCAGGCTTGCATGGGATCTAGGTACTACCCTCTTGAAGTTCAGTTGGTTCAACCTGTCCTAATAATAGTAACTGGGTTCTAGAGGTTCTCAATATCATTGACCATCCTCCATCGGTCATGGTTTCAGCTCACGCAATCTTTTCTTGCAGCCGGAACTATCTCAAGAGTATGGTCTCAATGAGTGTAGTATCGAGTATCAACCAGTTCTCAGCTTTATACCGAGGCCGGCTATCTCACTACTTCCTATGGCCAAGTTGGTCAATTATAGGTTCTAAGGTCAGTTTATGCTTAACGACACACATAGCAGCCCCGTATTCTCCTCGTTTCTCCACAAGAGATACCGATACCAACCAATGTGCCACATCAACGTAGCTACTAATTCAACCGTATCGGTCTACGCCGTACAGTTCCCTCATAGTTTATTGCTACTTACCTAAAAGGTGTCCCCAGATCCGGGTTAGGATCTATAGTAACTCCAATACAAAGCCCACAAAAATAAAGCAATCAAATCAAACAATATAAGCAAATATGATGAACTAATCCTAAGGTACACCCCACTTATTTTGTCCCCAACAGAGTCGCCAGTTCTGTCATACGGTGGCAGAACCGACTATTTTAGGAAAATGCTGGTTTGTGTTTTGTGTTTATGTTCACAAAATGTCGCAGTAAGTAAGAATCGCCACCAACTTTTATTTTATCCAACAAGGAAAGGACAAAAGCACAAAAAATTCCTTTTTTCGAGATTTTGAGTACGGGGGGGGGGGGGGGGGGTAGATTATAGAAAAGGAAGGTATTAGCACCCTTTCTATCCGTGGTTTTCCACGGGCTCATAGGTACTTGCTCATCATTTTAAAAATTGCTTATGTGTTTGTGTGATTTGAAAAGTTTTTTTTTTGTTTTACTTCGATTTAACCCTTGCTTCTGTCTTCAAGGGTGTTACGAATTCGTTTTGAAAACTTTGTTTGAAAAAAGTGTAAGTGTGGGAAAAGTTTGATTTGATTTGAGCAAGTACCTACTAGCATCTACCTACTCGAAAAAATGAATGTTTCTGTTCTTGTTTCCTTTAGACAATGCTATCCCACTATTAGTGAGTAGGTAGCACCATCATTGGAGTTTTAAGGGCCAATTCGAAAAGGGACGTACGAACACTAAAGCAATGTTAGGACGTCTTAGTAATAACCCTAAAGTCTTAAGATCATATTCGAGGCAACAATTCTGAGGCAACCTTTCCGAACGGGACATTTGATCTTTTAGACAAAAGAGCGACCACTAAAATATCCTATACTCAATGATCGTTTACCGAAGGCAACCGAAGTGGGAGTATAACCTAGGAGTGCGCATGTGCGAGTGATTCAATTTCAAGTTTATTATCTTTGCACATTTAGGGTTTGCTAACCGTTTTAAAAATTTACATACAGTCTTGTCATGCAACCCTATTATCATACACCTAACAGTTAATATTTGCGGAAATTAAAATGCGGAAAATAAGGCTACGCTATTACAAGGCTTCGGGTATTAATTACATAGCCAAAAAACCCGTCAAAACGATAAATAAAAAGAAAAAGTCCTAATTAATCTATTACATCCTGTGAGCAATTACATTAATATGGTAAAAATAAGTAAATGCGCGATGAATCGAGAACGAGAGAAAAATAGGTGTGATCGGTGGATCTGGAACTGACTGTTTAACGCTGGTTCGCGAAATGTCGCGGAAGCAAGAGTCGCCACCGTCTTTTATTTTCTCCAAATGGAAAGGACAAAAGCACAGAAAAATTCCTTATAGAGATTGCTCTCGGTTCGGGAGGTAGATTATAGAAAGGGAAGGTGTTAGCACCCTTTCTATCCATGGTTATCCATGGGCTCTTAGATACTTGCTCATTTGTGTTTTCAAAATGTTTTGTTTGCTTTTCAATGTGGGTTTAAAAAAGTTTCTTTGAAAAATTTCAGTTCGACTCGTACGTCAGAGTGTTTGAAAAATTTGCTTTTGAAAGCTTTTGAAAATGTGTTGGTGAAAAGATGTTTGATTTGTTTTTGAAGAGAGCAAGTATCCTTGAGAACCTACCTACCCTAAGGAATTCGTCTGTGTAAATGTCCTTAAAGTAATGCCATCCCACCATTGAGAGGTAGGTAGCACCACCGTTGGAGGTGTTCGGGTCAATTCGATTTTAGGGACATGGTGATCACCAGAGCAATGAGAAGACACCTTAGAAGCTACCCTCATGCCAGGTTCCCGGATCATGAGGACTTACTAAGACGTCCTCTACTCGACGACCACCTTTCGAAAGGCAACAGTGAGGCGTACCCTAGGGGTGGTGTGTACGAATTGTGTGTCATGTTTCATTTATTTGTCTTGTCATGTTCATTGTGATCTACGCTTGATTTTATTTAAGGCCATTCATTCTTGCATGCTTATTTAACAGTTAAAAGTTGCGGGAAAATAAATCTACAACTATTACAAATGGCGCGGGTCCACATCGCCAAAATTAAACCGGACCCGATTTAGCGGAAAAATAAATAATGCGAAGAAATAAAGTGCGAAAAGTAAATTACATGGCTTAGGGATATTTACAAAATTATAAGAAGCGGTAATAAAATAAATGCGCAATTAAATGATTAATGACGGGCGTTGGACCCCTTTTGCAAATAATTAAAAGTTAATGAGCATTAAAAATAAAATAATAAAAAAAGAAATTAAATATTTTTGATATTTTGTATTTTTTAAGATTTAAAAGAAAAGGAGTTAATAAAAATTAAATTAAGAAGCAAACCCTAATTCTAATATTTTTTAGTTATTAAGAAAGAATTAAAATAAAATCTAAATTAAACCTAAAATTTATTATGTACGATTTAAATATGAAAATAAATAAATAAATAATAATTATTATGGTGAGAAAAAAAAAAGAAATAAAAAGAATTAACAATTAACCTAAATTCTACATTTTTGGATTTTTTATTAAAAAAGGAATTACAATTAAAACCTAATTACTCTACATAATTTATATTCTAATTTATTTATGAAAATAATTATAATGAAATAAATATTGTATTTTTTGTATTTTTTGATTTTTATAATGTTTTTATATTTTTGTTAAAATAGTTAATTAAAACAAATAATTAAAATAAACAATCAATTAAAATAAATAAAATAAAAAAAAGAAATCAAACCAGAGTGGGGTGCTGTCCCCAATTTAGGAGGTTCAAATTTAATAGGCCTGGCCCAATAAGCATGGAAGTTCGTTGACTTCTCCAATCAGATATGATGCGTTGACTGTTGTATATGACGTTCTTTGAATCCTGACCCTTGATTTGCAGGCAACTGGACGCGTGTTCCCTGGATTTTGAGCGTGCATGGTATGCTCTAATGAGGAATCTGCATGGGAATTGATTTGGAAAAATAATATGGAATTATTCAGACCTGGGGTTCGAACCCAGGTCTTGGAGATTGCACACTTCTATCCCTGCCACTGAACCACGTTATCTTCATTTAATATATATTAACAACTAAATAACAAAAAGCAAACGCGTTGATGGCCTGGAAAAGCGCGCGCGTTTTTAAACGCACCAATCAATACGTGACACGGCCTCGTCTTCTTCCCCTTCCCTGTAAAACAAAACTAATAGGCAACGTTTTTTGCAGTGTTGCGTTAGGGCCTTTTGAAAAAATAGCGAATAGCTCCCTATGAATCATAAATTTATCGCGAGGGATGTGTCTTATTCAGAAGAACACACTGAATGCAACCATGGTGATTTCAGTGGCCAATTTTACTGTATTGATAAAGCCCCAATTTTGAGAACCTGAAAACCTAGAAAACGCACATGGTGGATTCGTGTTTATGCCACAAAAATTCAATTAACTATCATGGTTAGTTCACAAACTTCACAAGGAGTAAGAATATACAAATAAAAATGCAAAAGGATGTCTAAATCATGCTATGCGATTTCAAGATGTTCTTGATACGGTTTGAGGTTCAGATACCAGTTCAAGGCGTTTGAGTTGATGCCAATGGTTGGAATATGTCCAGGAATGTATGAGAATGCTAATGGGATCAAAATCGAAGCTTGAATTGACCTCTAATGCACTTTTCAGTTTTGAGTTTTTTTGTCAATTTTCAAGAATGCAAGAGTGTGTTATGCGCAGCTTTTTCTTTCTTGGATGATTAGGGTTATGTTCTGATCATATATGGAGCATGTTAGGTCAAGAAAAATTGTATAAAATCTTATGCATTGATGATTTCATATATTTGATTTTGGCAAATCTTCTTCATATCTTTTTTTCATGTTCTTTGTGTCAATTAGGTCCAAATCAATCCAAAACTTTCCTAAATGGGATATGCACGAAATATTGGATCAAAACATGTATAAAAAGATTTTTTTTGGTTAAGGTTTATATTTTTCATGAATTAAAATCATTTAAATGAATATAAATTAATATTAATTCAAATAAATAATTAAAAAATATGAGAATACTTCCCTTTGGGCCTAGTGGTCGTGCATAGGCTTGGCATGAAGAAATTTGGAAGATAATTGGGCCCATTTGCATTTTTAGGCCTTTTGCATCAATGTTGACTTTCAAAAATTTCCAAAAATTTCCCAACTTCTACAAGGCATAACTTGGTCAATTTTTAAGCTTTTCACATGTTCTTGGACATTTTGGAAAGGTCTTTGAGTCCTTTAACCAATGCCTTTGGTCCCATGTCATTTTGATTCACCAATCTCAAGTTATGGCCTTTGACTTAAAGTCACTTTTTGTTGACTTTTGAAAATGACCTATAATGTTGAAATTGATAACTTTTTGTGAGAGCATTTCTTGGACTTGGAACATGAAGATGAATTGTAGGAAATGTCTTTCTCTTCAAAATGAGCTTTGGATGGAATTTTTCTGATAATCCATGTGAAAGTTATGCCCTGGTCAATTTCTGTTGACTTTTTCAACTGTCCAAATATAGCAACTTTTGCATCTTTGATGATTTCTGAGCCAAATTTTGAGAATCATGATCAAGCATTGATCAAATGATGTTTGTGGCTTCAAAATGATATATTGACCAAAAATTTGAACTTTTGACTGCCAAATGACCATTTTGCCCCTACAGTTGACTGTAGTGCAATCTAGGGTTTTGACTGTGCAATCTTGAGCTGAATGCCTTGAAACTTGACATGAGGATATTTGACCATCTTTATAGGCATATGAGACTTGATTGGGCCTTTGAAAAGTTCATTTGCTTGACTAGAACTTAAACCCTAGTTTTGACTGTCTAGGAGACAGTTGAGCTGCACAACCCTTGGGGCATTTTGTGACCTTGACTTTGACAATTCTTGATGAATATGGGAGGGCAAATTTTGGGGTACAACAGTTGCCCCTGTTCAATCTTCTTAGACCTGAGGATGCAGATTGGCTGACGTGCCTTTCGTAATCCGAGGGCAAAAGATGATTGAACACTAAAGTGCCCAGAAATTTGCGCTCACATAGTAGCGGTGATGATGAGGGAATGGGCTTATAGATGCCATTTGGAGATTGCTGGCTGGGATGATGGGCTTATAGATGCCATCTGAATGCTGATTGCGTAAGAGATTCCTTAGCGAGAACCTGCATACCTGCAAAGCAGAAAAATGAGTACCTGACACGTTGCAGGAGCTGATTTTAGATGCTTGATATAGATATGTCCTGACTGGTTACAGGAACTGAGTCTGGAGCTTCAAACGTTGATGAATGAACCAGGGATGGTTACTGCCTTAGCCTGAATGATAAGTGAACCTTGGATGATTTTAACTTCAACAACGCTCGTTGAGAAAATCTTGATGAGGATTACCATCTTCGTAGTGTCAGGAAGAGAACCAAAGGACATTATAATTTCGAAGGGAGTCACCTTACTCACCGCTGGAGAGGGAACTATATTATAATCTGAAAGGAGATATCACCTCACGCTCATGCCGGAGAGGGAAACATCTGAAGAAGGAATTACCACCTCACACGCCGTTGGAGAGGGGACCATAAGAGAATATCACCTCACGCTCATGCCGGAGAGGGGAACATCTGAAGAAGGAATTACCACCTCACGCTCACCGTCGGAGAGGGGACCACAAAAGACTATCACCTCACGCTCATCGTCGGAGAGGAAAACATCTTGAAAAAGGAATTACCACCTCACGCTCACCGTCGGAGAGGGGACCACAAAAGACTATCACCTCACGCTCACCGTCGGAGAGGAAAACATCTCGAAAAAGGAATTACCACCTCACGCTCACCGTCGGAGAGGGGACCACAAAAGACTATCACCTCACGCTCACCGTCGGAGAGGAAAACATCTCGAAAAAGGAATTACCACCTCACGCTCACCGTCGGAGAGGGGACCACAAAAGACTATCACCTCACGCTCACCGTCGGAGAGGAAAACATCTCGAAAAAGGAATTACCACCTCACGCTCACCGTCGGAGAGGGGACCATCTTGAAAAAGGAATTACCACCTCACGCTCACCGTCGGAGAGGGGACCACAAAAGACTACTTTAACTTCAACAACGCTTGCTGAGGAAAAATCTTGGTGACCTCAACAACGCTCGTTAAGGAAATCTTGGGTGACTTTATCTTCAACAACGCTCGTTGAGAAAAATCTTGGGTGTCTTCTACTGGGATAAGAACCAGGGAGATCTTAGGGTCGATTTGACTGGACCGGTCTAGGTTTTGAAATGTGATTGAGAATTTAAACTGCATCTTTCCTGAAAGGTAAAAGTCAGTCATATGCAATGCATGATATGCAATGACGTTCTTGATGTAAATGAGACTTGTATGATATGATGTGTCTATGCATGCTATAATGATGTATGTGACGTTTTATGAATGTATGTTTTTGTCTAGGAAAGTAAATCCTTGACAGGCGCTAGGAAGTCGTATCCTGGGCTGATGTTGAGGTATTGATTTCCCTTCCGCTGGGGATGGTAGTTGCAAGAATACTGGTAGGAGAAGATAACTCTGTTGAGGAATAAACTTGGAAAATGGAAGATTCTGCGGGGAGAAAAGATACTCTGACGACCATGCTAGGAAGCGGTACTCTGTGGGGAGAGAAATGCTTTGCTGAATTATTGAGAACGACTTGCTGAGGAAACCCTTGTTGTATAGGAAGCGTTGATAGACTTCGCTGGGGTAGGAAGGCTTTGTCGACGACGCTCTTCCCGTGGCTTCTGGCTGAGGATAACCCAGTTATATCCTGTTAAGGAAATAATTCTTTAAATAAAGCCGGGCGATGCGTTCGTGCTCTGCGAGGGGATAAGCTTCCAGAATCTACTGGGGATAAGCTTATTGCTTGGGGATATGAGTCCCAACTTCCTGGGGAAACTGTATTGGACTCCTGGGGAAGTTTTGTTATGCAGGGGAAGTGACTGAGATACCGCCGGGGAACAATCTTGAGGCCAAGACTGCCGGGGATGCTTGTATTGAATATGTGCTGCTGCTGGGGAGGTTGAGATCTACGGGAGGATACTCAATTTCCTTGACAATCTGATAATAGCTTGGAGAAGAAGGTATTGTTTTTACTGAACCACTCCCTGGGGATTTAAGAGGTACCGGTTATGTTCTTTAGCTGAACCTATCTTGGCACCTTGGGGGATAGAACCATTAGATTGCTCTTAGGTGACTCCTTATTGCCCCTGTTTCTGAGGTGAGAGAGAAAGACCTATGAGGTGCTGATAGTTATTGACGGACAAACCTTCTTCTGGTAGGCAAGTGATATGAATGACAGGACATAGTCGTACGCTTTGATCCCTAACTTTTGCCTGGACCGCCCTTTCGGGTTTTCAGTCCACCGGGATACCCATTTTTGCCCAAGCCGCCTTTTCAGGTTTTCGACTTGCCGGGTGTACAGATTTTTTTCATTTCATCCCTTCATTTTGCCCGAACCCTTTTGGTTCGCCGGGAAGTCCCTTATTTTTGCCTAGGTATGTCAACCTAGCGGGTCTTTGATTATGCGCAGTATTTTTTCGACTATGTCCGTGTCCTCAGGATGTAGGGAATTGCCCCTGTCAGAAGTGTTTTGTCATGCCATCAAAGGGTGTTTGATCAGGCAAGATTTGTTGCTGGAATGCCCCCAAGTGACTCAGGCGGAGATTTGCCCCAGGCTATTTGGCCTTTTGAGAGATTCTCCGAATCTTGATTGGACTGCCCCAGATAATGGACCATGGTCATGCCATGCCCTTTGATTGGAAGTGCTTCTGTTCATTAGGCATTCATCGTGCGAATTTCCCTGCTGTTCAAACAAAAAGTCATATGCCAACAAAGTTATGTTAAAAATGCAAAGCTTATGTCTGTCTTGAAGATTTTGAAAATGCATTCTTTTTCATAAAACAAGTGATTGTTTGTAAAACGTGATGTCAACTCCGTATTTTACCGTAGGCCTTCAGGAGTCAGGATACCTTTCGTAACAGTATGCTTTCGAACTAACCCATGCTTCAGCTAGGACTTTTGAGGGTTATAACGTGGCCTGGTTCACGGTTTAAGAAACAAAGGATAAAGGCTCAAATTTTATTTGTACCCACCCGCTCTTCGTGATGTTCTCCAAACCTAAACTCAGTTGATCGTACGTTAGACCTCGTTCGAGTCTTTGCTTTGATTTTCCGGTGATGGTTCAAACATTGATGATTTATTCTGACTAGGCAGTTATTTTTTGTTGAGGGTTTGTGAGACCTCTTTCTTGATTTTTGTTATCCCTTTCTTTTTTTGTCTGAACTGTTTCCTTTTTGGAATTACAGTCAGCGGGATGCCCCAGTTTTATAAGTCCCTTTTTATAGGTTTTGACTTCTTGGGCTTTTTGTTTATGATTTTGGATGACTGCCTATCCTTTTGATTGTGTTGAACCATCACTGTCTTTGTTCGTTTTGTAAAGATCTCTTCGGTGCCATTCGTCATGCACTTGGACCAACTGAGAGGACTACCCTGCCCCGGGTTATGATAAAGGGTTTTAATTTTCGAAAATAGAAACTCCTACTTCTTTGGCTCTGATGGGTTGACGAGGGATTATCATCCTTATAACTCCAGTGTTTAGGGATTGAAACAATGCCTGTACCTCATCAGCGGGGTCTGTTCAAAAGCATACTGTAGATTATGGTATTGTTTTCGTCATCCTCCCTCAAGAGGCTTAGAATTTTAGATCAAGAGTTGACATCAGAAAAAATATGAAAATAATATGAGAATAATTGGCATTTAGTGAATACGAATATATTGATTCAAAATAGACATAAGCGATGCATTAATGTGATAACAATGTTTAACATGAATAAATGTTTGAACGGTCAAAAGAAAACACAACTTGAACATTCGAATGAACAAAAGTTTCTTAGTCTCGGAGCTTGTCACTTCAACTGATGATCCTTGGAGGAATGGTAGAAAAATTCAACCTGTCCATCTTGTGTGAACTCCACTGTCCCTTCATCGATCAGGTTCTGGATTTTGTTCCTCAGCTCCCAACATTCATTGGTGTCATGTCCTGGGCTAGCAGAGTGGTAGGCACATCTCTTATTGGGGTCATAGGCAGGAGATGCTGTGTTGGGATTCCGGGGACGAGCCTTTAATGTGATTAGATTCAACCTCAATAGGCGTTGCAAAGCTTGAAACAGCGACATGTTGAGCTGGGTGAATTGCCTCCTGGGCTTGTCTGGCTGAACTCGGTGAGGTTGGCGTTGAATTTGTGGCACTGGAGTCATTTGAGGAACTTTCCCTTTATCCTCTTGTCTCGAGGATGATTGGATGATGAATGGCTTTTTACCCTCAGATGTTTGCCCCAGTAGGTCACCCTGAAGCAGTTGGTTGAAGAGAAACCAGAGCTCCTCTTGTCTTTGAACTAGACGGTGAATGATATTCCTCTGCCCCAGCATCTGGGCTTTCATAGCATCCATCTCAGCTTGTAGGTGTTCCAACTTTCCATCCTCAGCATTGCCCCTGGCGGAGGTCTCTGTGAGAAGTGTCCTTAGCTCCTCCTGCCCCTCGGATAGATTCAGGAGGATTTCCCCGAACCGAGTCTCTTGAGCAAGAAAGTCCTGGTTGTCTTGTGGGCGAGCCATTGCTGAAATAAACAGCGAGAAGGGTGAGTGACCTGCAACAAGGGATACCTGCTATGCAATGATGGGTATGATATGCATGCAATGTTTTCAAGGACCTCGCGGGGTAAACAAGAAAAATTGGTTAGCATTTGGATCCGGCAGTTTGATTGAAAGACCTTCATATTTGTTGAGAGTCTTTCTTCTAAGGGTCAAAGGCTCACCATATCCAGTGGGTCATAGCCTCTGACTTTAGTCATCGTGTCTGGTTTAGATTTCCAAACAACCTTGGTTAAGGGGACCTTCTTCAGGAGTCAGAGCTCACCATATCAAGTGGGTCATAGCCTCTGACGACCTTAGCTGGAGGAAAATAAATCCTCTTTGCCCCTTGCTGGGCAGTTGGTTTATCATGACCTGCATCACAAGCCCTTGAGATCCTTGAAATGGGTTAGGGTGTATGCAATGGTATGCAATGGTATGATGTCATGCTATGCATGGGGTAATGTGAGTAACTCTGTTATGAGTCCCGATTAAGGACTATAAACAGACCCTGCAAGGAATTCAGTATCCTGTTATGAGTCCCGATTAAGGACTATAAACAATACCTACAAGAAATTTGATAAACCCTGTCATGAGTCCTAGTTAAGGACTATAAACAAAACCTGCAAGAAATTTGGTCAACCCCGTCATGAGTCCTAGTTACGGACTATAAACAAGACCTGCAAGAAACTTAGTAAACCTGTCATGAGTCCCAATTAAGGACTATAAACAGAACCTGCAAGTGGTTAGTACACCCTATTATAAGTCCTAATTAAGGACTATGAACAAAACCTGCAAGAAATTTAGTGCACCCTGTCATGAGTCCTAGTTAAGGACTATAAACAGGACTTGCAAGAAACAAGTGTCAGGTAACAAGTACGCAAGTAGGCAAGTACGAAGGCACACAAGTCACACAAAAGAGCCCTTAGGGTTTAGGCCAGCATGAGGTCTGGGTAGTACCCTCTTTCAGTTTGTTGGTTAAGACCTGTCCTATCAAAGTAACCGGGTTCTTAGAGGATCCCAATATCATTGACTACCCTCGATCGGTCATAACTCCAGCATCGCAATCTTTTCTTGTGGCCAGAACCATCACGAGAGTTTAGCCTCAATGGGCGTAGCATACTGCTACTGTTTCTATTGGCCAAGTTGGGTCATTTAAGGTTCTAAGGTCTGTTGGTGCTTAATGACTCCTTAGAAGACCCATATTCTCCTCGTTGCGACACAAGGGATATCGGTACAGACTAAGGTGTCACACCAACGTAGCCACTGCTTCACCTGTGTCGGTCTACGCCGGACAGGTCCCTCACAGCTTATGCTACCTAAACAGGGTTTCCCCAGATCCGGGTTAGGATCTATGTATCTCCGATGCAACCCACAATAATAAAGCAAGCAAAACAATACAAGTGAAAACACAGTTATGACCTAGCCCTAAGGTACACCTCACTTTATAAAGGGTCCCCAGCAGAGTCGCCAGTTCTGTGATCGGTGGATCTGGAACTGACTGTTTAACGCTGGTTCGCGAAATGTCGCGGAAGCAAGAGTCGCCACCGTCTTTTATTTTCTCCAAATGGAAAGGACAAAAGCACAGAAAAATTCCTTATAGAGATTGCTCTCGGTTCGGGAGGTAGATTATAGAAAGGGAAGGTGTTAGCACCCTTTCTATCCATGGTTATCCATGGGCTCTTAGATACTTGCTCATTTGTGTTTTCAAAATGTTTTGTTTGCTTTTCAATGTGGGTTTAAAAAAGTTTCTTTGAAAAATTTCAGTTCGACTCGTACGTCAGAGTGTTTGAAAAATTTGCTTTTGAAAGCTTTTGAAAATGTGTTGGTGAAAAGATGTTTGATTTGTTTTTGAAGAGAGCAAGTATCCTTGAGAACCTACCTACCCTAAGGAATTCGTCTGTGTAAATGTCCTTAAAGTAATGCCATCCCACCATTGAGAGGTAGGTAGCACCACCGTTGGAGGTGTTCGGGTCAATTCGATTTTAGGGACATGGTGATCACCAGAGCAATGAGAAGACACCTTAGAAGCTACCCTCATGCCAGGTTCCCGGATCATGAGGACTTACTAAGACGTCCTCTACTCGACGACCACCTTTCGAAAGGCAACAGTGAGGCGTACCCTAGGGGTGGTGTGTACGAATTGTGTGTCATGTTTCATTTATTTGTCTTGTCATGTTCATTGTGATCTACGCTTGATTTTATTTAAGGCCATTCATTCTTGCATGCTTATTTAACAGTTAAAAGTTGCGGGAAAATAAATCTACAACTATTACAAATGGCGCGGGTCCACATCGCCAAAATTAAACCGGACCCGATTTAGCGGAAAAATAAATAATGCGAAGAAATAAAGTGCGAAAAGTAAATTACATGGCTTAGGGATATTTACAAAATTATAAGAAGCGGTAATAAAATAAATGCGCAATTAAATGATTAATGACGGGCGTTGGACCCCTTTTGCAAATAATTAAAAGTTAATGAGCATTAAAAATAAAATAATAAAAAAAGAAATTAAATATTTTTGATATTTTGTATTTTTTAAGATTTAAAAGAAAAGGAGTTAATAAAAATTAAATTAAGAAGCAAACCCTAATTCTAATATTTTTTAGTTATTAAGAAAGAATTAAAATAAAATCTAAATTAAACCTAAAATTTATTATGTACGATTTAAATATGAAAATAAATAAATAAATAATAATTATTATGGTGAGAAAAAAAAAAGAAATAAAAAGAATTAACAATTAACCTAAATTCTACATTTTTGGATTTTTTATTAAAAAAGGAATTACAATTAAAACCTAATTACTCTACATAATTTATATTCTAATTTATTTATGAAAATAATTATAATGAAATAAATATTGTATTTTTTGTATTTTTTGATTTTTATAATGTTTTTATATTTTTGTTAAAATAGTTAATTAAAACAAATAATTAAAATAAACAATCAATTAAAATAAATAAAATAAAAAAAAGAAATCAAACCAGAGTGGGGTGCTGTCCCCAATTTAGGAGGTTCAAATTTAATAGGCCTGGCCCAATAAGCATGGAAGTTCGTTGACTTCTCCAATCAGATATGATGCGTTGACTGTTGTATATGACGTTCTTTGAATCCTGACCCTTGATTTGCAGGCAACTGGACGCGTGTTCCCTGGATTTTGAGCGTGCATGGTATGCTCTAATGAGGAATCTGCATGGGAATTGATTTGGAAAAATAATATGGAATTATTCAGACCTGGGGTTCGAACCCAGGTCTTGGAGATTGCACACTTCTATCCCTGCCACTGAACCACGTTATCTTCATTTAATATATATTAACAACTAAATAACAAAAAGCAAACGCGTTGATGGCCTGGAAAAGCGCGCGCGTTTTTAAACGCACCAATCAATACGTGACACGGCCTCGTCTTCTTCCCCTTCCCTGTAAAACAAAACTAATAGGCAACGTTTTTTGCAGTGTTGCGTTAGGGCCTTTTGAAAAAATAGCGAATAGCTCCCTATGAATCATAAATTTATCGCGAGGGATGTGTCTTATTCAGAAGAACACACTGAATGCAACCATGGTGATTTCAGTGGCCAATTTTACTGTATTGATAAAGCCCCAATTTTGAGAACCTGAAAACCTAGAAAACGCACATGGTGGATTCGTGTTTATGCCACAAAAATTCAATTAACTATCATGGTTAGTTCACAAACTTCACAAGGAGTAAGAATATACAAATAAAAATGCAAAAGGATGTCTAAATCATGCTATGCGATTTCAAGATGTTCTTGATACGGTTTGAGGTTCAGATACCAGTTCAAGGCGTTTGAGTTGATGCCAATGGTTGGAATATGTCCAGGAATGTATGAGAATGCTAATGGGATCAAAATCGAAGCTTGAATTGACCTCTAATGCACTTTTCAGTTTTGAGTTTTTTTGTCAATTTTCAAGAATGCAAGAGTGTGTTATGCGCAGCTTTTTCTTTCTTGGATGATTAGGGTTATGTTCTGATCATATATGGAGCATGTTAGGTCAAGAAAAATTGTATAAAATCTTATGCATTGATGATTTCATATATTTGATTTTGGCAAATCTTCTTCATATCTTTTTTTCATGTTCTTTGTGTCAATTAGGTCCAAATCAATCCAAAACTTTCCTAAATGGGATATGCACGAAATATTGGATCAAAACATGTATAAAAAGATTTTTTTTGGTTAAGGTTTATATTTTTCATGAATTAAAATCATTTAAATGAATATAAATTAATATTAATTCAAATAAATAATTAAAAAATATGAGAATACTTCCCTTTGGGCCTAGTGGTCGTGCATAGGCTTGGCATGAAGAAATTTGGAAGATAATTGGGCCCATTTGCATTTTTAGGCCTTTTGCATCAATGTTGACTTTCAAAAATTTCCAAAAATTTCCCAACTTCTACAAGGCATAACTTGGTCAATTTTTAAGCTTTTCACATGTTCTTGGACATTTTGGAAAGGTCTTTGAGTCCTTTAACCAATGCCTTTGGTCCCATGTCATTTTGATTCACCAATCTCAAGTTATGGCCTTTGACTTAAAGTCACTTTTTGTTGACTTTTGAAAATGACCTATAATGTTGAAATTGATAACTTTTTGTGAGAGCATTTCTTGGACTTGGAACATGAAGATGAATTGTAGGAAATGTCTTTCTCTTCAAAATGAGCTTTGGATGGAATTTTTCTGATAATCCATGTGAAAGTTATGCCCTGGTCAATTTCTGTTGACTTTTTCAACTGTCCAAATATAGCAACTTTTGCATCTTTGATGATTTCTGAGCCAAATTTTGAGAATCATGATCAAGCATTGATCAAATGATGTTTGTGGCTTCAAAATGATATATTGACCAAAAATTTGAACTTTTGACTGCCAAATGACCATTTTGCCCCTACAGTTGACTGTAGTGCAATCTAGGGTTTTGACTGTGCAATCTTGAGCTGAATGCCTTGAAACTTGACATGAGGATATTTGACCATCTTTATAGGCATATGAGACTTGATTGGGCCTTTGAAAAGTTCATTTGCTTGACCAGAACTTAAACCCTAGTTTTGACTGTCTAGGAGACAGTTGAGCTGCACAACCCTTGGGGCATTTTGTGACCTTGACTTTGACAATTCTTGATGAATATGGGAGGGCAAATTTTGGGGTACAACAATAGGGTTTTGACCCCGTCTAACCTAATTGAAAGAAAAATTGTTTTTGGTTGTTTTTGATTATTTTAAGAAAATAAGGTTTTAAAATCAAATATGAACCTAATTAAATTAAATCAAGAAAATTATTTACATTTTGACCTACTTTTGTATTTTTGGTTATTTTTAAGAAAAGAAAATAGAAATTAAATTAAGCAAAAAATCTAGTTTCTAATTAATTTTAATTTATTTACAAAAGGAATTAGAGTTATCTAATAAATTAAATTAACTACCTAAATTAATTTTTTATTAAAAAAATAAAACCTAAATCTACTTTTGATGAAAAATTGATTTTATGATTTTATTAAAAAAGAATTAATTTTTGTGTGTTAATAAAATAATTTAAATAAATTAAATAAAAGAAAATATAAAAAAGAGAAAAGAGTATTGGGCCTATAATCAGCAATTTGGGGGGTGTGATAGCAGCTTCTAGGCCCAAAACAAACTGACCCACGTTGACTTCCAAGATTCCATGTTGTGCATTGACTATGGTGTACCATGGTCCTTCCTGTGATATCCTTCAGATCTGGCCTCCTAGAGATCTTATTGGTTGAGCCTTGAAGGCATATGATGGACCTCACGCTTATGTGCACACAGCGAGTTCTAGCGCGCGAGAAGGCTTGCTTTTGATTGCTATGGCTTCCTTGAGTGCCCAGGAAACGAAAGAGATGGCTTGGGAGTCTTGAAAATGCCTGGAAGTGCAAAATCAGATTATCACTTTCTTTGAGTTTTTTCAAGTTTGGTTCTTCCTCTCCACGCCTCCAAACCTTGTATTTTTTGTCTCCAATTGTTCACTATATATCAAAGGACGGATTAGGGTTACAAATATGCCTTCAATCTTTGTCCATTATGATTTTTGATCTTGATTTGATTTCCATGAAATTCTTTCCAAAAATAGGCCAAAATAAATCTTTTTGTGCACACCTATGCCTTGCACGATTTGATTCACTTGCTAGTTGTATATGGGACCTGAAATATGCACAAAATCTTGAGGTTTGAATGGTTTGGATATTTTCATGATTTATTTTGATTTAAATTGATTTAATTGAAATAAAAAATCAAAATAAATAGAAAAAATCAGACAAAGACAAGTGGAAAGAGCTAGGGCTCGTGGACCATGCTACCAACTCAAAACAAGTACAAAAAGTTAGGCCCATTTGACAAAAATTGCAATTTGAGGCACTTTTGACTTTTGGCAATTTTGCAAAAAGGTTCAACTTCACCAATGCATAACTTCTTCAATTTTGACTCTTTGAATGTGTTATTGGACTTTTTAGAAATCTTGAGATGTCCTATAAGCAACCCTTTTTGTCTCATCTCAATTGAGTCTTCCATGTTCATGTGTGAAGCTTTGACAAAAAAGGTGTTTTTGTTGACTTTTCAAAATGACCTATAATGTCCAAATTCATAACTTCTTGTGAATGCATATTTTGAACTTGGGAGATGAATATGGATTGTATGGAATTGCATCCTCTTCAAAATGATCTTTTGATGGGTCATTTCTCATGAAATATGAGAAAGTTATGCTTGGTCAAAGTTGAGTTGACTTTTCCTGCAAAACCCTAATTTAGCAACTTTTGGCTTTTGATGAATTGTGAGCAATCCTTGAGGAATCATGATCAAAACTTGATCAGATGATGAATAATACTTCAAAATGAGGATGTTGACCAAAAATCTTGAAGTTTGACTGTATGTGGGCCACAGTTGACTTTTGCCCTAGCACATTCGATTTTCAGGCTTTTGAGCAATTGACTGAGCAAACTTTTTCTGCAAGGCTTGAAACTTGACATGGATGATCTTGAGAACATATTAGGGCAATGTCGAACATTTGAGACCCTTTGGATTCACACATCTTGATGCAACATGAAACCCTAATTTTGAGGTGGACTGCCTTAGGAGAGAGTTTGTCTAGTCAACTCTTGGACTTCCTTGAGCAATTTGAGGACCTCACTTGAAATGTATTGAGAAACATGGGAGGGAAAATTTTGGGGTACAACAACACCCTTTTCATCCGTAGTTATCTACGGGCTCTTAATTTCTAGCTCACTTTGAAATGCTTTGTGTTTTATGTAAGTTTGGAAATGTTTTGAAAGTGGTAATTTTGTAATGATTCTCGTATCACTCATAATGTATGCAAAATGTTTGTTTGGAAATATTTTGAAAACGCCTTAGTATGGAAAACTTTGTAATGATTCTCGTATCATTGAGAATGCATACAAAGTATTTGTTTTGAAAAATATTTGTTTTGATAAGAGAGTGTTTGAAAAGATGTTTGTTTTTGAAAGTGTAAGGTGTGAATGGTTTTAGTTTGTGAGCAAGCAATTACGAGCAATCTAGCTACTCAAAAAGTCTTTGTTATTTTCCTCCTCCTTTAGATAATGCTACTTTACCATTGATTGGTAGAGAGCCATATCATTGGATGTGAGGGATGGGCGTGGGTCATCGTATAGTCATAGAAGGCAACTTGTAAGATGGTTTAGCAATTTTCGTAAGGGACTAAGATAGTTTACCGAAGGTAACATTGAAGGGTCGTCGAGGGCTACAATCTTTTAATCGAGGGTCTTTGCTAAAACATCCTACGTTCGAGGGACATGACTGTTTTTCTGAGACAACAAGCGAGGTTACCGTAGAGGTGTGCGTGTGAATTGTGTTTGATTTCAATTAATTGGTCTTAATTATGTTAGAACAAAATTTGAATCTACCACCCTATGTTTTTTTGATGATAACAAAATGCAAAGATATATAAATTGTATGATTCATGTAAGACATATATGCTACCTAAAAATTACATCCTGTTTTACAGAAACTCTGATGGGTATCAGCAAGAGAATATCATCATCAGCATCAGAAGATGAGATATCAACATCAGCATCAGAAGATGTTATATCAGATGCCAGAATCAGAAGATCAACATGTGCTTACGCTGAAGCTTGATGAACAGATCTGCGCGTAACAATCTGAACTCTGATCAAGACAACAACGATTCATCAGCACCTAGCAGCGTCAGAATAAGCCAAAGCCAGAACATGCTTCAAGTGGCAACGGTACTGTTCATTCAAGAGACTTTATTATCAACGGCATCATTCCAGACAAGATCTGCTCAATATGGAAAGAATGTTATTGGCATTGAAACGGAATTACTGACTCCAACGTATCATTTTCCAATGCTATATAAACAAGTCAATGAAGATTGAATTGGCTAATGCTCTACAAATCTCTACACGCAAAAAGCTGCTCATCATCTTCCTCACTCTCAGTTTACTAAAGCTCTCAAATTCCCTATTCTATTGTCTTAGCACTCTAGTTCTCATAATCTTAACGTGTGTAGTATCACAATTGTGATAAATAGTTTTTGTAGAAAACATTCAACACACTTAGATTTCATTTCTCTGTAAGAAAGTATTTCCTTGAGAAACCGGTTTGTGGTTTGACTCAAGAAGGCTTTAGCAGTTGTTAAAGCGGTTGTAATATTCAATTGAATATAGTGGATTAAGACCTCGTTAGAGAGAGGCGAAATCACCTTGACGGGTGGACTGGAGTAGTTTGAGATTAAACGAACCAGGATAAAAATATTGTGTCGATTGCATTTGATTTCAAGTTTTACAATTCAACCCCCCTTCTTGTGTTTTTCACTTCTTCAAATTAGGGTTATCAACATTTTATTTTAGATTTTTCCAGACACGCCTAATTACTATACATACATATATATATATATATATATATATATATATATATATATATATATATATATATATATATATATATATATATATATATATATATATATATATATATATATATATATATATATATATATATATATATATATATATATATATATATATATATATATATATATATATATATATATATATATATATATATATATATATATATATATATAAGCATAATTATAGGTGCAAAAAGTAAAGTGCTGGAAATTAAAGTTCTACAGTATTACAAGGCTTCGGGGTGGGGGTACAAATTTATGAATGAGGATGAAGTAAAGACCTAATTAAACTATTACAAACCGTAAACAGTTACAATAATCGAAAGAATGTAAAAATAATAAATTACATGAAAAAAGAAAAGGGAAATTATTTTTTATGGTTTTATCAAGTAAGGGAATTAAATCAAATAAAAGCTATGAACGAAGATTCAAGAATTAGAATTCTAAATAATATTTTTGGTATTTTGTTTGTGAGAAAATTTTAAAAAATAAAAATGTATTCTATTATTTTTTTTGGAATTTTTGTTTATCATGAAGAAAATAAAACAATTAGAAGAAATCAACTAAAAAAAATTAAAATAGAATAAAATGACTAACTAAATTAAAACAAATAATAAATTAAATTTACAAGGTTATTAAGTTGATCTTAAAAATAAATTAGTTAAGAAAATATAACACTATGAATTAAAGTAAATCAATTAGTAAACCAATAGAGTTAAGAAAATTTAATTTATACAAATTAAGACCAAAGGGTGCAAGAAGAACAGGGGGGTAGGTGAATTTCGGATGGGCCAGGAGATAAGAACTGATTAGCAAGGCCCATTGGAAAGAAGAAAAAAGATTTTAAAAAAAACATCAACAGGGTCGGATCCGGGCCCAATTCCTACTAACTAAAAGAAGCATATGGGTTGGAAACCCTATCAAAATTAAGCCAACGCCTCAAACTATCCTCTGTTCCAAAATTCCTTTGACCGTACTCCTCTTCCTCCTGCCGTCTCTCTAGCTCCCTCATCATCTCTGCCTCCCTAGCCTTCCTCTTCTTCTCCCTCCGATACTCTTCAGTTTCAGGTTCAAAACCTTTGGTCTCTTCTTAACTCACAACCATAATGTCTCAACAAATTAATGATTCCAAAGCAGACAATACGTTTTTATAAAAAATCACATACTCAGAAAATTACAAGCTTGAAATCGCATTTACGCAAGCAAGATAAAGAACTGAAATATTGCTAGATAACGAAATGCGAAAGGAAAAAAAGCTTACCGATCGAAGTCACTCTGATGGCGTTTCAACCATGAAGTCATTGAGGTGATGTTTGTGTTGCTTCAGGTGATTTGCATTGCTTACTCCTTCTTTCTTCATACTAGTTCAGTTTCTGTCATCTCTGCATTTTATTGTTGTGGATTTAGTTGCATAAGCATTGATGTCGTGCCTGTGATGAAGGTTGCAGTGAGGTTACGATTTGGGTCGGTTTTTGAGTGTTAATTGAAAGGTGATATTTAGTTTGTGGATTTAGCTCAGTCAAATGTTGGAGGTGTGAAGGAGTTGTGGTTCCGTTTATGTGAAGTATGTGGTTTATGTGAGGTTTTTGTTGTGGTTCTGTGTGCGTAAGGAAGGTGATGAGAGTTGTTGACTGAGGTGAGTTGGATTATGAGGGAGTGAGGATTTGTAAATGCTGGTGATTGGTTACGGATTTGAATAAAGGGTGATGAAGGGTTTTTTTTCTGTATGAGTTTGATGGTGATGAAAGGGTGTTAAGCAGACTCAATGAAGAGTGTATAAATGGTTTTTTGGAGCAAAATTTTTGGAGTAATTTTCTGTGTGTGTTTTTTTCGTGCCTTCGGATTTATGTTCCTTTTTTTAATATAGTGGTTTAGAGTATATTTTTATAGATGAGAAAGGGTAAAAATTGAGGGGAAAAGTTGGTGGAGTTTGAACAATTCTGGCATACTGTTTTAAGCTTTGTTGATGCAGATTATGTTTAATATATTTTTGTGTAATTGTTGGACAGGTTTTTGATGCAGATTATAGACAACATTGGAGGTTTTGAAACAGACTGTTTTGGACTGGTTATGGGTAGATTAGCAGCTAGTGCATGACTGTTTTGTAGCAAGTGGGCAGCATCCTTTGGACTGCTTGTGCATTTTTTATTGAACTGCAATGGAGATTTTTATTTGGCACATTTTAGGCAAGTTTTTACCAAGGTTTATGGACTGTTTAGGGGCAGCATTGCAGGAAAATTTTCGACAACATTTTTACTATAATGCAAGGTTTAAATGTTTGTAGCAAGGTGTGATCGGTGGATTTAGAACTGACTGTTTAACGCTGGTTCGCGAAATGTCGCGGAAGCAAGAGTCGCCACCATCTTTTATTTTCTCCAACATGGATAGGACAAAAGCACAGCAAAATTCCTTATGAGAATAGTTCTCGGTTCAGGAGGTAGATTTATAGAAAGGGAAGGTGTTAGCACCCTTTCTATCCATGGTTATCCATGGACTCTTAGATACTTGCTCTTTATGTTTTCAAAATGTTTGCTTTTCAAAATGTGAGTGGGTTTGAAAAAATTTCATTGAAAGATTTCTGAATGACTCTTGTATCAGTCCTCAAGAGTGTTTGAAAAATTTGTTTTGAAAGATTTTTGAAAGTGTCAGTGTGAAAAGATTTTGATTTGTTTTTTAGAGAGCAAGTATCCATGAGTCATCTACCTACCCTAAGGAATTAAGCTGTGTAGAAGTCCTTAAGGTAGTGCCATCCCACCATTGAGAGGTAGGTAGCACCACCGTTGGAGGTGTTCGGGTCAATTCGAGTGTAGGGACAGTGTGGTCACCGAAGCAACAGTAGGACACCTTAGAAGCTACCCTTATGCCATTGATCCTTTTTGATTCCGAGGCAACCGTTTCGAGGCAACTGGATCATGTCATGGACATAAGGACTTACTAAAACGTCCTGTACTCGACGACCACGTTTCGAAGGTAAGGCAACAGTGAGGCGTACCCTAGAAGTGGTGTGTGAATTTGTGTGTTATTTTCATGTTAAGTTTATCTTTGACCATGGCATGGTGAGCTACGCTTATTTTTAATTAGCATGCATTCTTTCATACAAGTTAACAGTTAAAGGGGTGCGGAAAGGAAATTGCGGAAAACGTAAATCCTACGCTATTACAAGGCGCGGGTCTATACATCGCCAAAAAAATTACAAAGACCCGTTTTTTTTTAGCAAATGAATACGGAAAGTAAAATAAAAACAGTAAAATCCTAATTACTATTACATGTCCGAAGCAATTACATAATAATCGAACAAATTAAATGCGCGCGAATAAATTAATCGGGAATGTCCAAGGGTGTTGACCCTTTTAAGAAAAGGAAATTAATTTTTTGTCTTTTTGGTAATTAAATGAAATTAAAAACTAATTAATGACTAATTAATTATTTAATTAAAAGAAAATTTTATTTTTTATTTTTTATGTTTTTATGAAATAGAATAGAAAAAGAAATAAAATTCTAGGTTAACTTAAATCTAAACCTATTTTAATTATTAAAAAGAATGTTAAAATGGCCTAATTAAAAACTAGTTCAATTATGGTTTATTTACAAAATAAAAAAAAAATAATAATAAAAGTGTTAATTATATTTTTTGGTTTTTTATGAAAATGGTTAATTGATTAATAATAAATAAAAATAAAAAAAGGGTAAGAAATTAAATTGACAAATAAAATGAAAGGAAAATAATGAACCAAATGGAGGGGGTGCTGGGCCAGAAATGGGGGTGAAATGCTGGAATTCAGGCCCATTGAGGAAAAGGCCTCGTTGACTTTTCAGCGTGTGTGTATGTGGTTGACTGAGTGAGTATCATGGACTGCATGTTCTGGCCTTCAGATTGATCCTCATGGCCATGTGGCAAGCTAGTGTTTGAGGTTGCATGATGAGCCCTGGGACGTGCACTGCATGGAAACATGTTAAGAGGAAAAATATGAAATATGTGGGGGGACCTGGGAATCGAACCCAGGTCCCAACGTTTACCAAACGTATCACTTGCCAGTTGAGCTGCGCGCGCGCGTTGTATATGGAATAGATAACAAATAATATAAAACAAAACCAACGTTAATGATATGAAACAAAAAAAAACACGCTGAAATTCAAATCCCCCAGTCATGTCTTGCCACGCCAGCCTTCTTCTTCATCGTTGTACCTGTAATATAATCAAATAACGGGGGTTTTAAACCCCCACTAAACACAACCTGCAAAAATAGCGAATAGCACATGCTTGAACATAAATTGAGCGCGAGGTCATGGTTGTGTTCGTTTGGATGTCACGATTTCAATGGCATACGTTTGGTTGCCTAATTTTTCCATATGAGGAAACGCCTAATTTTGAGCTTCTGAAAACCTAATGTCCATCAATGGCAGTTTTTGATATAGGATGTTATAGTTCAATTGAATGGTACCAAAAGCTTCAGGATGTCCCTATGAGTATAAATCAATTCAAAAAAATGTTAAAAGCGCATGAATGATCATATAGAAATCAAGAAAATATTGCAAACCGTTTGGCCCGAGTTCTAAGATTCTGGGCACGTTTGGATTGATTTTTGATTGCAAAAGCTTCCTAGGGATGCCAGGAGTGTGTTTTGATTGAAAGGGAGGTTTAAAACGTGCTGCAAAGAGGTTTACAGTTTTGCTTTTTCTCTTGGAAACTTGAAATGTGTTTGGCCGTTTTGGGTGCTTCTTAGGTCGTGAATCCTTTTGTGATAGCTTGCACATGTATTATGTAATGTGTTTCAATCAGAATTATGGCCATTAACCTTATGCATTCATGTTTGAGATTATGCCATAACCAACATTGAAACTCTTTCCATTTTTGTGTCAAAATTTGAATTCTTGCTTGGAATAGCCCTTTGCACGAATTTGGAATGGTCATGATGGTGTATCAAAGCATTTCAATACAAAATATACCCTTTAATTAATTTTCTTGATTTTTATTTGATTTTAAAAGATTTAAAATGAATTAAATCAAATAAAATTAAATAAAAAATGGAAAAATTAATTTTAAATCTTGAAATAATTTGTGGGACACGTGGGAAGCATGGCCAAGCTGAAACAAGTGGAAAAAGGGGGCCCCTTTTGTCAAAAATGAAATTTCAAGGATAATTAACTTTGGCCATTACACAAAAATTTCCCAACTTCTCCAATGCATATCTTTTTCAATTTTGAAGCTATGAACATGTTCTTGGACATTTTAGAAAGGTCTTGAAGTCCTCTAACCAATGTCTTTGGTCCCATGTCATTTTGTTTTACCAATCTCAAGTTATGGTCTTTGACTTAAAGTCCCTTTTTGTTGACTTTTGGAAATGACCTATAATGTTGAAATTGATAACTTTTTGTGAGAGCATTTATTGGACTTGAAGTGTGAAGATGAGTTGTAGTAAATGTCCTCCTCTTCAAGATGAGCATTGGATGGGATTTTTCTGATGAACCATGAAAAAGTTATGCCTTGGTCAAGTTACAGTTGACTTTTCAGCTGTCCAAAAATAGAAACTTTTGACACCTTGATGATTTTTGAGCCATTCTTGTGAAATCATGGTCAAGACTTGACCAAATGATGATTGTGGCTTCAAAATAAGATGTTGACCAAAATTTTTAACCTTTGACTGCCAAATGACCATTTTGCCCCTGCAGTTGACTGTTGAGCAATTAGGGTTTTTGACTGTGCAACTTGACCTTGTGAGCCTTGAAACTTGACATGTAGGTGCTTGACAATGTGTATGAGCATATGGGACTTGATTGAGCCCTTGAAAACCTCAACTTCCTTGCAGGAACCAAAACCCTAATTTGACTGGCTTAGGAGGATGGTTGACTGTGTAGCCCTTGAGTAGACTTTGAACCATTGGAGGTGATGCTTGTCAAATCTTGAAGAATATGGGAGGGCAAATTTTGGGGTACAACAGTTGCCCCTGTTCAATCTTCTTAGACCTGAGGATGTAGATGGGCTTGTGTGCCTTTCGTGATCCGGAGGTGGAAGATGATTGAACACTAGAGTGCCCAGAAATTTGCACTCACATAGTTGAGTATCAGCAGTGTGATGGCGGGAATGGGCTTACAGATGCCATTTGGAAAGATGATGGATAGGGGGATGGGCTTATAGATGCCATCTGGGTGTCGATCGCGTAAGAGATTCCTTAGCGAGAACTTGCGTACCTGAGAAAAAAAATAATTACCTGGCCTGTTACAAGAGTTGATCTTCAAACTCTTTATGTAGATGTGCCCTGACTGGATACAGGAGTCAAATCTTTAAACTCTTTAGACGTGCCCTGGCAGGATACAGGAATCGAGTCTGGTAATGTAGTCGTCAACAGATACACCTTGGCAAGATACAGGAATCGGATCTTCGAACTCTTCAGATGTGCCCTGGCAGGATACAGGAATCGAGTCTGGTAATGTAGTCGTCAACAGATACACCCTGGCAAGATACAGGAATCGGATCTTCGAACTCTTCAGACGTGCCCTGGCAGGATACAGGAATCGAGTCTGGTAATGTAGTCGTCAACAGATACACCCTGGCAAGATACAGGAATCGGATCTTCGAACTCTTCAGACGTGCCCTGGCAGGATACAGGAATCGAGTCTGGTAATGTAGTCGTCAACAGATACACCCTGGCAAGATACAGGAATCGGATCTTCGAACTCTTCAGACGTGCCCTGGCAGGATACAGGAATCGAGTCTGGTAATGTAGTCGTCAACAGATACACCCTGGCAAGATACAGGAATCGGATCTTCGAACTCTTCAGACGTGCCCTGGCAGGATACAGGAATCGTGTCTGGTAATGTAGTCGTCAACAGATACACCCTGGCAAGATACAGGAATCGGATCTTCGAACTCTTCAGACGTGCCCTGGCAGGATACAGGAATCAAGTCTGGTAATGTAGTCGTCAACAGATACACCCTAGCAAGATACTGGAATCAGATCTTCGAACTCTTCAGACGTGCTCTGGCAGGATACAGGAATCGAGTCTGGTAATGTAGTCGTCAACAGATACACCCTGGCAAGATACATGAATCAGATCTTTGAACTCTTCAGACGTGCCCTGGCAGGATACAGGAATCGAGTCTGGTAATTTAGTCGTCAACAGATACACCCTGGCAAGATACAGGAATCGGATCTTCGAACTCTTCAGACGTGCCATGGCAGGATACAGGAATCGAGTCTGGTAATGTAGTTGTCAATAGATACACCCTGGCAAGATACAGGAATCGGATCTTCGAACTCTTCAGACGTGCCCTGGCAGGATACAGGAATCGAGTCTGGTAATGTAGTCGTCAACAGATACACCCTGGCAAGATACAGGAATCAGATCTTTAGTTGCGACCATTGATAGTAATTATCTTTGTATTGACTTTTGTCCTGAAAAGACAAAATGTTAGTTGTATGCGATGTCATGTTGTATGACATGCGAGATGTTCTCAGAATAAATGAGATTGTATGTCTATGATGCGTATGTGCATGCTATAATGTATGAAGATGTGATGTTTATGAAATGCGTTTTCATCTAGGAAAATAAATCCTTGACGGGTGCCGGGAAGTTGACTCCTGGGCTGACGTTGAATAGTGTTCTTGGCTTCCGCAGGGGATGATGGTTGCAAGAATATCGGTGGGAGAAGATGACTCCGTTGGTGAATAAACTTTGCGAATAGATTACTCTGCGGGGAGTGAACTCTGTGGGGAGAGGAATATTTTGCTGAGATTTGATGATAACTCCGCTGGGGATACCATTGTTAAGTTCTGTTGGAAGGTTTGATGAACTCCGCTGGGGATATGAAGAACTTCGCCGAGAACGATCTTTCCGTGGTTTTTAGCTGAGGATAACCCAGTTATAAGCTTTGGTGGAGCATAACCTTTGAATAAAGCTGGGTAGACGCGTTCGTGCTCTGTAGGGGTGAGCTTCCAGAATCTACTGGGGACAAGCTTCCTACTGGGGAGATGGTTCAACTCTCCTGGGGAGACTTTTTGAACTGTGCTGGGGAGTGGCTCCACAAGGGTGTCTTGTATTCCACCGGGGAACAATCTTAGATCAAGACTGCCGGGGATGCTTGCTTAGGAATGTTTGTATACTCCGCTGGGGAATATTGAGATCTTCGGGGGACAATCCAACTTCCTTAAGGCTGACAGTATATTAACTCTGCTCGGGGAGAGTATTGCTGACTTGCTGGAGATATTGTGCCTTATCAGGGCTGACGGGAGACCAACTGCTTGGGAGAATGGTTGAATCTTGTCTCACTCTCTGGGGAATTAAGATATCTTGATTACATTCTTCAGCCGAACTTACCTTGGTACCTTGGTGGAGCAACTAAATCATTTAGACAACTCATTATTGCCCCAGTTTCTGCTGGAGAAGAAGGTACCTGTGAGTGTGTTTGATGATTGTCGATTGACCAATCTTCTTATGACGGGACATAGTCGTATGCTGTGATCCCTAACTTTTGCCTGGACCGCCCTTTCGGGTTTCAGTCCGCCGGGATACCCATTTTTGCCCAAGCCGCCTTTTCAGGTTTTTGACTTGTCGGGTGTACAGATTTTTTCATTTTCATCCCTTACTTTTGCCCGAACCCTTTTGGTTCGCCGGGAAGCCCTTATTTTTTCCTAGGTTCGTCAACCTAGCGGGTCTTTGATTATGCGTAGTATTTTTCGACTATGTCCATGCTCTCAGGATGTAGGGATTTGTCACTGTCAGTAGTGTAATGTTATGCGGCCAGAAGATCTTCGTTTGATCAGGCAAGATTCGTAGCTGGAATCCGTGTCCAATGCCCCAAGTGACTCAGGCGGAGATTTGCCCCTGGTTATTTTGGCATTTGAGAGATTCTCTGAATCTTGACTTGACTGCCCCAGATTATGGACCATGATCATGTCTGCCCCTTGATTGGAAGTGCTTTTATTCACCAGATATTCTTCGTGCAAATTTCTTTGTTGTTCGAACAAAAAGTCATATGCAAACAAAGTTATGTTAAAAATGCAAAGCTTATGTCTGTCTTGAAATTTTTGAAAATGCAGTTTCAGTAAAACAAGCGAATTTTTGTAAAATGTGATGTCAACTCGTTATTTTACCGCAAGCCTTGAGGAGTCAGGATACCTTTCGTAATAGTATGCTTTCGAACTAACCCATGCTTAAGCTAGGACTTTTAAGGGTTGTAGTGTGGCCTGGTTCACGGTTTAAGAAACAAAGGATAAAGGCTCAAAATTTATTTGTACCCACCCGCTCTTCGTGATGTTCTTCGATCCTAAACTCAGCTGATCGTGCATTAGACCTTGTTTGAGTCCTTGCTTTGATATTCCAGTGATGGTTCGGATATTGACAATTTATTTTGAATAGGCAGTCATTTTTTGTTGAGGGTTTGTAGGACCTCTTTCTTTTTGATTTTGTTATCCCTGTTTTTTGCCTGAACTGTTTCTTTTGTATTTACAGTCAGCGGGATGCCCCAGTTTTTGTAAGTTTCCTTCATAGGTTTTGACTTATTGGGCTTTAGTTTTTTTTGTAATGACTGCCCGTCTTTATGATTATTTAGGACCATCACTGTCTTTTGCTTTGGAAGGACTCATTTGATGCTATTTTTTGTGCACTTGGATCAATTGAGAGAACTACCCTGTCCCAGGTTATGATTAAGGGTTTTAATTTTCGCAAAGAAAACTCCTACTTCTTTGGCTCAAAGGGGTTGACGAGGGATTATCATCCTTATAACTCCAGTGTTTAGGAATTGAAACAATGCCTGTACCTCATCAGCGGGGTCTGTTCAAAAGCATACTGTAAAAATCGTGGTATCGTTTTCATCATCCTCCCTCAAGAGGCTTAGAATTATTAATTGAGAGTTGACATCAAAAAATGAAAGCAGTTTGAATATAGCGAATGCGAATATATTGATTCAATACAGACATATGCGATGCATTGATAAAGTAATAAAGTTTGCTATGACAATAATTGTTTGAACAGTCAAAAGAAAATTACAACTTGAAAAATCTAATGAACAAAAGTCTTCCAATTTGAACTAGTCACTTCAAGTGATGAATCTTGCAGGGATAGTAGAAGAACTTAGCCTGGCCATTCTGGGTGAATTCCACTGCTCCTCCATCAATCAGATCCTAGATCTTGTTCTTCAGAGACCAGCAGTCGTTTGTGGCATGCCCCAGGCTGTCCGAATGATAAGCGCAGTGGGCGTTGGGGTTATACCTTGAAGGTGTCTTGTTGGGGTTCTTAGGAGTGTCCCTTAGAGTTACCAAATTCAACCTCAACAGATGTTGTAAAGCTTGAGACAACGACGTGTTAAGCTTGGTAAATTGCCTCCTAGGCTTGTCTGGCTTGCTCTGATCAACCCGTTGCTCTGGGCGAGGTTGTGGTTGGACCTGTGAAGTGGTAGCAACTTGGGGAGGTCCATTCTTCACCATACCAGACCCTTGTCCTCTTGGAAGCTGATCAATGACATGGTCCCTGACTTGGACTGGTTGCTTCATGTTGTATCTGTCTTGATGAAGCTGGTTGACCATGGCTTTCAACTCTTCTTGCTCCCGAGCCAAACTTTGGATAAGGGCCAACTGCCCCAGCATCTGAGTCCTCATTGCATCTACCTCAGCTTGCAGACGTTTCAGCTGTTCGTCCTTATCATCTTCGGGACTTTTCTTGGCCAAGTTCCCCATGAGGAGTGTCCTCAACTCTTCCTGCCCCTTGGATAGGCTTAGGAAGATCTCCCTGAATTGAGCCTCTTGAGCATGAAGACTCTGGTTATCTTGTTGGGAAGCCATTGCTGAAATAAACAACGAAGAAGGTAAGCGACCTGTAACAAGGGTACCTGTAATGCAATGATATGTATGATATGCATGTTGTGTTTTCAAGGACCTCTCGGGGTAAACAAGAAAATTGTTAGCATTTGAATGTTGTAGCTTGATGGAAGGGACTTCATGTTGTTGAGAGTCCTTCTTCAAGAGTCAAGGCTCACCATATCGAGTGGGTCATAGCCCATGACTCAGGTTACCCTGTTGGGATTTCCCACTTTGGCTAGAGGAAAATAAATCCCCTTTTGCCCCTTTCTAGACATTTTGATTCATCATGACCTGCATCACAAACCCTTGAGATCCTTGAAATGGATTAGTCCTTACGCAGGATGTATACAATGGTATGATGTTATGCTACGCATGGAGTGGTGTAAGTAGGCCCTGTAATGAGTCCCAATTAAGGACTGTAAACAAAACCTGCAAGGAACTCGTGTTGTTAGATAACAAGTATGCAAGTAATTCAAGTTTGAAGGCACACAAGTCACATAGAGCCCTTAGAGTTTAGGCCAGCATGAAGTTTGGGGTACTACCCTCTTGAAGTTGGTGGGCTCAAAACCTGTCCTATCAAAAGTAACCGGGTTCTAGAGGATCCCAATATCACTGACTACCCTCAATCGGTCATAACTCCAGCGTCGCAATCTTTTCTTGCGGCCAGAACCATCGCGAGAGTTTAGCCTCAATGGGTGTAGCATACTGCTACTGTTCTATGGCCAAGTTGGGTCACATTAGGGTTCTAAGGTCGGTTGGTTCTTAATGACTCCTCAGAAGACCCATATTCTCCTCGTTGCAACACAAGGGATATCGGTACAGACCAAGGTGCCACACCAACGTAGCCACTGCTTCACCCGTGTCAGTCTACACCGGACAGGTCCCTCACAGCTTATGCTACCTAAAAGGGTATTCCCCAGATCCGGGTTAGGATCTATGAAACTCCGATTTAAAGCCCACAAATATAAAGCAATCAAAGCAAAGCAATTGAAAACATAAGTATGATCTAATCCTAAGGTACACCTCACTTTTATATCCCCAGCAAAGTCGCCAGTTCTGTGATCGGTGGATCTGGAACTGACTGTTTAACGCTGGTTCGCGAAATGTCGCGGAAGCAAGAGTCGCCACCGTCTTTTATTTTCTCCAACATGGATAGGACAAAAGCACAGCAAAATTCCTTATGAGAATAGTTCTCGGTTCGGGAGGTAGATTTATAGAAAGGGAAGGTGTTAGCACCCTTTCTATCCATGGTTATCCATGGGCTCTTAGATACTTGCTCTTTATGTTTTCAAAATGTTTGCTTTTCAAAATGTGAGTGGGTTTGAAAAAATTTCATTGAAAGATTTCTGAATGACTCTTGTATCAGTCCTCAAGAGTGTTTGAAAAATTTGTTTTGAAAGACTTTTGAAAGTGTCAGTGTGAAAAGATTTTGATTTGTTTTTTAGAGAGCAAGTATCCATGAGTCATCTACCTACCCTAAGGAATTAAGCTGTGTAGAAGTCCTTAAGGTAGTGCCATCCCACCATTGAGAGGTAGGTAGCACCACCGTTTAAGGTGTTCGGGTCAAATTCGAGTGTAGGGACAATGTGGTCACCGAAGCAACAGTAGGACACCTTAGAAGCTACCCTTATGCCATTGATCCTTTTTGATTCCGAGGCAACCGTTTCGAGGCAACTGGATCATGTCATGGACATAAGGACTTACTAAAACGTCCTGTACTCGACGACCACGTTTCGAAGGTAAGGCAACAGTGAGGCGTACCCTAGAAGTGGTGTGTGAATTTGTGTGTTATTTTCATGTTAAGTTTATCTTTGACCATGGCATGGTGAGCTACGCTTGTTTTTAATTAGCATGCATTCTTTCATACAAGTTAACAGTTAAAGGGGTGCGGAAAGGAAATTGCGGAAAACGTAAATCCTACGCTATTACAAGGCGCGGGTCTATACATCGCCAAAAATTACAAAGACCCGTTTTTTTTAGCAAATGAATACGGAAAGTAAAATAAAAATAGTAAAATCCTAATTACTATTACATGTCCGGAGCAATTACATAATAATCGAACAAATTAAATGCGCGCGAATAAATTAATCGGGAATGTCCAAGGGTGTTGACCCTTTTAAGAAAAGGAAATTAATTTTTTGTCTTTTTGGTAATTAAATGAAATTAAAAACTAATTAATGACTAATTAATTATTTAATTAAAAGAAAATATTTTTTTGTTTTTTATGTTTTTATGAAATAGAATAGAAAAAGAAATAAAATTCTAAGTTAACTTAAATCTAAACCTATTTTAATTATTAAAAAGAATGTTAAAATGGCCTAATTAAAAACTAGTTCAATTATGGTTTATTTACAAAATAAAAAAATAATAATAATAAAAGTGTTAATTATATTTTTTGGTTTTTTATGAAAATGGTTAATTGATTAATAATAAAAAAAAAGGGTAAGAAATTAAATTGACAAATAAAATGAAAGGAAAATAATGAACCAAATGGAGGGGGTGCTGGGCCAGAAATGGGGGTGAAATGCTGGAATTCAGGCCCATTGAGGCAAAGGCCTCGTTGACTTTTCAGCGTGTGTGTATGTGGTTGACTGAGTGTGTATCATGGACTGCATGTTCTGGCCTTCAGATTGATCCTCATGGCCATGTGGCAAGCTAGTGTTTGAGGTTGCATGATGAGCCCTGGGACGTGCACTGCATGGAAACATGTTAAGAGGAAAAATATGAAATATGTGGGGGGACCTGGGAATCGAACCCAGGTCCCAGCGTTTACCAAACGTATCACTTGCCAGTTGAGCTGCGCGCGCGCGTTGCATATGGAATAGATAACAAATAATATAAAACAATACCAACGTTAATGATATGAAATAAAAAAAAACGCGCTGAAATTCAAATCCCCCAGTCATGTCTTGCCACGCCAGCCTTCTTCTTCATCGTTGTACCTATAATATAATCAAATAGCGGGGGTTTTAAACCCCCACTAAACACAACCTGCAAAAATAGCGAATAACACATGCTTGAACATAAATTGAGCGCGAGGTCATGGTTGTGTTCGTTTGGATGTCACGATTTCAATGGCATACGTTTGGTTGCCTAATTTTTCCATATGAGGAAACGCCTAATTTTGAGCTTCTGAAAACCTAATGTCCATCAATGGCAGTTTTTGATATAGGATGTTATAGTTCAATTGAATGGTACCAAAAGCTTCAGGATGTCCCTATGAGTATACATCAATTCAAAAAAAATGTTAAAAGCGCATGAATGATCATATAGAAATCAAGAAAATATTGCAAACCGTTTGGCCCGAGTTCTAAGATTCTGGGCACGTTTGGATTGATTTTTGATTGCAAAAGCTTCCTAGGGATGCCAGGAGTGTGTTTTGATTGAAAGGGAGGTTTAAAACGTGCTGCAAAGAGGTTTACAGTTTTGCTTTTTCTCTTGGAAACTTGAAATGTGTTTGGCCGTTTTGGGTGCTTCTTAGGTCGTGAATCCTTTTGTGATAGCTTGCACATGTATTATGTAATGTGTTTCAATCAGAATTATGGCCATTAACCTTATGCATTCATGTTTGAGATTATGCCATAACCAACATTGAAACTCTTTCCATTTTTGTGTCAAAATTTGAATTCTTGCTTGGAATAGCGCTTTGCACGAATTTGGAATGGTCATGATGGTGTATCAAAGCATTTCAATACAAAATATACCCTTTAATTAATTTTCTTGATTTTTATTTGATTTTAAAAGATTTAAAATGAATTAAATCAAATAAAATTAAATAAAAAATGGAAAAATTAATTTTAAATCTTGAAATAATTTGTGGGACACGTGGGAAGCATGGCCAAGCTGAAACAAGTGGAAAAAGTGGACCCCTTTTGTCAAAAATGAAATTTCAAGGATAATTGACTTTGGCCATTTCACAAAAATTTCCTCAACTTCTCCAATGCATATCTTGCTCCATTTTGAAGCTATGAACATGTTCTTGGACATTTTAGAAAGGTCTTGAAGTCCTCTAACCAATGTCTTTGGTCCCATGTCATTTTGATTTACCAATCTCAAGTTATAGTCTTTGACTTAAAGTCCCTTTTTGTTGACTTTTGGAAATGACCTATAATGTTGAAATTGATAACTTTTTGTGAGAGCATTTATTGGACTTGAAGTGTGAAGATGAGTTGTAGGAAATGTCCTCCTCTTCAAGATGAGCATTGGATGGGATTTTTCTGATGAACCATGAAAAAGTTATGCCTTGGTCAAGTTACAGTTGACTTTTCAGCTGTCCAAAAATAGAAACTTTTGACACCTTGATGATTTTTGAGCCATTCTTGTGAAATCATGGTCAAGACTTGACCAAATGATGATTTTGGCTTCAAAATAAGATGTTGACCAAAATTTTTGACCTTTGACTGCCAAATGACCATTTTGCCCCTGCAGTTGACTGTTGAGCAATTAGGGTTTTTGACTGTGCAACTTGACCTTGTGAGCCTTGAAACTTGACATGTAGGTGCTTGACAATGTGTATGAGCATATGGGACTTGATTGAGCCCTTGAAAACCTCAACTTCCTTGCAGGAACCAAAACCCTAATTTGACTGGCTTAGGAGGATGGTTGATTGTGTAGCCCTTGAGTAGACTTTGAACCATTGGAGGTGATGCTTGTCAAATCTTGAAGAATATGGGAGGGCAAATTTTGGGGTACAACAGTTGCCCCTGTTCAATCTTCTTAGACCTGAGGATGTAGATGGGCTTGTGTGCCTTTCGTGATCCGAAGGTGGAAGATGATTGAACACTAGAGTGCCCAGAAATTTGCACTCACATAGTTGAGTATTAGCAGTGTGATGGCGGGAACGGGCTTACAAATGCCATTTGGAAAGATGATGGATAGGGGGATGGGCTTATAGATGCCATCTGGGTGTCGATCGCGTAAGAGATTCCTTAGCGAGAACTTGCGTACCTGAGAAAAAAAATAATTACCTGGCCTGTTACAAGAGTTGATCTTCAAACTCTTTATGTAGATGTGCCCTGGCTGGATACAAGAGTCGAATCTTTAAACTCTTTAGACGTGCCCTGGCAGGATACAGGAATCGAGTCTGGTAATGTAGTCGTCAACAGATACACCTTGGCAAGATACAGGAATCGGATCTTCGAACTCCTCAGACGTGCCCTGGCAGGATACAGGAATCGAGTCTGGTAATGTAGTCGTCAACAGATACACCCTGGCAAGATACAGGAATCAGATCTTCGAACTCTTCAGACGTGCCCTGGCAGGATACAGGAATCGAGTCTGGTAATGTAGTCATCAACAGATACACCCTGGCAAGATACAGGAATCGGATCTTCGAACTCTTCAGACGTGCCCTGGCAGGATACAGGAATCGTGTCTGGTAATGTAGTCGTCAACAGATACACCCTGGCAAGATACAGGAATCGGATCTTCGAACTCTTCAGACGTGCCCTGGCAGGATACAGGAATCAAGTCTGGTAATGTAGTCGTCAACAGATACACCCTAGCAAGATACTGGAATCAGATCTTCGAACTCTTCAGACGTGCTCTGGCAGGATACAGGAATCGAGTCTGGTAATGTAGTCGTCAACAGATACACCCTGGCAAGATACATGAATCAGATCTTTGAACTCTTCAGACGTGCCCTGGCAGGATACAGGAATCGAGTCTGGTAATGTAGTCGTCAATAGATACACCCTGGCAAGATACTGGAATCAGATCTTCGAACTCTTCAGACGTGCTCTGGCAGGATACAGGAATCGAGTCTGGTAATGTAGTCGTCAACAGATACACCCTGGCAAGATACATGAATCAGATCTTTGAACTCTTCAGACGTGCCCTGGCAGGATACAGGAATCGAGTCTGGTAATGTAGTCGTCAACAGATACACCCTGGCAAGATACAGGAATCGGATCTTCGAACTCTTCAGACGTGCCATGGCAGGATACAGGAATCGAGTCTGGTAATGTAGTCGTCAACAGATACACCCTGGCAAGATACAGGAATCGGATCTTCGAACTCTTCAGACGTGCCCTGGCAGGATACAAGAATCGAGTCTGGTAATGTAGTCGTCAACAGATACACCCTGGCAAGATACAGGAATCGGATCTTTAGTTGCGACCATTGATAGTAATTATCTTTGTATTGACTTTTGTCCTGAAAAGACAAAATGTTAGTTGTATGCGATGTCATGTTGTATGACATGCGAGATGTTCTCAGAATAAATGAGATTGTATGTCTATGATGCGTATGTGCATGCTATAATGTATGAAGATGTGATGTTTATGAAATGCGTTTTCATCTAGGAAAATAAATCCTTGACTGGTGCCGGGAAGTTGACTCCTGGGCTGACGTTGAATAGTGTTCTTGGCTTCCGCAGGGGATGATGGTTGCAAGAATATCGGTGGGAGAAGATGACTCCATTGGTGAATAAACTTTGCGAATAGATTACTCTGCGGGGAGTGAACTCTGTGGGGAGAGGAATATTTTTCTGAGATTTGATGATAACTCCGCTGGGGATACCATTGTTATGTTCTGTTGGAAGGTTTGATGAACTCCGCTGGGGATATGAAGAACTTCGCCGAGAACGATCTTTCCGTGGTTTTTAGCTGAGGATAACCCTGTTATAAGCTTTTGTGGAGCATAACCTTTGAATAAAGCCGGGTAGACGCGTTCGTGCTCTGTAGGGGTGAGCTTCCAGAATCTACTGGGGACAAGCTTCCTACTGGGGAGATGGTTCAACTCTCCTGGGGAGACTTTTTGAACTGTGCTGGGGAGTGGCTCCACAAGGGTGTCTTGTATTCCACCGGGGAACAATCTTAGATCAAGACTGCCGGGGATGCTTGCTTAGGAATGTTTGTATACTCCGCTGGGGAATATTGAGATCTTCGGGGGACAATCCAACTTCCTTAAGGCTGACAGTATATTAACTCTGCTCGGGGAGAGTATTGCTGACTTGCTGGAGATATTGTGCCTTATCAGGGCTGACGGGAGACCAACTGCTTGGGAGAATGGTTGAATCTTGTCTCACTCTCTGGGGAATTAAGATATCTTGATTACATTCTTCAGCCGAACTTACCTTGGTACCTTGGTGGAGCAACTAAATCATTTAGACAACTCATTATTGCCCCAGTTTCTGCTGGAGAAGAAGGTACCTGTGAATGTGTTTGATGATTGTCGATTGACCAATCTTCTTATGACGGGACATAGTCGTATGCTGTGATCCCTAACTTTTGCCTGGACCGCCCTTTCGGGTTTCAGTCCGCCGGGATACCCATTTTTGCCCAAGCCGCCTTTTCAGGTTTTTGACTTGTCGGGTGTACAGATTTTTTCATTTTCATCCCTTACTTTTTCCCGAACCCTTTTGGTTCGCTGGGAAGCCCTTATTTTTTCCTAGGTTCGTCAACCTAGCGGGTCTTTGATTATGCGTAGTATTTTTCGACTATGTCCATGCTCTCAGGATGTAGGGATTTGTCACTCTCAGTAGTGTAATGTTATGCGGCCAGAAGATCTTCGTTTGATCAGGCAAGATTCGTAGCTGGAATCCGTGTCCAATGCCCCAAGTGACTCAGGCGGAGATTTGCCCCTGGTTATTTTGGCATTTGAGAGATTCTCTGAATCTTGACTTGACTGCCCCAGATTATGGACCATGATCATGTCTGCCCCTTGATTGGAAGTGCTTTTATTCACCAGATATTCTTCGTGCGAATTTCTTTGTTGTTCGAACAAAAAGTCATATGCAAACAAAGTTATGTTAAAAATGCAAAGCTTATGTCTGTCTTGAAATTTTTGAAAATGCAGTTTCAGTAAAACAAGCGAATTTTTGTAAAATGTGATGTCAACTCGTTATTTTACCGCAAGCCTTGAGGAGTCAGGATACCTTTCGTAATAGTATGCTTTCGAACTAACCCATGCTTAAGCTAGGACTTTTAAGGGTTGTAGTGTGGCCTGGTTCACGGTTTAAGAAACAAAGGATAAAGGCTCAAAATTTATTTGTACCCACCCGCTCTTCGTGATGTTCTTCGATCCTAAACTCAGCTGATCGTGCATTAGACCTTGTTTGAGTCCTTGCTTTGATATTCCAGTGATGGTTCGGATATTGACAATTTATTTTGAATAGGCAGTCATTTTTTGTTGAGGGTTTGTAAGACCTCTTTCTTTTTGATTTTGTTATCCCTGTTTTTTGCCTGAACTGTTTCTTTTGTATTTACAGTCAGCGAGATGCCCCAGTTTTTGTAAGTCTCCTTCATAGGTTTTGACTTATTGGGCTTTAGTTTTTTTTGTAATGACTGCCCGTCTTTATGATTATTTAGGACCATCACTGTCTTTTTCTTTGGAAGGACTCATTTGATGCTATTTTTTGTGCACTTGGATCAACTGAGAGAACTACCCTGCCCCAGGTTATGATTAAGGGTTTTAATTTTCGCAAAGAAAACTCCTACTTCTTTGGCTCAAAGGGGTTGACGAGGGATTATCATCCTTATAACTCCAGTGTTTAGGAATTGAAACAATGCCTGTACCTCATCAGCGGGGTCTGTTCAAAAGCATACTGTAAAAATCGTGGTATCGTTTTCATCATCCTCCCTCAAGAGGCTTAGAATTATTAATTGAGAGTTGACATCAAAAAATGAAAGCAGTTTGAATATAGCGAATGCGAATATATTGATTCAAAACAGACATATGCGATGCATTGATAAAGTAATAAAGTTTGCTATGACAATAATTGTTTGAACAGTGAAAAGAAAATTACAACTTGAAAAATCTAATGAACAAAAGTCTTCCAATTTGAACTAGTCACTTCAAGTGATGAATCTTGCAGGGATAGTAGAAGAACTCAGCCTGGCCATCCTGGGTGAATTCCACTGCTCCTCCATCAATCAGATCCTGGATCTTGTTCTTCAGAGACCAGCAGTCGTTTGTGGCATGCCCCAGGCTGTCCGAATGATAAGTGCAGTGGGCATTGGGGTTATACCTTGAAGGTGTCTTGTTGGGGTTCTTAGGAGGGTCCCTTAGAGTTACCAAATTCAACCTCAACAGATGTTGTAAAGCTTGAGACAACGACGTGTTGAGCTTGGTAAATTGCCTCCTAGGCTTGTCTAGCTTGCTCTGATCAACCCGTTGCTCTGGGCGAGGTTGTGGTTGGACCTGTGAAGTGGTAGCAACTTGGGGAGGTCCATTCTTCACCATACCAGACCCTTGTCCTCTTGGAAGCTGATCAATGACATGGTCCCTGACTTGGACTGGTTGCTTCATGTTGTATCTGTCTTGATGAAGCTGGTTGACCATGGCTTTCAACTCTTCTTGCTCCCGAGCCAAACTTTGGATAAGGGCCAACTGCCCCAGCATCTGAGTCCTCATTGCATCTACCTCAGCTTGCAGACGTTTCAGCTGTTCGTCCTTATCATCTTCGGGACTTTTCTTGGCCAAGTTCCCCATGAGGAGTGTCCTCAACTCTTCCTTCCCCTTGGATAGGCTTAGGAAGATCTCCCTGAATTGAGCCTCTTGAGCATGAAGACTCTGGTTATCTTGTTGGGAAGCCATTGCTGAAATAAACAACGAAGAAGGTAAGCGACCTGTAACAAGGGTACCTGTAATGCAATGATATGTATGATATGCATGTTGTGTTTTCAAGGACCTCTCGGGGTAAACAAGAAAATTGTTAGCATTTGAATGTTGTAGCTTGATGGAAGGGACTTCATGTTGTTGAGAGTCCTTCTTCAAGAGTCAAGGCTCACCATATCGAGTGGGTCATAGCCCCTGACTCAGGTTACCCTGTTGGGATTTCCCACTTTGGCTAGAGGAAAATAAATCCCCTTTTGCCCCTTGCTAGACATTTTGATTCATCATGACCTGCATCACAAACCCTTGAGATCCTTGAAATGTATTAGTCCTTACGCAGGATGTATACAATGGTATGATGTTATGCTACGCATGGAGTGATGTAAGTAGGCCCTGTAATGAGTCCCAATTAAGGACTGTAAACAAAACCTGCAAGGAACTCGTGTTGTTAGATAACAAGTATGCAAGTAATTCAAGTTTGAAGGCACACAAGTCACATAGAGCCCTTAGAGTTTAGGCCAGCATGAAGTTTGGGGTACTACCCTCTTGAAGTTGGTGGGCTCAAAACCTGTCCTATCAAAAGTAACCGGGTTCTAGAGGATCCCAATATCACTGACTACCCTCAATCGGTCATAACTCCAGCGTCGCAATCTTTTCTTGCGGCCAGAACCATCGCGAGAGTTTAGCCTCAATGGGTGTAGCATACTGCTACTGTTCTATGGCCAAGTTGGGTCACATTAGGGTTCTAAGTTCGGTTGGTTCTTAATGACTCCTCAGAAGACCCATATTCTCCTCGTTGCAACACAAGGGATATCGGTACAGACCAAGGTGCCACACCAACGTAGCCACTGCTTCACCCGTGTCGGTCTACACCGGACAGATCCCTCACAGCTTATGCTACCTAAAAGGGTATTCCCCAGATCCGGGTTAGGATCTATGAAACTCCGATGCAAAGCCCACAAATATAAAGCAATCAAAGCAAAGCAATTGAAAACATAAGTATGATCTAATCCTAAGGTACACCTCACTTTTATATCCCCAGCAAAGTCGCCAATTCTGTGATCGGTGGATCTGGAACTGACTGTTTAACGCTGGTTCGCGAAATGTCGCGGAAGCAAGAGTCGCCACCGTCTTTTATTTTCTCCAACATGGATAGGACAAAAGCACAGCAAAATTCCTTATGAGAATAGTTCTCGGTTCGGGAGGTAGATTTATAGAAAGGGAAGGTGTTAGCACCCTTTCTATCCATGGTTATCCATGGGCTCTTAGATACTTGCTCTTTATGTTTTCAAAATGTTTGCTTTTCAAAATGTGAGTGGGTTTGAAAAAATTTCATTGAAATATTTCTGAATGACTCTTGTATCAGTCCTCAAGAGTGTTTGAAAAATTTGTTTTGAAAGATTTTTGAAAGTGTCAGTGTGAAAAGATTTTGATTTGTTTTTTCGAGAGCAAGTATCCATGAGTCATCTACCTACCCTAAGGAATTAAGCTGTGTAGAAGTCCTTAAGGTAGTGCCATCCCACCATTGAGAGGTAGGTAGCACCACTGTTGGAGGTGTTCGGGTCAAATTCGAGTGTAGGGACAGTGTGGTCACCGAAGCAACAGTAGGACACCTTAGAAGCTACCCTTATGCCATTGATCCTTTTTGATTCCGAGGCAACCGTTTCGAGGCAACTGGATCATGTCATGGACATAAGGACTTACTAAAACGTCCTGTACTCGACGACCACGTTTCGAAGGTAAGGCAACAGTGAGGCGTACCCTAGAAGTGGTGTGTGAATTTGTGTGTTATTTTCATGTTAAGTTTATCTTTGACCATGGCATGGTGAGCTACGCTTGTTTTTAATTAGCATGCATTCTTTCATACAAGTTAACAGTTAAAGGGGTGCGGAAAGGAAATTGCGGAAAACGTAAATCCTACGCTATTACAAGGCGCGGGTCTATACATCGCCAAAAATTACAAAGACCCGTTTTTTTTAGCAAATGAATACGGAAAGTAAAATAAAAATAGTAAAATCCTAATTACTATTACATGTCCGGAGCAATTACATAATAATCGAACAAATTAAATGCGCGCGAATAAATTAATCGGGAATGTCCAAGGGTGTTGACCCTTTTAAGAAAAGGAAATTAATTTTTTGTCTTTTTGGTAATGAAATGAAATTAAAAACTAATTAATGACTAATTAATTATTTAATTAAAAGAAAATATTTTTTTTGTTTTTTATGTTTTTATGAAATAGAATAGAAAAAGAAATAAAATTCTAAGTTAACTTAAATCTAAACCTATTTTAATTATTAAAAAGAATGTTAAAATGGCCTAATTAAAAACTAGTTCAATTATGGTTTATTTACAAAATAAAAAAATAATAATAATAAAAGTGTTAATTATATTTTTTGGTTTTTTATGAAAATGGTTAATTGATTAATAATAAAAAAAAAGGGTAAGAAATTAAATTGACAAATAAAATGAAAGGAAAATAATGAACCAAATGGAGGGGGTGCTGGGCCAGAAATGGGGGTGAAATGCTGGAATTCAGGCCCATTGAGGCAAAGGCCTCGTTGACTTTTCAGCGTGTGTGTATGTGGTTGACTGAGTGTGTATCATGGACTGCATGTTCTGGCCTTCAGATTGATCCTCATGGCCATGTGGCAAGCTAGTGTTTGAGGTTGCATGATGAGCCCTGGGACGTGCACTGCATGGAAACATGTTAAGAGGAAAAATATGAAATATGTGGGGGGACCTGGGAATCGAACCCAGGTCCCAGCGTTTACCAAACGTATCACTTGCCAGTTGAGCTGCGCGCGCGCGTTGCATATGGAATAGATAACAAATAATATAAAACAATACCAACGTTAATGATATGAAATAAAAAAAACGCGCTGAAATTCAAATCCCCCAGTCATGTCTTGCCACGCCAGCCTTCTTCTTCATCGTTGTACCTGTAATATAATCAAATAGCGGGGGTTTTAAACCCCCACTAAACACAACCTGCAAAAATAGCGAATAACACATGCTTGAACATAAATTGAGCGCGAGGTCATGGTTGTGTTCGTTTGGATGTCACGATTTCAATGGCATACGTTTGGTTGCCTAATTTTTCCATATGAGGAAACGCCTAATTTTGAGCTTCTGAAAACCTAATGTCCATCAATGGCAGTTTTTGATATAGGATGTTATAGTTCAATTGAATGGTACCAAAAGCTTCAGGATGTCCCTATGAGTATAAATCAATTCAAAAAAAATGTTAAAAGCGCATGAATGATCATATAGAAATCAAGAAAATATTGCAAACCGTTTGGCCCGAGTTCTAAGATTCTGGGCACGTTTGGATTGATTTTTGATTGCAAAAGCTTCCTAGGGATGCCAGGAGTGTGTTTTGATTGAAAGGGAGGTTTAAAACGTGCTGCAAAGAGGTTTACAGTTTTGCTTTTTCTCTTGGAAACTTGAAATGTGTTTGGCCGTTTTGGGTGCTTCTTAGGTCGTGAATCCTTTTGTGATAGCTTGCACATGTATTATGTAATGTGTTTCAATCAGAATTATGGCCATTAACCTTATGCATTCATGTTTGAGATTATGCCATAACCAACATTGAAACTCTTTCCATTTTTGTGTCAAAATTTGAATTCTTGCTTGGAATAGCCCTTTGCACGAATTTGGAATGGTCATGATGGTGTATCAAAGCATTTCAATACAAAATATACCCTTTAATTAATTTTCTTGATTTTTATTTGATTTTAAAAGATTTAAAATGAATTAAATCAAATAAAATTAAATAAAAAATGGAAAAATTAATTTTAAATCTTGAAATAATTTGTGGGACACGTGGGAAGCATGGCCAAGCTGAAACAAGTGGAAAAAGTGGGCCCCTTTTGTCAAAAATGAAATTTCAAGGATAATTGACTTTGGCCATTTCACAAAAATTTCCCAACTTCTCCAATGCATATCTTGCTCAATTTTGAAGCTATGAACATGTTCTTGGACATTTTAGAAAGGTCTTGAAGTCCTCTAACCAATGTCTTTGGTCCCACGTCATTTTGATTTACCAATCTCAAGTTATGGTCTTTGACTTAAAGTCCCTTTTTGTTGACTTTTGGAAATGACCTATAATGTTGAAATTGATAACTTTTTGTGAGAGCATTTCTTGGACTTGAAGTGTGAAGATGAGTTGTAGGAAATTTCCTCCTCTTCAAGATGAGAATTGGATGGGATTTTTCTGATGAACCATGAAAAAGTTATGCCTTGGTCAAGTTACAGTTGACTTTTCAGCTGTCCAAAAATAGAAACTTTTGACACCTTGATGATTTTTGAGCCATTCTTGTGAAATCATGGTCAAGACTTGACCAAATGATGATTGTGGCTTCAAAATAAGATGTTGACCAAAAATTTTGACCTTTGACTGCCAAATGACCATTTTGCCCCTGCAGTTGACTGTTGAGCAATTAGGGTTTTTGACTGTGCAACTTGACCTTGTGAGCCTTGAAACTTGACATGTAGGTGCTTGAAAATGTGTATGAGAATATGGGACTTGATTGAGCCCTTGAAAACCTCAACTTCCTTGCAGGAACCAAAACCCTAATTTGACTGGCTTAGGAGGATGGTTGACTGTGTAGCCCTTGAGTAGACTTTGAACCATTGGAGGTGATGCTTGTCAAATCTTGAAGAATATGGGAGGGCAAATTTTGGGGTACAACACAAGGCTTGAAGTGGCATAGAGAAACATAGGTTTAGAACTTAGGAATTTTTATGTAACTTTGAAAATTTGAAACTCAAAAGTCTTGTATCATTATGAATTTATTCAAGGTTTCATTTTGAACTCTATGTAATTATTTTTTCTTGAAGCTTGAATGCACTTGAACAAATTTCCTTAGTGACCTTATGACAATTAGGAACTTGAGTTGATTCTTGGATTTAAAATGATGGTGAATGGAAAGATACATGAATGAAGTTTGATCTTGAGAATGGAAACTTCAATAATGATACATGAATGATGAATGTATCTGAAATTTTCAATCAATTCGAATCTAATGCCATTTTCCAAGTGAACCTTCAAATCATTTCCAATGAGACCCTAATCCAAATCTTCAATTCATGGTAAATTGCAATACAATCCAATAGTACTTGAAAGAACAATGATGCCTTAGGAACTTTGATCTAAAATCCACTTTCATCCAATAATCACCAAATGCTCAGACATAAGTAACTTGAAAAAGCAACAAACGTTCAAAGAATTCTCGAACTCGGTATTTTGTACCATGAACAATCCAGACATAAGAATCAATGTCTCAAGAACAATTATGGCACGACTTGAAGTTAGAAGTTAAAAACATTCTAAATCAAGAAAATGACCTATAATGTTTCGATAAATTTCATTGCCCTCAAAGCATAATTTGATTTCGATCCTTGGTGAAAACTTGTAGATGACATCGTCTGTGAGAATGTGCAAAAAGAATCGTCTTAAAACATTGAATATCGAGGAAGTTATGATCCGCGGAAGTTGAGCAACAACTACTTGAAATTAAGTCAAACTTGTAAAATGACCTCTAAAGTATTCGAGATTCCAATGATCCTCCGCGCATAATTAGCTCTTGACTTGTAAAGAGAAGTTGAAGATGACGTCAAGGAGAGTCATACGCAAAATGAACCACTCAAAAATATTGAATAATGAAGAAGTTATGATCTTTTTAACTTAAACTTGCAAACATTGACTTTTTTCCCAATACAATTGATTTTCAGTCATCTGAACCATTGACTGAGCAAACTTGTGATGCAAGGCTCGAAACTTGACATGAGAATCCTTGAGGACATATGAAGAACCATAAAAATCACTTGAGACCTTGGAAATTCAATCTTCCTTGAGAAATACAAAACCCTAGTTGTGGACCCATTGTTTAGGAGGAGAATTTGTTTGATCAATTCTTGAGCCACCTTGAGCATTTGAGAACCCTAGGAGAATATATTGAATGAAAAATAGGAGGGAAAATATTTTTGGTACAACAGCTACCCCTGTTCAATCTTCTTAAATCTGAACAATTAGATTGACATGTCCGCCATTCGTGACTTGAAGGTAGAAGATGATTGAACACTTAAGTGACCATAAATTTGCACTTGCATGTGAAAGAAGTAACATTATCGATTGATTATATCGGGAATGGGCTTAAAGATGCCATTTGGAGAGATGACAGAGAATCGCTGAAGATGGGCTTATAGATGCCATCCAGGATAGTGACAAAATATTGTCGGAGATGGGTTTATAGATGCCATCCGAGGTAACTGTTGATAGAGGCGTCAAAATGAGTCTACGCTCGACTGTATCTGAAGAGGTATCAGAATAAAATCTATGTTTGATTTAAACTGATCCCTGATAAGTCTACCGGGAGAAGTATCAGAATAAATTTATGATCGATTTAATCTGAGCCAGAAGACAATTGTGCCCGTCTTTAACTGGGAGAAGTATCAGAATTAATCTTTGGTCGATTTAGTATGGGCCAGCAGAAGCTTGAAATAAATGCCCGTCATGTAGATAGTCACCTCGTCCTGTTTCAGGAATTGATCTACAATCGATTTGTTGGTAAACTCGTCCTGTTTCAGTAATTCATACCATTGGTGATAAAGATAGTTACCCCGTCCTGTTTCGGGAATTGATCTTTATCTGACCAAAGAGAAGGAAAAATAGTTTCCACATCCTGTTTCGAGAGTTAACCTTCAATTGTTCATGTAGATAGTCACCCCGTCCTGTTTCGGGAATTGATCTACAATCTGTTTTGTTTTACAGATAGATGTCCTGTCTTGTTTCAGGAATTAATTTGTGGCTGGTCATTCAGATAGTTGTCCTGTCTTGTTTCGGGAATTAATCTAGAACCTACTTTTTGTTGGCCGTCAAGATAGTTTCCTTGTCTTGTTTTAGGACTTAATCTCTGACCTGGTCACATAGATAGTTTCCCTGTCTTGTTTCCGGAATTAATCTTAGACTTGTTTGAGAATTGTTGATGATATTCGTCTGTTGATTAATCTTTCTTGAAAAAGTAAAGAGTTAGCTATATGCAATGTCATGATGTATGCAATGCATTGCGTAATGATGTTCTCAAAATAAATGAGACTGTGCTATATGCATTTCGTATGCATATGCTGTGATGTATGGATGTGAAATGTTGTTGAAGACATCCTTGAGGACATATGAAGAGCCATGAAAACCACTTGAGACCTTGGAAATTCAATCTTCCTTGAGAAATAAAAAACCCTAGTTGTAGGCCCATTGTTTAGGAGGAGAATTTGTTTGATCAATTCTTGAGCCACCTTGAGCATTTGAGAACCCTAGGAGAATATCTTGAATGAAAAATGGGAGGGAAATTTTTGGGGTACAACAGGTATGATACAATAAGAATCAAGATGAATGATGTAACTATAAGAACTCTAATGAATGTGAGACATGTTCCAAATTTGCAAAAATCCTTATTTTTCTTGGTGTATTAAAGGAAAATTGTTGGAAAATAGTTATGGAAGACAAAATTTTAAATTCTGTATGTGGTTCATTGGTTGTGATAAAGGGAGTTCATCATAAAAATCTTTATCTTCATATAGGTCACCCTATAATAGGAGATTTGGCAGTTGGAATAACTGGAGGTAAAGATCAAACAAAACACACGAGGATATGGCACATGTGCCTTGGACATATGTCAGAAAAGGTATATCATTGCTTAGTGAGAAAGGTTTGTTGAAGAACGTGAAGAAACCATGAATGAAATTTTGTGAACATTGTGTGTGTATGAAAAAGAACACCACTTGAAGTTTTATACAATAAAGCACAAAAGCAAGGGATTGTTAGACTATATGCATACTAATGTTTGGGGTCTGGCTAAAGTTACTTCTAAGGATTGTTCCAAGTACTTTGTCACATTTGTTGATGATCATTCTAAATATTATTGGATTTACTTTTTTAAAACACATGAATGAGGTATTTGATATTTTCAAGTGTGATAAAGTAATAGTTGTGAACAAAACGGGTAGAAAGTTGAAAACTATAAGGTCTGACAATGGTACAAAATGTACGAAAGGAGATTTCAAGAAGTTTTCTTATCAAAAAGGCATTTTAAGACACTAGACAATCAAAGACACACCAAAATATAATGGAGTTGTGGAAAGAATAAATCTTACACTTCTTGAGAAACTAAGGTGTATGCACTATAATTCTGAGTTACCTCGAGAATAGGCAGAACTGGTTGCTACATCATATTACATAGTAAATTGATCCCCACATTCTACTTTAAAGGAGAATCACCTTATAGTGTGTGGTCATATTAACATGTTGCTGAAGCGGTAAAGCGGAAAGAAAAAGTAAGTATTTTTATAGTTTTATCATATCGTCTCCACAAGGATTAGTGATTACCAAATCATCGTTCGACAAATCTCTCGTTTATGAGTTTGGGGTTGAATTGGGTTGGTTTGTATAAAAGGTAAATGCGGGAATTAAAGTTATTAACAGAAAAAAATTCATAATTCGGAGAGTAGAGAACTCTCGGGTTTTCATTTCATCTACCCTATCAAATACTTAAACTCACTACCCAGTTATACTCAACCTAAACTAATGAATACCATCACGTATCGCTCACGCTAAGGCTATTTCTAACACAAAGGGAGACATCAACTGTATTACTCTCGGAGGCGATTCACGCGCAACTCAAACAACCCGAATGCTTTTCATAACAGATACCCATATGAATATTAAGCCTAAATATATTTATAGAATCTAGAAACTAATGGATATTCATTCACGAGAGAGATTCGGAAAGCATATGTCTATGACAAACCAAACCTCCACGATAAAGCAAAAATCAAGAACAAACACCGGTATTAATTCATAAAAGAGATTTCATACAACACCATGAGCAATAAATAAATATAATTAAGATAAATATACATGTATAATCCAGACAATAGAGATTAAAAAAAGAAGATAAGAAAAGGAACCAAACATTTCTTGGTTTGTCAACACCAATCGATGATAAATTCGACTCCTGATCATTCGATTGCAACCTCAAGTGTTGTTTCTAAGCCTCTCTCTACCAAAAAATGAAGTTGATGGTGTTGGGACTCAAAAATACGCAACCCATAACCTAAAAATGTATTTTTTTTTCACCTATTTAATGAGTCTAAAAATCGCAGACTACGCTTAGCCCCAAATCGGGCGCTTAGCACGCTCTGTGCTGTCATGAAAAAAGATCAACACTTGTTTCCACCATAACTTGAGAACCGTAACTCCGATTTACGCACGGGTAGAAGCATTGGAAAGCTTATTCAATGCTATATATAACCATGACTAAATAAAATTGCTTGAATACCTACAAAAATGAGATAAAAACAATTAAAATCAATGATATTTACACGAAAACACACTATATACACTATAATGTAAACTATACCGAATATACACTAAAGTCGAGGTTTATTAACGAAAAGCAAATGAGTTAAGCTGATGAGTTCTAATTATTCACACTCAAATTCACAATAATTTAGCATTCATCAAACTCTCCTCAACTTAGACTTGTTTGTCCCTAAACAAGAATTAACCAACTCAAAAAAACAAACGCAAAAATCAAAGAATCACGAATCAACAAGTTTTGAAAACGGAAAACAAATGTATGGTTAAAATCAAAAAGGCACAAGCAAAGAAAATACTTACCACTAAAATACAACGGTAGCATGAAAACGAAATATCTCCTAAATACAAAACACATTTCAAAGATTATAAAACAATACAAAGTTCAAAAATGAATCAGACCTAGCACACAATTCATTGGTAGATGAATAACAAAAACAATGGGTGATTTTACTCTCACCCAAAAAAGTTAACAAGTTAAATTGTGCATTCATCCAAAAATTCACATTGAAAATATAAAAGCAAGAATAACAAGGGATTTCAAGGTTGTAATGTGGCTTGGTTAACAAATAAGGGCTAATATCTAAAGGTAATTGAAACAAAAACTTGCCTAAACTTAAAGGAGTGATCAATTCACCAAAGACTCAAGCGACACAATTTCAATCAAACTTCTTCCATATTCCAAATTTGTCACACCAAAACACCATACTTATTAACACAATATTATTCCATACACTTTTTGTTTTTCTTTTCAAAGCTTTTTAAATTTTTTTCCCTTTCTTTTTCTTTTCTTTCTCTTTCTCATTTTTTTATTTCTTTTTCTTTTCTTTTTATTTTCATAACCTCATAGCAATCACAGCATAAGCATATAAACATGCATCTCCCTAACTTGAGTTCAACCATATCATAATGTGAATACTCCCTACTTTCTAAGGCAAGGTAAAAATTCAAACTATAAATCATAGTTGAGGATTCAAGAAAACAAAGAATCAGTATCCATACAAAAAGATGAACTAAACACTCATAGACAAGCATTTAGCAAAAACAACATGGATATCGACAAAAAGGCTCAAAGAAGTTACTAATGATCACACACTCACAAAGTGAATTGACTATTTGGCCAAGGTAGTTGTGCTCAAAATGAAACAAGATTCCTTGATCACTTCTATGCGTTTATACAATAACCACAAATAACAGATTAAGCATAATAAAACCGAGTTATCAAGAAAGTTGGTCTCCTACATATAGTAAACAATGGAAGCAACTTCACAAAAAGGTTTTTGTCCTAAAGTGATTCAAGAATGAACAAGTATGGCAAAAGAATGAATGACATGAAATTTTGTACAAAAGAAAAGTCTTCTAAACATGATATATTCTAGAAAGCAATAAACAAGTACCTTGTGTGTATCAACTTCAAACAAATATCATTACTATACATCCGCAAGTTGAAACGAACAAACTTGGACAATCACCAAAAAATTTCTAAAGCTACTCAAAACAAGCTATTGGACAAACACACCAAAAAGAAAACACATTAAACAACGATAATAAACATACTAACAGATCGGGTGAAAATTGATAAACGAATTTAAAAGTGAAGATTTGAAATTTTCAGTACTGGTCCAATTTAAATTTGTTTAGTCAATTTCACCACACTACCTATACTAAAAAACAATGAAAAACAATAAAACATGATTGTTTTACGTCATTAGCTCGACGCCTATATTTATGAACATTCCTCCAAGTTGCTTCCTCATGGCTATTCCTAACCAAAACACACAAGCAAACATGAAAGGAACAAAATAAGTATACGATATTCATAAGTAAAGAAAACACATACAAATTCAAAAGTATAGAAAATAACTATAAAACAAGAATTTATACAATATGGACATTATGTGCAAAAATTAAAAACAAAGAAACTATCATAATACGATTCAATAAAAACACTAATCTCCGGAAATAGCGCCATTCTGCTGAAGCGGTAAAGTGGTAAGCAAAAATAAGTATTTTTATAGTTTTATCATATCGTCTCCACACTGATTAGTGATTATCAAATTTCCGTTCGACAAGTCTATCATTTATGAATTTAGGGTTGAATTGGGTTGGTTTGTATAAAAGGTAAATGCGGGAATTAAAGTTATTAACAGAAAAATAATTCATAATTTAGAGAGTAGAGAACTCTCGAGTTTGCATTTCATCTACCCTATGAAATAATTAAACTCACTATCCAATTGTACTCAACCTAAACTACTCGTCAATGTCATCACATATTGCTCACACTAAAGCTATTCCTAATACAAAGTGAGACATCACCCATATTACTCTCGTAGGCGATTTCGCACACAACTCAAACAACCTGAATGCTTTTCATAACTGATATCCACATGAATATTAAGCCTGGATATATTTCTAGAATCTAGAACCTAATAGATATTCATTCAAGAGAGATATTCAGAAAGCATATGTCTATGACAAACCTAACCTCCACGATAAAGCAAAAATCAAGAACAAACAACAATATTAATTTGTAAAAGAGATTTTATACAACATCATGAGCAATAAATATACACATATCAAGGTAAATATACATATAAATTCCAACAAATAGAGATTACAAAGAGAAGAGAAAAGAGAAACCAAACATTTCTTGGTTTGTCAACACCAATCGATGAGAAATTTGACTTTGGATCATCCGATTGCAACCTTCAAATGTTGTTTCTAAGCCTCTTTCTACCAAAAAATGAAGTTGATGGTGTTGGGACTCAAAAATACCCAACCCATAACCTAAAAATGTGTTTTTCACCTATTTAATGAGTTTAAAAATCGCAGACTGCACTTAGCCCCAAATTGGGCACTTAGCGCACTCTGTGCTGTCATGAAAAAAAATCAGCCCTTGTTTTCGCCATAACTTGAGAACCGTAACTCTGATTTACATACGGTCAGAAGAGTTGGAAAGCTTATTCTATGCTCTATCTAACTATGACTAAATACAATTGCTTGAATAATAAAAATTAAGATAAAAACAATTAAACTCAATATTTACATGATAACAAACTATATACACTATCAAAGTTATTGACAGAAAGAAAATGAGCTAAGCCGATGAACGCTAACTATTCATACTCAAATTGACAATAATTTAGAACTCATCACATGTGGATTATGACATACTCAAAAATTTTGGTTGCACGACCTATTATCATGTCAAGGATAACAAATTTTATAATAGAGCTAAGAAAGTTATCTTACTAGGATATATAAAAGCGGTCAAGGCTTGTAGTCTTTGTAGTGAAAAAGATTTTAAGTTTGTGATTAGAAGGGATGTTACCTTTGATAAAAATCTACGGTTTCTACTGATGGAAAGGTTAAAATATCAAATCAAGTAGTTCTGATAGAATCTAAAGACCAACTAGATTCATGTCATGTTTAGGTAGAGCATCCTAGTGTTACTCAAGATAATGATAAGGATGAGCTTGATCATGAGAATTTTCAACAAGAAAATATACATACATTACAACATCGATAACAACAACTTTTTGATACCATAAGGCCAAAGAGAAATTATGAACTAGTTCATAAGTTTAGGTCAGACAAACCTTCGAGGCATTATGGGCAGGTAAACTTAGTGGAATATGTACTCTCAATTGAAGATGATAAGCTAGTAACCTTAAAGCCATCTATCAAGGACAAATATAAAGAGAGTTGGTTGGGTTTTATTGAGGAAGAGATGAAATATATTAATAAGAAAAATACATGGGAAGTGGTCCCATTGAAATTGCAGTCAACATTGGTATCCTTATTTAGTTTTGATTGTTTGCAAATTTTGTATGTGTAATATATTATTTGATTTATCACTTGTTTGTATCATACTCATAATGTGAATTATTTTTATTGGTTTTCTAGCATTGCTATTGAAATTCACTTGGGATAATACATTGTATTTGTATTCACTCACTTAAGCTATTTAAGTTCGTGTACCTTTGAGAAACCTTTTAACTCATTATTTAGTTGTTGTAAGTCCATGTTTGAGTCTTCCTGTAAAGCCTAACAATTGGTTTTATGTCAAAATCATAAGTATTGTTTAAATCACAAGTTATAACACTTGAATAAAGGCTAAAAGGTTGTGTGATTTGAATCATACATATGTGTGAGTTGAATCATAGAGCATCATGAAAGGTGGGATTTGATTATGTTTCATTTGAGTCGAATCATAACAAGGTGTGATTAAAATCATAGTCTCTATGAGTCAAATCATGCAGTATACATGACTCAAATCATGGTTTTTTCTCATATTTCCAACCTTAGATTGAAGTTGAGCATTTATTTGATTTGAATCATTACTTCACTATTTGATAAAAACCTTTTGTCTCAGTTAGTTGAGAGTGATATTTCCCAAGAGAGTGTGTCTATTATCTTGCACTAATTTAATCTTTACCCTTTTTGTCAATGAGAGTGATTGTGTCACCAAGAGATAAAACCTCATAAAAAGTGTGAGGAAACACATATCTAGATTTATTAATGTCCTTGTGTTATAGTTGAAGACCAAGGAACCCAAAGAGAGAGAGAGAGAGAGAAATAGATTTTGATTAATCAATTTATTTGATTGATCAATCTTAAAACAAATATATAGAACCTTAAAACCCATGTTTGTTGAGAACCCTGAGAGAACTTAGAAAGTGTTCTTCATTCACCGACACCTAATTCCTTGTTGATCCTTATGATTAACCTCTTAGAATGTAGATCTTGTGAATTTTAGTTGTGTGTGTGATATTCTTTAAATATTATTCATCATTTTCATTCAAGGTTAAGAACCATTGTTATGGACCTTCAACTCTAAAGATTGATTTTCTGAGGTAGAAAAAAGGTACATTAGGGAATCTAATGTTTTTCTTTAAAGTTATGTTATTGCATATCAGGTGGAAAATTTTTTCTTGGACATAGATTCTGGTTATATGTTGTTTACAAAGAGATAAGAATGTCTATATACTCCATTAAAGACTTTGGAGAAACCATGTGAAGGTTGTCGCGTAACAAAATTGGGAGTTATCCAATTAATTGAGGCTAATGGAAATCACTCAGACAAGTCTTCATCAGGTTCTAGGGAAGAATGCTGCAAAAATGAAGCTTGAAGCAGGTTATTATGGATAGAAAGATTATTGCATCAAGATCACTGAGGATATTGTGTGTAGAAATTGAGAATCTACATCAACAGAAGGAATTGTCATTGGATTCATATGTAGGATAATGCAGTGTGGTTATTAGAATCTGGATTGATGATAGTTTGTTGCATCAAAATGCTTGAAGAGTGGAAGACATGATTATTTTTCTCGATGGTTTTTGAACCATTGAAGAATGGAGTGGGCATAGCGAGGCTGGTTGTCGAATCACTATATATCTCTTTTTACTCTTGTTGGCTGAGATTTTTGACAAGGACTAAAATCCAACCAAGAGGGAAGAATCCAAGAAGGTTCTTTGAAAAAGTGAAATTATCTAAGTCGACTACAACTGCAGTCGACCAGAAGAGACCCCTTAAGTAGTTAATTGGGCCTGGAAATGTCAAAAAGCCCAAAGAGTCTAGACCAAGCGAGTGAATCGCTTTGGAGGGAAAATGAGTTTGAGTGGAGAAAATGGGTTCATGGAGAGAAGTTGAAAAATACATGTGGCATACAAAGAAATGAAGCTCACCAGAAATAAATTATTATATCTGTATTATAAATAAAGCACTTAGTGCATAGTGTTAGAGGTTCAAACTTTCACATTCCTACACGATAGTCACTCAGAATACCCAAGCGAATGAGAAAAATGAGTCAATCTAGGGCAATTTATGTTTGAATCAACTTATTTTAAACTATTTTGATGTTATGTCATTTATGTTTACAATTTAAAACACTTTTCGTTTTATTTTACAAGTCTTGCTTTATTGTTTATAAACTCGTTTGGCACCAGTCAAACGAATCCTTTTTGAAAACACTTTGTGAAAATAATTGAAAACTGAAGAACTATACTGAGATTCCCTGGTCGATCTCGTAAGTAAACTTTTGTTAAGAGACCAGCGTTGTTTACCAAAACCAGAGGTAAACAAATTGGCACACCTGGTTGGACGGTGCTAATAATTTCGTTTTTGAGTTTGGTTTTACAAAGTTTCTTGTAGTTTAGTTTGTGTGTGTATGAATTTAAGAAGTGGTAAACATTTTTTGAAGTCTAAAATGCCACGCTCTGATACAAGCATTGCACTTACATAAATTTCTATGCAAAATGTGGATGTCATACCAGTGAGTGCCACAACTCAAAGCACGAAGATTTTATCTCATGTGAGATCGACCGTTGTTCATGGTTCGTCATTTGTCTCTTATAAATATGGTATTCCTTAGTCCATGATGGTTGGGTTACAGTCGAACCCATCCACATATACAGAAAATGCAGTGGCTATTGGAAACCAAGGCAGTTATGTCCTAGGTGGTCGACCAAGTGGTGTTGGTTATATCCCTCAGTCGACACCATCTTTGAATACTACTTCTGTTATGGATTTGAGGCAACAGATAGATAAGAGTAATTTAGAGTTAGTGAATGTTTTTAACTCAACGAATAGGAGTTGCCTTTAATCCTGTAGTTGACCAAATAGGCAGATTGATCGAGTCATTAGGGGTTCAACCAACTCAGACGTGCCAAAGGTCGTTAAGAGTTTTTGAAGAAATACCTAGAAGGTTGGATGTACCCACTTATGAAGAGTAAGAATTCGTTGAACAATACGAACCTAGGCCATTCGTGGTTAGTAGGAACCAAGGTCCTGATCGAGTGTTAAGAAATGCCATTATTGGGTGTAACAACATAGTGGATGTAGTAGAAGAAGTGTTAACATGATCTTGGGTAAACGTTGGCCTTTGGAGGCTTAATTATTCATCTCCCTTGCTTGATTATATTCGACAGGAAAAATTACCTAGGGGATGTAAGGTACCTAAATTTACCAAGTTTACTGGTGATGTTAATGAGTCGACCATCGAACACATTGCTAGGTACGCAACAAAAGCTGGCGATATCGCCAATGATGAGGGTTTAAAATTAAGATATTTTCCTAGTTCATTAACCAAAAATGCTTTTACTTGGTTTACAACATTGACTCCAAATTCTATACGCACTTGGGAACAACTTAAGGGCATATTTCATGAGCAATTTTATGTTGGTCATCCCAAGAAAAGTTTGAAAGAATTTTCCTCAATCAAGAGGAGGTCGTCTAAGTCAATGAAGGCTTATTTGAATAGGTTTAGGATCCTAAAGTCTAGATATTTTACTAGAGTTCCTGAACATGAGCTGGTCGAAATAGCCACTGGGGGAGTTAGATTATTCTATTAGCAAGAAGTTTGATCCCTAATCTATTACAGATATGTCTCATCTAGCTGATAAGGTTTGATATGTCGAACGTTTGAAAACAGAGAAAGCCAGAGCTTCAAAGGATCATAGAAAAGGAAAAGTGTCCTATGTTGATACAGAGGATTATTCTATAGAGGCTGAAGATGAAAGGATGGAAGAAGGAGAAGTTAACGTGGATGAATTAAAAGTCGGACCTCCATATGCATGTAAGCCTATAAAACCATCAAAAGGAAAAACAATTGAAGAACCAAAAAATGATAAATCTAATACTAAAACATATACTTTTGATGTGTCAAAATGTGATGAAATATTTGATGTTTTAGTTTTAGATGGTCAAATTATAGTGCCTCCTGGCAGTAAAAATCCACCATTAGAGCAGAAACAAAAAAGAGATTTATGCAAGTATCATAATTTTTTGAGTCATAATACTTCTCAATGTTTTATTTTCAGGGATTTGATACAGAAAGAACTGAAGGATGATAGATTAAAATTTGGTGAAAAGCCAAAAGGCTCCATGAAGGTCGACTTAGATCCATTACATGTTGTTGATGCACACTTTGTTAAACCATTAGAAGTGTTGATGATTGAGGCTACTGACGGTATCGAAGGCGAACAAGCCAACATTGTCGACTTAATGACAACATTGACAATTGAGACTACTGATGGTCTCAAGAATGAACAAGTTGTTATTGCCGATTCAAAGGTAGTTACAACAATCGAGATTAATGAAGGTCTCAAAAGTGGAAATGGCAATTTGTCTAAGTCACATGAGGTGATGGTAGTTGATATTGCTGAAAAGCCTAAGAGTAATCAGGACGATAAGGAAAAATGGATTGTGAAACCAAATATGAGGAATTGTCGGAAGAAACGGTTGTTGAATTGATGAAGGTTGTGTTTCCTAAACCTGAGGAAGAACTTGTAGATTTTCTAAATAGATGCAAGTTAAGTAATTCTAGGTCCATGTTATGCCCAAAGTGTGACATGGTCTATGATTAGAATGATGCGAATAAAATTGAGGCTTTGAAGAAGAAACACCCTCAAGAGAAAAACCCAAAGGTGGTGTTCGATCATGCGAAGGGGCCATACAAAGTCCAAGTGCCTCAAAGAAAACCTAAGTTCCCATATCAAAGGACTTTTGTGCCACAAAATGATGCTCCTAACAACAACTGGGTTTGTTCTTTCTACCCAAGAGGGGCAAACCAAAATTTGAAAGTGGTAAAGAAAGGTTAAGGTTCGAGTTAGAAGTGGTAAATGATGGAGAAAGGGTCGAGTTCTTCCCAGTTTGCTGAAACTGGAATTACATCAAAGAAATATCACGTCCCTTCCACATACAAAGGGAAGAATCCTATGACAAAGACTCAGTGGAGGAGGTTTCAAAGAAAAAAAAAATCTACGAGAAAATTCAAAAGTTTCTCCATCAAAAGATGAGAGCGATCAGAAAGGAATGCACCATCGACCAACAAAAGAAAGGTTGTTGATGCCGGTTATAAGTTGCCACCAGTGAAAGCTGAGGATCCTGATAACAACTTGGATGATGAATTATATGATGACTTTGAAGATAGTTCAGAAGATGGATTGATTATCGATTGTAATATCGTGTTAATCCTGCCTAATGAGTATGGTCTCACGTTAGAAGCGTCAGCAGATGAAGACGAAGCCATGTGCAAAGAATCTGCGGGTCAAAAACCTTTATGTTACTATGTCATGAATAATGGAGTAGTGGAAGAACAACAGGAGATGTTCGAAAAGCCAACGTATGAGATGATGTAACACCTTAAGCCTTTATTTATAAGGGCAAAATTTGATGGTTTCCATGTAAGAAACGTATTTGTGGATGGTGGTGCTGTTGTGAACCTAATGCCTCAATCATTGCTGAAAAAGATTGGCAAGTTCGTCACTGACCTCAAACCATTGTTCATGGTGATTGCATCTAAGGAAAATTATAATTTGTTGTTAGGGCGTGAATGGATACATGGCATTGGAGAAGTGCCTTCGACTCTGCATCAACGTTTATCCATTTTGCATCAAGATGGGATTATGGAGAACATTGAGGCAAACCACCGTTATTTTACTACTGATGTGAATATGGTCAATAGGAAGAATTTTGACAAAGAGTTAGATATTATACCTCCACGCGATCCTGAAGATGTAGTGTTGGAATCACATCCTAATATGATCAAGTTTCTAACCTTACACCTAACCCATGGTTTCATTTGGGACCAAGAAAAGTTGGACACATATCAGACTACAAAAGGTGAGTTTGAACCCACAGAGTGGGAAGGAAAAAATCATGATGATGCCTGAGTCGAATGCTCTAGCAAGAATTTTGGCCTATGTGACTGAAAATAGAATAAATTAGGCCTTAGAGGCTAAAGACACTTTGAATATGGTTCCTGAAGCCATTATGGTGAAGCTTGGAGAACTAAGCCAAATAATAGCTTTAGAAAGCTAGAGGCTTGACTGCATATATGAGGAAGAGCCTTTGGGGTTTGAGAAAGACCCAAAAGATAATATACTAAAGACGCAAGCACAAGATCCATTGGAGGAAGTTGACCCGGGTGATGGCACAACTAAGCAAAATACATACATCAACACCAAGTTCAACAGCAAGATGAAGAATCAAGTGGTTGCTGCTTAAATAATTTAAAGATTTCTTTGCATGGGGTTACAACGAAATGCCTAGTTTGAGCAGGAAGATGGTGGAGATCAGACTACCTAAAAATCCAAGCAAACAACCAGTCAAACAAATGCCAAGGATGTTTGTGCCAGAAGTGTTGTCCAAAATGAAAACAGAGATTGGAAGTTTGTTGAAGAGCAAATTCATCAGGACAACCAGGTATGTTGAGTGGTTATCTAATATAGTGCATGTTATAAAAAAAATGGAACGCAAAGAATTTGCATAGATTTTAGGGATTTGAATAAAGCCACTCCAAAGGACAAATATCCAATGCCTGTGGCAGGAATGCTGATCGATTCAACTGCAAGGTATGAATATTTAAGTCTTTTGGACGGATACTCAGGCTACAATCATATTTTTATTGCTGAAGAGGATACTCCCAAAATTGCATTTCGATGCCTGGGGCGCTAGGTACATATAAGTGGGTAGTTATGCCCTTTGGGTTGAAAAATATTGGGGCTACTTATCAAAGATCAATGAACTTAATATTTCAGGATTTCATAGACACATTCATACAAGTGTACATTGGTGACATTATAGTCAAATCACCCTCAGGGTCTGGTCATTTAGACCACCTTCAACAGTATTTTGTTAGAATGATGGAATATGGACTAAAAATGAATCCATTAAAATGTACCTTTTGTGTTTGTGCAAGATATTTTCTAGGTTTTGTGGTACATAATAAGGGTATAGAAATCAACCAGAACAAAACCAAGGTGATTTTGAGTACAAAAGCGCCAACAACGAAGAAAGAGCTTTAATCTTTGTTGGGGAAGATTAATTTCCTGAGATGATTCATGTCAAACATGAGTGGGGAAACTATGGCGTTTTCTCCTTTGTTAAAATTGGGAAAGGAGTCTGAGTTTAAGTGGGAAAAGACCACCAAGAGGCATTCAATCGTTTGAAATAATACTTGGTGAAGCCTCCAATGTTAGTACCCCTAAACAGAAACAAAGGCATGAAGCTATACATTGCAACATCAGAGTTGACACTGGGAAGCATGTTAGCCTAGGAAGATGAGAATGGAGTTCAAAGAGCCATTTATTACCTCAGTAGTGTTAAATGATGCTGAGACTAGATATAATGAAATTGAAAAACTATGTTTATGTTTATATTTGTCATATATTAAACTCAAGCATTATATAAATCCAGTCGAAGTTTCTGTCTATTCTCGTTTTGATTCCATTAAACATATGTTATCTAAACCTATTTTGAACAGTCGAATTGGTAAATGGGCATTAGCATTAATTAAATACTCCTTAACATATGTTCCTTTACAAGCAACCAAAGGGAAAATTATTGCTGACTTTATAGTTGATCATTCAGTGGTCGACATCAATAAAGCCTATGTGGGTACTAAGTCTTGGCAGTTTTAATTTGATGGTTCTAAACATAAGCAGGGAATTGGGGTAGGTATTTTTCTCTTATCACCATATGGAGTTCCAACCAGATTTCGTTATAAGATTAGGGGCGAATGCTCTAATAATGAGGCTGAATATGAAGCTTTAATAATTTGACTTCAGATTATGTTGGACGTGGGAATCAAAGACATTGGCATAAAAGGGGATTCAGAGTTATTGGTGAAACAGTTGACTCGAGATCACAAATGCGTTATGAGTGCCAGTCAATGAAATAATAAAGGGAAACATGAGCAAAGTTATAAAAAGGGACACAAGTCCTAAGATAATAGTCTTTTTGGAAAAAGAAGGTACCTGGTGATACCCCTCAGAGCTGGAGTTGGTGCTTTCTGGTCAATTTGGTGTAGGCTTCAAGATGTTTTCTTTTGCCACCAATGTAAGCGACACAACAACAGAAACGACCTTCTTTGAGGTAGCCTCAGAGAAAGTCGACTTAGATTTGTTGGATTTTCTGGGAACGACAGGCAAAGGTGAATTGTCAGTTTGTTTCTCTTTATTGATATATAATTTTCAATTTTTTGGAGATGGCTCAGAAGGGACAACAATTTTGGTTTCAGGGGCCTACGAATGGGTTAACATAATCATTGTGTTAGGTAAAGGAAGGAAAACATGATCAGTAAATAAGCCATAGGGTTAGGAGATTACCTGAGAAGGAGATTCGGGAACTTCATTATTGGAAAGAGAGACGGTCGTACCACTGGCGACTTCCCTGGCACGTTTCATGTGTTCGAATGCTGAATGAGGCAATAATGATACGACAAGGCTGTAAAAGTCAAAACATAAGAAAGCGAACAAACAAGGAGTCGAACAACAACCAAAATGTTAAGCCATACCTTTCTCGAACTTTTGCTGCATAGCCTCAAAAGCATGCTTTAATCGAGCCTTAAAAGACTTGAGAGTACCCATACTTTGCATGAATTGCATAGTCCATCAATCATAGAAATCTTTAGTGGTGTAAAAGAGGGGCTCAAAAGCGACATGATTCATGGTGGGAACGTCAGTAGCAAAATGTTTAAGGTGTTGGGCGCATTTGTCTTCACTATAGTTAGTGGACCAGTAGCATAGTTCATCAGAGGGTTTATAAAAACTACAAGGCAGAGGTTGGCACAAACCAAATTATCTAGCCACTAAATTGGGCTGATAATATAGAAGTGTTACTCCACCATTAGCTCCCACTCTAGATGCAATGAGCTTGGGAGTTAGGAAAGCTTGCCATATGGCTTTGGATTCAGGAAGCTGCATGGGATCAACGGGAGGAAATGGTCTAGTGAACCACTCAGGACCATGTCGTCTGTAAGAAAAGGGTTCCATGCTTGGCTGGAAAGAAGTACACTTAAAGAAAAATCTCAAGTACTTTTCGAGGGATTCTTCTTGAAACAGATCATTGTTGGGTGGTGCCAGCGCAGAAAGACGAAGGCTTTCGTTGGTGCGATGGGCGAATGTATCCTCTTGGGCATCATAGAGTTGCAATTTGATTTGGCTTGCAAAAGTGGAGTTTAACCACAATTGAAGCACCCAAAAAGGACCAACGAGTAGATATCTGGCAGTAGGAGGTAATGAGGTCATATGGATGACTCCCACACTAAGTGACTATAGAGCGACCCCAATATGAGTTTGCTCAAGAATATGTTTCAAACCAGATGAAGGTGGTGAGCTAATGCAATGAACCATTTAGCCACCTTTAAATATCGACAATAAAATACATACTTGGAAAGCCATAGAGCCAAGAAAGCAACATGTTCTTCATCAGAAACGGTGTCGACATCCTTGGCATAAAAGCGCTCAATGTATTTGGTAAAGCCAACAATATCTCTTTCAAATGGTATGACATCTTCGTTAGCTTCACACTTATATTCCCAACCAACAAGTGACCTCAAAACTGGTCTTTTAGTCAAGTCTAAGTGACTATAAAAGTCAGGAATATAATGTCTTTTCGATCCTAAAATTCTTGATTTTGGAAGCTTTATCATCTAAGTGGAAACCAAACATATTTCATTGATATCCTAATGATTGATTCATTGTTGACTATTCAATGAGGAACAATGTCAAGTTTTTCTCTATAGAATGTTAGTTGATCACAAATTGAATAAAGAGATTCTCTAAGTTTGATTCATCCAGGATTGAACTAATTAATTTGTTGAGATGTATACGGATTGACCAAAAATCTAGCTTTATGTTTCTTATTTTATATTGATGATTACTCACAAAGATAACAATGTAATATTTATGTGATGATTATTTTGAATTATGGATGATCGGGAAATGAAAGGAGAAGCATCTATTTTGACCTACTATTTCAAGGTCGTTGTGGAAGGAGATGAAGTCAATTTATGAATATTATTAATGTTCAGTGTTTGTCAAACAACACTCATGGGTTCAATGCATAATGTTTTGAAGGAGCTATATCACTGTCAAAGTGTTGAAGCAGAAGTCATAGATATTGTCTAACATTTATACAACAAATGAAATAGATAATCATGTGCTTATTCTTGAAAAGATAATCAAAGATGATCAAAATATGTATTGTGTAAGTTCAACTTAAGTCTTATAAAGGAGTGTCTGATAATGTATCTCAAACATGCAAAGGAGTCATATCCATACATATATGATTGATCGTATTTTGTCTATATTATATTTGTTGTTGTTTACTAATCATTTATATATATATAATAAATTAAGCAATTGATCGTCAAAATTAGTGATCATTCCAATCTCTCTTATATAAGTTAGTATTTGTTAGAAAAATTTTCTGAATTACATAGGGTTGATATATATTTAGACTATTTCCATTGATCAACTATTAATTATCAATCAATAAATTTTATTTTAAAATTAATTAAAACTAGTTTAATAGATACATTCAATATTCATTTATTAAAAAGATGATAATGATTTAATTAAAAAAATTATTTAAAAATAAATAAATTTCAATGAATAATTTGACTTGATTTTTTTTTTAAATTAAAAAGTATTAATATTTTCTTTTAAAAGCTTGATATTCGACCTTTAAAAAGACTAATCTTAACAACAAATAATATTTTTTGTTAACGTTGAAATTTGAAATTATAAAAAAAAATACACGCTTGTAACGTTTATGTTTAAAGTCCTCTCCAAGTAAGTAATCTCTGAAAATTGTATTATTAATAAGATAATAAGTTATTTTAACTCGATAACTTTTCTTTGATAGGCCAAAAGAGAACTTTATTAAAACAATAGGCATAAGAAATGCCATAAGTACAAAAAACCTGATATCTAACAGTAAGTATTCACACCACATCCTGAAACATAACAATGCAGAACCTGAGCACCTAAATACATGGAACTGCAAACCAATGCAAATCTTTGCAAATCCAAAACTGCTAATGACTTGATACATCAAATTCTCTGTAGAGGTATACGTAATACGGTGGGATAATTGATTTTTGAGTTTTGCATTTTATCGTAAATATTGCGGATAGCAAGAGTCGTCACCGACTTTTCTTTTATCCAATAAAGAAAATGGTGAAAATAACAAAAAAAAATCTTTTGAGAATTTCCTGAGTAAGGGGATAGGTTATGAAAAGAGAAAGTGTTAACATTCTTTTCATCCGTAGTTATCTACGGGCTCTTAATCGCTAGCTCACTTTTAAAATGCTTTGTGTATGTTTACAAATATTTTGAAAATGTGCCTAAGTACGGCAATTTTGTAATGATTCTCGTATCGTTGAGAATTATACAAAATGTTTGTTTTGAAAATATTAATTGGAAGAAAGTGTTATTTTGTGGAAAGATGTTTTGAAAATGCCAATATAAGGCAATTTGCTTTATAATAACCCTTGTATCAGTCCCCAAAAGTGTTTATGAAGCGTTTTGAAAGTAATTATTTTAAAAGTGTGAGGTGTGAAGATTGTTTTAGTTTGTGAGCAAGCAATTACGAGCGATCTATCTACTCATAAAGTCTTTGTTCTTTTCATCCTCCTTTAGATAGTGATATCCTACTATTAGTTAGTAGGAAGCCCTATCATTGGATGTGAGGGACAGACGCGAGTCGTTGTACAGTCATAGAAGGCATCTTGTAGAATGCTTTAACAATTTCATAAGGGACTAAGATCGTTAACCGAAGTCAGCATCGAAGAGTCATCGAGGGACAACGATCTTTTAACCGAAGGTCTTTTCTAAAGTATCCTACGTTCGAGGGACATGACTGTTTAAATCCGAAGCAACAAGTGAGGGTTATCCTAGAGGTACGCGTGTGCAAACTATTTTGATTTCAAGTATTTGTCTTGAGATTAGGTTTTCTAATGTTTTGTTTTAGATCTTTCCATGCACGCCTAATTAATCTAACAGTTAAATATATACAAGTGTGGAAAAATGCGGGAAATAAATCTACGCTATTACATCGCTTCGGGAATGGAGAGTACAAAGCATAAATTGAGGAGAAAAAGCAGTAAACCCTAATTAAAGCTATTACAGACCATTGAACAGTTACAATAATCGAAAAAATGCGAAATAATAAAGTATGCAAAAAATATAAAATAAAGAAAAGAGAAAGAAAAATATTTTTTGATAGAAAAAAGTTTGAGTGATTAACCTAATTATTTGATTAATTTTCATTTAAAAAACTTTAGTAAAAACCTAAAGAAACTAAATTCAAAATAATAAATGAAAAAAGTCAATTAATTTAATTAATTTAAAAGAAAGATAATTTAGTTAACTTAATTAAAAAAAAACCTAAATTTAATTTTAATTAAAAAAAACAATTGTTAGAAAATAATTCCAATGTTTTATTTAGAAAAATATTTTATAGTATAAACCCTAATTCTAATTAATTTATAAACTAATTAAAACAATAAAATAAAATGTAATTAAATTAAATTAATTTTTATTTATAAAAAAATAAATTAATTAATTAAAAACCTAAACCTTTTTTTTATGATTTTATGATTTTTGTCTGATTAAATAAAAAATGAAATTAATTAAAAAAATAAATAGTTTTTTTAAACAAAAAGAAATCAAATGGGCTGACTGCAAACAAGTAATAATGGGGGTGAGGAAAAGCAAAAACTCCAGACCTAATAACAAGAGAGCCCAGACGCTGCACTAGATCTAGTGAAAGAGATTCATGAAGACTCATGGTGAGGGCGTTGATCTGGAGCGTGTGATCTGATTGCATGATGATCTGATGGTGTTGATGAGGGGGTGCATCATTGCGCGCTAGATTTGCTTGTACCTGGTCTACAAAGAAAATGTTGAAAAATAAAATGTCAAAGGCAGAGATCGAACCCCTGCCCTGGCACACCAACGCCTTACTCACACACACGCTTGCCACTGGGGTGGCTGTTTCATCCGATTATAAAACAACACCCATTAAATATATTACAAACTAATTTTTCAAATTTGAAAATGCTATCATCTTCTTCCTCGCGCGCGCAGACAACAACAACACCATTTATGAATATCAAACTCTTCCATTTCTCAACCATTTTAAAAATGTAAACATGAAAGTTGCTATAAATTTCACAACGAATTCAACCATGCCATTAACTTTAATTAACACTCAAAGATTAATTTTTTTTATTACTCAGTACCAAAAATGAAACCTAACTGGTCAGAGCTTCGATTCTCACTCCATAAGAAAAATTAATGAAAACTAATGATATGGTTAGCTTCAGGATATTGATATCTACATTTTATCTTTTGAAATTGAAAGCAAATGATGCATGTATATGTATATCACAGTTGAAGAAACTTACCTCTTGAAGTGAGAATCGAGTTTGAAGTTAGAGCACTTATGGAGGTGTTAAGATGATCTGGATAGCTTCACTGCACTCCTAGGAAGCTTTTTCAGCGCCTACCATGGATTGAGAGTGCCTCAATTCTTCCGGACAAGTCAAGTTGCAAAGGTGTTTGAGCTTGGTTTGGATGAAGTATTTGGGATGTTTCAGTGACAAACTAATGCATATGGAAGCTTAGGTATGATGTGGCGATGGTGTTTGAATGATAAAAGAGACAAACGCACGAGTGGATTTGAAGTTGGGTGTTGGAAGTTTCAAATGTGCAACAATGGTGGTTTCTTGGTGATTCTGAGTTTGAGAGAATTTGAGGGTGTTATGGAGCTGTCAAATTCGTGTCTTGGCTTGCAAATGGCCTCTATATTTATAGGAAAAAGGTTTGAGAGCAAGGGCTGATCAGATTTGTAAGTTATGGAATTATGGCTTGGCTGGGATGTAACTTGTGATTTCTTGAGAAATCAAAGTTCCAATGCATAGTACCAAATGATATAAAGTGGTTAGAGGCTTTAGACATGTTGCTTCTGGCTTGTTAAGTTGAGTGTGTATAGAGGAAACAAGTGAGAGGCTCAAGTAGAGTTGACAATTGCATAAATCATGCTTTTCTAAAATGGAAGTGTTAACTTTGTGCCATTAATAGAATGATGCATTGGACAATGCTTGAATCAAATGGACCATAGCTCAAAAACTTGTGTAATCTTATAATTATAGATGGATTTACAAGTTTAGAGGCCTGAAAAGGGAGATTACAATGCATGGCTATGAGATTTAATTATGAGTTCATCACAAAAATGACCTATAATTCAAGTTTGATATGACATCTTCATCTCTTCGAAACTTCTAGCTCAAGTATGATAAATTTGTGTTCTTAGACATTTTGGAAAGCTTGAAACAAGATCTACAACTTTCATTTTGACCACTTTAGTTAAATAAAATGGGAACTTGGTGAAAATTGGCCAAGAAGTTGGGATAAAAAACTGATCAAACTTGTTAAAAAAATTTCTAAGTGTTGGATAAAAAATATCACAACATTATGGGCTCATATATCTTAAATTAAGAATTTTTTGAGGATCATCCCACACTAACAAAGTTGTAGAATTCATTAATCCCTACAACTTTTGTGTTGAAAGTTTTCCTTGAATCATCTTGGATCTTGGTGAAATTTGACTATGAAATCAGGGATTTTTAGGATTAAAAAACACTTGAATTTTTCTAAGTGTTTGAAAATCTTCAATTTTGACTTTTGTTGACTTTCTTGATTCTTGATGATCAAGTTTAATAGTTTTAAATGTTTTGATGATTCTTGATTTTTGAATTCCAATGTTGACCAAAAAGTCAAAGTTTGATTTTTGAGTGACTGTTGACTTTTCATTCAATTGGTTCAATTCTTCAACTGTCAATCACTTGTATCTTTGAAGATGTCTTGAGCCATGTAATTAGGTCAAGATGTTGTATTTTATCCCTTGATATCATGCTTTAATCCATTAGGTCATGCACTAGTCCAAAAGTCAATGATCAGTCATCTTCAGTCAAAACCCTAATTTGGCAATTTTCGATCTTTAATGATTTGAGGGCTTTCCTTGAGGAATCGTGATTAACCCTTGATCAAATAATGAATATCACCTCAAAATGTTGATTTTTACAAAAAAATCTTGAAGTTTGGTTTTATATTGACCATAGTTGACTTTTTACCCAATATATTTTATTTTCAATCATTTCAGCAATTGACTGAGCAAACATGTGATGCAAGACTTGAAACTTGACATAAGAACTATTGAGGACCTATGATGAACCATAAAAGTCATTTGAGACCCTTGAAACCCAATATTACTTGAGAAGCACAAAACCCTAGTTGAAGACGCTTGCTTAGGAGGAGGTTTGACCAGTCAACTCTTGAGTAGTTTTGAGAAAATGGGGACTTCATGAGAATGTATTGAAGAAAATGGGAGGGAAAACTTTGGGGTACAATAGTTGTCCCTGTTCAATCTTCTTAAGCCTGAAGAGTTAGATTGGCATGTCTGCCATTCATGACTTGAAGGTAGAAGATGATTGAACACCTGAGTGCCCAGAAATTTGCACTCGTCGATGCACGAAGTACCGCTGTTGGTTGATTATACTTGAAATGGGATTAAAGATGCCATTTGGAGAGGTGATGGAGATTTGTCAAAGATGGGCTTATAGATGCCATCCAAAGTAACTGTTGATAGAACTTAGACTACGTCTACGCTCGACTTCGACTGGAAGAAGCATCAGAATAAATATACCCTTGATTTAATCTAAGCCAGAATATGTCTATGCTAGTCTGGAATTGGAAGAAGTATCAGTATAAATCTATAGTCGATTTAATTTGAGCCAGAAGCTCTCTACTAGAGGAAGTATCAAAATAAATCTATGGTTGATTTAATCCGAGCTAGAAAATATCTACTAGAAGAAGTATCAGAATAAATATATGGTTGATTTAAATATGAGCTAGAAAATGTCTACTGGAAGAAGTATCAGAAAAAATATATGGTTGATTTAATCTGAGCCAGAAGATGTCTACTAGAAGAAGTATCAGAATAAATCTATGGTTGATTTAATCTAAGACAGAAGATGTTTGTGTTTGTCTTTAACTGAGAGAAGTATCAGAATAAATCTATGGTTAATTTAATCTGAGCCAGAAAATGTCTACTGGAAGAAGTATCAGAATAAATCTACGCTTGATTTAATCTGAGCCAGAAGATGTATGCATCCGTCTTTTAACTTGGAGAAGTATCAGAATAAATTTATGGTCAATTTAATCTGAGCCAGATAATGTCTACTGGAAGAAGTATCAGAATAAATGAATGGTCGAGTTAATCTGAGTTAGAAGAGGCCTATGTGTGTCTTTAACTGGGAGAAGTATCTGAATAAATCTATGGTCGATTTAATCTGAGCCAGAAAATGTCTACTGGAAGATGTATCAGAATAAATACATGGTCGATTTAATCTGAGCCAAAAGATATCTGTGTCCGTCTTTAACTGGGAGAAGTATCAAAATAAATCTATGGTCGATTTAATCTGATCCAGAAAATGTCTACTAGAAGAAGTATCAGAATAAATCTACACATGATTTAATCTGAGACAGAATATGCCTTTTTGGGAATGACCCTCTGAAGAAATTTCTTAAATAGCCCTTTGTCAGATATAACCTTTGAGAATACTTTCAGGTCATATAAGTAGTTGATGATGCTTGTATGTTGATTAATATTTCCTGAAAAGGTAAAGAGTTAGCTGTATGCAATGTCATGATGCATGAAATGCATTACATAATGATGTTCTCAAAATAAATGATATTGTGCTACATGCATTTCTTATGCATATGCTATGACGTTTGTAAATGATGTATGAATGTGAAATGTTGTTGAAGTGTATTTGTAAACCCGTCCAATATCTCTGTCTGGGAAAATAAATCCCTGACTGTTGTTGGGGATGAAGAACGTATGTAATCTTCAACCTTGTCTAGAATGCTTCCGCTAGGGATTCCTTCTTGCTGTTTGAGGAAATTCCGTTGGGGAATGTTGACTTCTGTTTGGGGAGAAGAGTTTAGGAACATTAGTTGTTCATCGCTCTACTGGGGAGTTTAATTCTAACATACCCTGACTAGGGATAGAAGAGATGGATAACCTTTCGACTCGTCTGGGGAGTTTAATTCTTATATACCCTGACTAGGGATAAAAGAGATAGATAACCTTTCAACTCGTCTGGGGAGTTTAATTCCTATATACCGTGACTGGGGATAAAAGAGATGGATAACCTTCCGACTCCTTTGGGGAGGATAAAGTTGACTGATATCTGGTCCAGTCCAGGACCCGTAGCACCTCTCTGGGGATAGTGGCGACTTCACTGGGGAGAGGAATTTCGCTGGTGATTTGTAGCCATCTGAGGAATAGACTCAAGCTGGAGAGACTGTAATCTATTGGAGAAATAAACCCTATTGACGAAGAAATACTCTGCTGAGGAAACACCCTTGGTGAGGAAATGAGCTCTGCTGGAGAGAAGAAATTTGTAGGTTTTTTTTTATAGTTTTAGAGGAATAAACTCAGTTAGGGAAGAGAATTCCTATGAACTGTACTGATTGGAACTCCGTAGGTTGGTGATATTTACGGGAAGGAGATCATACTCCTTTATCTGCCAGTGCAATATGCCGAGGAAATTGCGGGGAATGTATCTTCATTGAAGATGAATTTGTGAAGATTACTATGTGGAGATAATCTCATGGAAGTGGCTCTGTGGCGATTTGTGGACAGCTTTAACGTTATCCCAACTCTTAGAGTCTTGAGTAAATGCTTATTCCGGTTCTTATGCATATATTTTTTAACAGTTAATCATGTTCATATGCATGTGTTCATTCAATTTGTCATTGGACGTTTTTGCAAACAAAACAGAAAAATAAAAAATAAAAGGTTTGGAATTTAGGGTGTATTTGTATTGATAGTTTGCCTATAAACATGAGATTTTGTACAAAGGGACATAAATCCTAGTAAGAGGAAATTGTCATGAAATGGAAAGCTTACAAAGTGAAAACAAAATATATATCTATATGGAAATGATCTCGTTGGGTTCCAACTCCGCTATTGCCCTTATGTCTTCGAACATCTCATCCCTTGTTGTCGGAAGAAGTTGATTGAACTGTACCATTTGAACTTTTGACTTTGGTAATAAAGCTTGCAGTAAGTGATCCAACGGGACATAGTCGTACGCTTTTAATCCATAACTTTGTCCTAGACCACCCTTTCGGGTTTTCAGCCCACCGGGATACCCTTTCTTGCCCAAGCCCCCTTTTCAGGTTTTCGACTTGTCGTGTGTACAATCTTTTATATATATATATATCCCTAATTTTTCCCAAACCATTTTGGTTCGTTGGGATGCCCTTATTTTTGCCTAGGCCAGTCAACCTAGCGGGTCGTTTTCATGCGCAGTATCTTTTAACTATGTCCACGTTTACAGGGTGCTGGAAATCTTTGTCGTCCATGGTGCTTAGTATCATAGCACCTCCCGAAAATACTTTCTTAACAACAAATGGACCTTCGTAGGTGGGAGTCCATTTTCCCCCTAGAATCACCTTGCGGTAGAATGATGTGCTTTATTATATGCACAAGCCTCTTTTCGTCAATCAAATTCAACTGGTATAGCCTGGTCTAAACCCACTCGTCTTCATCTAAGTCTGCATCTTTCATAATCCTCGAAGAAGGAATCTGGACCTCGACAGGTAACACAACTTCCATGCTATAGACTAGAGAGAATGGGGTTGCCCCAATTTATGTTCATGCTGAAGTGCGATAGCCATGAAGAGCAAATGGTAACATCTCGTTCCGATCTTTGTAAGTCACAACCATCTTCTGTATGATCTTTTTAATATTCTTGTTGGTGGCTTCCACTGCACCATTCATCTTTGGTCGATATGGAGAAGAGTTATGGTGCTTGATCTTGAACTGTATGCATATTTCAGTGATCATAATGTTGTTGAGGTTGGCACCATTGTCCATGATGATTCTCTCAGGGATGCCATACCGGCAAATAAGGTTATGTTTTATGAACCGAGCGACCATATTCTTGGCAACATAGGCGAACGAGGCTGCTTCAACCCATTTTGTGAAGTAGTCAATGGCAACGAGAATGAAGCAATGTCCGTTAGAAGCAGTAGGCTTGATTTCTCTAGTCATATCAATGCCCCATATTGCAAATGACCATGGAGCATTTAAAACATTCAGAGGAACTGGAGGCATATGAACTTTATCAGCATATATCTGGCACTTATGACAAGTTCTCGGGTGGTGGTAACAGTCGGTTTCCATAGTCGACCAATAGTAACCTGCTCTCAGAATCTTTTAAGCCATAGTATACCCGCTGGAGTGAGTACCAAAGATGCCTTCCTGCATATCCTCCATAATTTTCTCTGCCTCCTTCTTGTCTACACAATGAAGCAGAGTTGAATCATGATTACGCTTGTACAAAGTTCCATTACTCAAGAAGAACTTAGCCGAGAACCTCCATAGAAATTTCTTGTCATTGATCGATGCCCTTTCAGGGTATTCTTGAGCTTCAAGGTACCTTTTCACTTCAGGAAACCAAGGTTTTTCTTCTACTCCATCAGTATCAATTTCGTAGCAATATGCCAGTTCATGGAATCTCTCAATGATAATTTTGGGAGCTTCATTGTCCCATCTAACCTTAAACATGGATGACATGGTAGCTAATGCATCCACCAATTGGTTCTCTTTGCTTGGGATATGCTCAAAAGTAATCCCTTCGAAGTACAGAATCAAGGTTAGCACATGTTCTTGGTAAGGGATAAGATTCAAATGCTTTGTATCCCATTCTCCCTTGACCTGACTGATTACCAAGGATGAATCCCCATATACATTCAGGAATTTGATTCTCGGGTCAATAGCAGCTTTAATACCCATTGTTGTACCCCAAAATTTGCCCTCCCATATTCTTCAAGAAAATGCCAAGTCAAGTCTCAAAGTTCCCCAAGGGTTGCACAGTGCAAAGGTCTCCCATACAGTCAAAATTAGGGTTTGTGTTCTGATCAAGAAAAGGAAGTTTCCAAAGGTCCAATCAAGTCTCACATGCCTACAAATATGGTCAAGCATCCTCATATCAAGTTTCAAGGCATTCAGCTCAAAATTGCACAGTCAAAACCCTAATTGCACTACAGTCAACTGTAGGGGCAAAATGGTCATTTGACAGTCAAAAGTTCAAATTTTTGGTCAACATATCATTTTGAAGCCACAAACATCATTTGATCAATGCTTGATCATGATTCTCAAAATTTGGCTCAGAATTCATCAAGATGCAAAAGTTTCCTTATTTGGACAGCTGAAAAAGTCAACTGAAATTGACCAGGGCATAACTTTCACATGGATTATCAGAAAAATTCCATACAAATCTCATTTTGAAGAGAAAGAAATTTCCTACAACTCATCTTCATACTTCAAGTCCAAGAAATGCTCTCACAAAAAGTTATCAATTTCAACATTATAGGTCATTTTCAAAAGTCAACAAAAAGGGACTTTAAGTCAAAGGCCATAACTTGAGATTGGTAAATAAAAATGACATGGGACCAAAGGCATTGGTTAGAGGACTCAAAGACCTTTCCAAAATGTCCAAGAACATGAGAAAAGCTTAAAAATTGAGCACGTTATGCCTTGTGGAAGTTGGGAAATTTTTGGATATTTTGAAAAGTCAACATTGATTCAAATGACCTAAAATTGCTAATGGGCCCATTTTTCTTCCATAATTCATCATCCATGACATATGCACGACCACTTGGCCCAAAGGGAAGTATTTTCTCATTTTTTATTTATTTATTTGAATTTTTATTTATATTAATTCATTTAAATCATTTAAATATATGAAAAATACTTAATTTAACCTAACAAATCTTTTTGCACATGTTTTAGACTCAATATTTCGTGCCTAGCTAAATAAGGAAAGATTTAGGTTGATTGATCATGATTGAGAACAAAGAACACATGGAAAAGATTGAAAAAGATCTTTAGAAAATCAAATTTCCAAATCAATGAATGCAATGGATTTGATTGAGTTTTTTTTGACCTAATGCACTCACTACATATGCTAGAACACAACCCTAATCAGGATAGACACTAAGCTGCGCAAGAAAACCATTCACAAACTTGAAAAAATTCTCTAAAAACTCAAATCTGAAAAACACTTTTTAGGTGGATTCAAGGCACGAAACTTGTTCCATTAGCTTGCCAGGGTTGTCCAGAAGCGATTGCAATCAAGAACATCCATCAAAACCTCAGGAATTGGTATACTGAACCTGAAATTTTTCATGAAAAATGCATAATCGTATCTCACATTCTAGGCATTTTCATTGTGTTTTCTTGATACATTTATACTGATTGGCTTATTCTGAAACTAACCCTGTGATTTGATTGAAGTTTTATGCATTATACACGATTTCGCCATGAGAGGATATTAGGGTTCACAGGACCTTAATTTGGGGATTTTGAAACGAGGAAAAATTAGCCTTCCAGACCCATACCATTCAAATCAGTGCATCTGAACGAAGAAGATACAACAATCGCGCTTAATTTATATGGCCTTATGGCCTATTCGTTATTTTTTCTAATGGTACATTACAGAACGGTTCAAAAACCGTTGTCTATTGTCTTTGTATTTTCAGGAAAATATAGCACAATGAAGAAGAAGGGTACGTGGCCAACCATGACTGGAGGCTTTGAATCTTGGCGCGCGTTTTTCTGATCAGGCCACTAGCGATTGTTTTGCTTTATAGTAATTCTCACGCGTATAAAATACAAAGCAAACAATTTGGTTCAGTGGTGCACGTGTTGATTGGTAATCTTAATGACCTGGGTTCGATCCCAGGTCTTCCTCCTTTCCATTTATTTTTTCTCAATTAATGTTCATGTGTAGCGCCTATGTTGAAGACTCCCATGCATCCTCAAGAATCAATATCCACGCGTCCATCAGAATCAAACCAAAGGCTGAGATTGAAGGTACACCCTAAACCCTGGTCAATATGCCAGCAGGCTACCTGGAAAGTCAAACGGATCATTGGGTTGTTGGGCCAGAATTTCACAATCAGACCTCCTATTTGGGGACTACCACCCCCCAAGGTTTGCATAATTTTTGTTTTCTTTATTTTTAATTCTATTTTTATTTTAATTATTACTTGTTTAATTAATTAAATATTTTTTTACAAATACAAAAACATCCTAAAAAATCAGAGAAAATAAAAAGTATAATAAATATTTTATTTTTTTTGTAAATAAATGCATGTAAATTAATTAGTTTAAAATAGGTTTAATTTTAATTTCTTTCATAACAAAAAATCTAAAAAATATAGAACTAGGTTTAATAAATGTTTTATTCCTTTTAATTTTTCTTTTTCACAATAATATTATTTATTTTATTTATTTTCATAATTAAAATTGTATATAAAAATTAGGTTTAATTTAGGTTAATTTTTAAACGTTCTCTTAATAAATTAAAATAAAATAGAATTAGGGTTAGCGTTTAATTGCAATTAATTCTTTTTCTCATTAAATTCCTAAAAAAACATAAAATACCATCAAAAAACAAATTCTTGCTTTCTTTTAATTTTAATTTTAGTTCCTCATTAATTTTAAATTTTGCAAAAGGGTCCAACGCCCTCGTTCTTAATTTCTTATTTATTCGCATATTTATTTCATGTCATTTAAATAATTATGTACCTCCCCCGAAGCCTTGTAATTACTTCTCGCACTTTTAATTCTTTTAATTTCTTTACTTTTCTGCCAAATCGGGTTCGAGAAACTTTTGGCGATGTGGACCCGCGCCGTTTGTAATAGCTTTAGATTTACTTTTTCTCGCAAATATTTTTAACTGTTAATCAAAAGCATGCAAGAATGAATGTCCAAATAAAATCAAGCGTAGAACACTAATAACATGACAAGACAAATACAAATGAAAACGACACACAAATCGCACACACCACCCCTAGGGTACGCCTCACTGTTGCCTTGCCTCGAAAGGTGATCGTCGAGTAGAGGATGTCTTAGTAAGTCCTCATGATCCGGGAACCTGGCATGAGGGTAGCTTCTAAGGTGTCTTCCCATTGCTCTGGTGATCACCATGTCCCGAACCTCGAATTAACCCGAACACCTCCAACGGTGGTGCTACCTACCTCTTAATGGTGGGATGACACTACTTTAAAGGACATTTACACATACGAACTCCTTAGGGTAGGTAGGTTCTCGTAGATACTTGCTCTAATTTCAAAACAAATCAAAAAATACTTTTCACACCAACACATTTTCAAAAGCTTTCGAAAGCAACTTTTCAAACACTCTTGAGGACCGATACAAGAGTCGAACTGAAATTTTCAAAGAAACTTTTTAAAACCCACAGTTGAAAAGCAAACAAACCATTTTTGAAAACACAAGTGAGCAAGTATCTAAGAGCCCATGGATAACCATGGATAGAAAGGGTGCTAACACCTTCCCTTTCTATAACCTACCTCCCGAACCGAGAGCAATCTCTTTAAGGAATTTTTCTGTGCTTTTGTCCTTTCCATTTGGAGAAAATAAAAGACGGTGGCGACTCTTGCTTCCGCGACATTTCGCGAACCAGCGTTAAACAGTCAGTTCCAGATCCACCGATTACAGAACTGGCGACTCTGCTGGGGATACCTTTATAAAGTGAGGTGTACCTTAGGGTTAGTTCATATCTGTGTTTTCAATTGTATTGACTTGTCTGCTTTAAATTTATGGGTTGCCTGGGAGTTACATAGATCCTAACCCGGATCTGGGGGTACCCTGTTTAGGTAGCATAAGCTGTGAGGGACCTGTCCGGCGTAGACCGACACAGGTGAAGTAGTGGCTACGTTGGTGTGGCACTTTGGTCTGTACCGATATCCCTTGTGTCGCAACAAGGAGAATATGGGTCTTCTGAGGAGTCATTAAGCACCAACAACCTTAGAACCTTAAATGACACAACTTGGCCATTAGAACAGTAGCGGTATGCTACGCCCATTGAGGCTAAACTCTCGTGATGGTTCTGGCCGCAAGAAAAGATTGCGATGCTGGAGTTATGACCGATTGAGGGTAGTCAATGATATTGGGATCCTCTAAGAACCCGGTTACTTTGATAGGACAGGTATGAACCACCAACTTCAAGAGGGTAATACCCAGACCTCATGCTGGCCTTAAACTCTAAGGGCTTCTCTTGTGTGACTTGTGTGCCTTCGTACTTGCCTACTTGCATGCTTGTTATCTGACACATGAACCACTTACAGGTTTTGTTTATAGTCCTTAACTGGGACTCATAACAGGGTTTACTGAGTGTTTTGCAGGTTTTATTTAGTCCTTAATTAGGACTCATAACAGGGTATACTAAGTTTCTTACAGATTTTGGTTTGCAGTCCTTAATTGGGACTCATAACAGAGTGTACTAAGTTTCTTGCAGGTTTTGTTTATAGTCCTTAATTGGGACTCATAACAGGGTTACTAAGTTTCTTGCAGGTTTTGTTTACAGTCCTTAATAAGGACTCATAACAGGGTTTATTCATATCACCCCATGCATCATGACATCATACCATTGCATACATCCTAACCCATTTCAAGGATCTCAAGGGCTTGTGATGCAGGTCATGATGAATCAAACATCTAGCAAGGGGAAAAGAGGATTTATTTTCCTCTAGCCAAGGCTGTCAAGGGCTATGACCCACTTGATATGGTGAGCTCTGACTCTTGAAGAAGGTTCCCCTAACCAAGGTTATTTGGAAATCAAAACCAGACATGATGACTAAAGTCAGGGGCTATGACCCACTAGATATGGTGAGCCTTTTGACCCTTGAAGAAGGACTCTCAGCAATATGAAGTTCCTTCAATCAAGCTACCGGTTTCAAACTCTAACAAATTTTCTTGTTTACCCCGCGAGGTCCTTGAAATCATTGCATGCATGTCATACACATCATTACATAACAGGTATCTTTCTTGCAGGTCACTTACCCTTCTCGCTGTTTATTTCAGCAATGGCCTTCCAACCAGACAACCAGGACCTTCTTGCTCAAGAGACTCGGTTCGGGGAAATCCTTCTGAATCTATCCAAGGGGCAAGAGGAACTAAGGACCCTTCTCAGGGAAACCCTTGTCAAGAACAGTGCTGAGGATGGAAAGTTGAAACACCTACAAGCTGAGATGGATGCAATGAAAGCCCAAATGCTGGGGCAGAGGAATTCCATTCAAGGTTTAGCTCAAAGACAAGATGAGCTCCGGTTTCTCGTCAACCAACTGCTTCAGGGTAACCAACTGGGGCAAACATCTAAGGGTAAAAAGCCAGTCATCGCTCGACCATCTTTGAGACAAAGAGGCAAGGAGAAAGCTCCTCATATGGCTCCAGTATCACCAATTCAGTATCAACCTCACCAGCTTCAACCAGACAAGCCCCAAAGGCAATTCACCGAGCTCAACGTGTCGCTGCCTCAAGCCTTACAACAACTGCTGAGTTTGAACTTGGTAACTCGAAAGGATCCTCCTAAGAATCCCAACAGGACACCTTCGAGGTATAACCCCAACGCTCACTGCGCTTATCATTCTGACAGCCCGGGGCATGCTACAGAGGATTGTTGGACTCTGAAAAATAAAATCCAGGATCTGATTGAGGAAGGAGCTGTGGAATTCACTCAAGATGGCCAGGCTGAGTGCTTCTACCATCCCTACAGGAGGCACTATTTGAAGTGACAAACCCTGAGATTAGGAAATTTTTGTTCATTCGAATGTTCAAGTTGCAATTTTCTTTTGTTCAAACATTTATTCATGTTAAACATTGTTATCACATTAATGCATCGCTTATGCCTATTCTGAAGCAATATATTCGTATTCACTCTATGCAAATTATTTTCATATTTTTTCTGATGTCAACTCTTGATCTAAAATTCTAAGCCTCTTGAGGGAGGATGACGAAAACGATACCACAATCTACAGTATGCTTTTGAACAGACCCCGCTGATGAGGTACAGGCATTGTTTCAATCCCTAAACACTGGAGTTATAAGGATGATAATCCCTCGTCAACCCATCTGAGCCAAAGAAGTAGGAGTTTTTCTTTTCGAAAATTAAAACCCTTAATCATAACCTGGGGAAGGGTAGTTCTCTCAGTTGATCTAAGTGCATAACGAATGGCATCAAAAAGTCCTTACAAAACAAAAGACAGTGATGGTTCCCTATAATCGTCAAGAAAGGCAGTCATTATCTTTCAAAATAAGAACCCGATAAGTCAAAACCTACGAAGGGGACTTACGAAACTGGGGCATCCCGCTGACTGTAATTCCAAAAAGGAAACAGCTCAGGCAAAAAATAGGGATAACCAAATCAAAAAGAAAAGAGGTCTCACAAACCCTCCACAAAAACAAAAAATGACTGCCTATCCAAAATAAATTGTCAACATTCGAACCACCACTGTATACTAGAGCAAAGACTCAAACGAGGTCTAACGTATGATCAACTGAGTTTAGGTTTGAAGAACATCATGAAGAGCGGGTGGGTACAAATAAAATTTGAGCCTTTATCCTTTGTTTCTTAAACCGTGAACCAGGCCACGTTATAACCCTTAAAAGTCCTAGCTGAAGCATGGGTTAGTTCGAAAGCATATTGTGACGAAAGGTATCCTGACTCCTTAAGGCTTACTATAAAAAAGGATGTGACATCACGTTTTACAAACAATCACTTGTTTTATGAAAAGAATGCATTTTCAAAATCTTCAAGACAGACATAAGCTTTGCATTTTTAGCATAACTTTGTTTGCATATGACTTTTTGTTTGAACAGCAGGGAAATTAGCACGATGAATACCTAGTGAACAAAAGCACTTCCAATCAAGGGGCACGACATGAGTATTGTCCATCATCTGGGGCAATCCAATCAAGATTCGGAGAATCTCTCAAAAGGCCAAATAGCCTGGGGCAAATCTCCACCTGAGTCACTTGGGGCATTTTAACAACGAATCTTGCCTGGTCAAAAAAAAATCTTCTGGAGGCATGACGAAACACTTCTGACAGGGGCAACTCCCTACATTATGAGAACATGGACATAGTCGAAAAGATACTACGCGTAATCAAAAACCCGCTAGGTTGACATACCTAGGCAAAAATAAGGTCTCCCCGGCGAACCAAAAGGGTTCGGGCAAAATGAAGGGATGAAATGAAAAAAATCTGTACACCCGGCAAGTCGAAAACCTGAAAAGGCGGCTTGGGAAAAAAAGGGTATCCCGGTGGACTGAAAACCCGAAAGGGCAGTCCAGGCAAAAGTTAGGGATCAAAGCGTACGACTATGTCCTGTCATCTCGTCACTTGCCTACCAGAAGAAGGTTTGCCTGTCAACAACTATCAGCACCTCACAGGTCTTCCTCTCCCACCTCAGAAACAGGGGCAATGATGAGTTGTCCAAACAATCTAATCACTCTGTCCACCAAGGTACCAAGGTAGGTTCAGCTAAAGAACATAACCAGATATCCTAATTCCCCAGAGAGTAAGTCAGCAGTCAGTGCATTCTTCTCCAAGCAAAGTTATCAAATCTCAAGGAAGTTGAGTGTCCTCTAGCAGATATCAACACTTCCCCAGCAGCATATATATTCATAACAAGCATCCCCGGCAATCTGGGTCTGAAGATTGTTCCCCGGCGGCAGACCAACATTCAAAGGAAACACTTCCCCAGCATATCAAAACTTCCCCAGAAAGTCCAATCCAGTTTCCCAAGGAAAGTTGGGATCCATCTCCCCCAAGCAGTAAGCTTATCCCCAGTAGATTCTGGAAGCTTATCCTCGCAAAGCACGAACGCGTCTCCCGGCTTTATTCAAAGAGTTATTTCCTTAACAGGATATAACTGGGTTATCCTCAGCCAACAGCCACGGAAAGAGCGTCCTCGACGAAGTCTTCTTATCCCCAGCGAAGGCTATTCATACTTCCAATACAACAAAGATATCCCCAGCAAATTATCAACACTCAGCAAGGCATCCCTCTTCCCACAGAGTATTGCTTCCCAGCATGGTCGCTAGAGTATCTTTTTCTCCCCGCAGAATCTTCCATTTGCCAAGGTTATTCCTCAACGGAGTCATCTTTTCCTACCGGTATTCTTGCAGCTATCATCCCTAGCGGAGGCGAAAGCTATTCTTCAACATCAGCCCAGGAGTGACTTCCCGACATCCGTCAAGGATTTAATTTCCTAGACGAAAACATACATTCATAAAACATCACATACATCATTATAGCATGCATAGACGCATTATATCATACGAAGCTCATTTATGTTGAGAACATCATTGCTTGATCCATATCATGCATTGCATATGACTGACCTTTACCTTTCAGGAAAGATGCAGTTGAAATTCTCAATCATATTGCAAGACCTAGACCGGTTCAATTAATCAACTCAAAAGATTTCTTATCCAGTCCAAGGCCTCCTCTAGTCTAGCTAAATCGACTCCCAGCAGATTTTTCTGATGAAGACTCAGTAGAAGTTATCCCAGATGGTTCCCTCTCCGACGGTGAGTGAGGCGATCATTCCTTTTCAAATGGTCCCCTCTCCGACGGTGAGTGAGGTGGTAATTCCTTTTCAGATGTTTTCCTCTCCGACGGTGAGTGAGGTGATAATCTCCTATGGTTCCCTCTCCGACGGTGAGTGAGGTGGTAATTCCTTTTCAGATGTTTCCCTCTCTGACGGTGAGTGAGGTGATAATCTCCCATGGTCCCCTCTCCGACGGTGAGTGAGGTGGTAATTCCTTTTCAGATGTTTCCCTCTCCGACGGTGAGTGAGGTGATAGTCTCCTACAGTTCCCTCTCCAACAGTGAGTGAGGTGGTAAGTCCTTTTCAGATGTTTCCCTCTCCGACGGTGAGTGAGGTGATAGTCTCCTAACGGTTCCCTCTCTAACGGTGAGTGAGGTGGTAAGTCCTTTTCAAATGTTTCCCTCTCCGACGGTGAGTGAGGTGATAGTCTCCTATGGTTCCCTCTCCGACGGTGAGTGAGGTGGTAAGTCCTTTCCAGATGTTTCCCTCTCCGAAGGTGAGTGAGGTGATAGTCTCCTATGGTTCCCTCTCCGACGGTGAGTGAGGTGGTAAGTCCTTTTCAGATGTTTCCCTCTCCGACGGTGAGTGAGGTGATAGTCTCCTATGGTTCCCTCTCCAACGGTGAGTGAGGTGGTAAGTCCTTTTCAGATGTTTCCCTCTCCGACGGTGAGTGAGGTGATAGTCTCCTATGGTCCCCTCTCCGATGGTGAGTGAGGTGGTAATTCCTTTTCAGATGTTTCCCTCTCCGACGGTGAGTGAGGTGATATTCTCTTATGGTCCCCTCTCCGACGGTGAGTGAGGTGGTAATTCCTTTCCAGATAGTTCCCTCTCCGACGGTGAGTGAGGTGATAATTCCTTTCAGATTATAATTTCCTATAGTTCCCTCTCCGACGGTGAGTGAGGCGATTCCCTTTCAGATTATAATGACCTATGGTTCTCTTCCCGATCCTGCGAAGATGGTATTTCCCGCCAAGATTTTCTCAACGAGCGTTGTTGAAGTTAAAATCACCCAAGGTTCTCTTACCATTCATGCTAAGGTAGCAACCATCCCTGGTTCATTCATCATCTTTTGAAGCTCCAGATCCAGCTCCTGTAACCAGTCAGGACATATTTATATCAAGCATTTGAAATCAGCTCCTGCAACGTGTCAGGTACTTATTTTTCTTTTGCAGGTATGCAGGTTCTCTCTAAGGAATCTCTTACGCGATCAACATCCAGATGGCATCTATAAGCCCATCATCCTACTCATCAATCTCTAAATGGCATCTGTCAGCCCATTCCATCATCACCGCTACTATGTGAGCGCAAATTTCTAGGCATTCTAGTGTTCAATCATCTTCCACCTTCGGATTACGAAAGGCACGTCTGCCAATCTGCATCCTCAGGTCTAAGAAGATTGAACAGGGGCAACTGTTGTACCCCAAAATTTGCCCTCCCATATTCTTCAAGAAAATGCCAAGTCAAGTCTCAAAGTTCCCCAAGGGTTGCACAGTGCAAAGGTCTCCCATACAGTCAAAATTAGGGTTTGTGTTCTGATCAAGAAAAGGAAGTTTCCAAAGGTCCAATCAAGTCTCACATGCCTACAAATATGGTCAAGCATCCTCATATCAAGTTTCAAGGCATTCAGCTCAAAATTGCACAGTCAAAACCCTAAATTGCACTACAGTCAACTGTAGGGGCAAAATGGTCATTTGACAGTCAAAAGTTCAAATTTTTGGTCAACATATCATTTTGAAGCCACAAACATCATTTGATCAATGCTTGATCATGATTCTCAAAATTTGGCTCAGAATTCATCAAGATGCAAAAGTTTCCTTATTTGGACAGCTGAAAAAGTCAACTGAAATTGACCAGGGCATAACTTTCACATGGATTATCAGAAAAATTCCATCCAAAGCTCATTTTGAAGAGAAATAAATTTCCTACAACTCATCTTCATACTTCAAGTCCAAGAAATGCTCTCACAAAAAGTTATCAATTTCAACATTATAGGTCATTTTCAAAAGTCAACAAAAAGGGACTTTAAGTCAAAGGCCATAACTTGAGATTGGTAAATAAAAATGACATGGGACCAAAGGCATTGGTTAGAGGACTCAAAGACCTTTCCAAAATGTCCAAGAACATGAGAAAAGCTTAAAACTTGAGCAAGTTATGCCTTGTGGAAGTTGGGAAATTTTTGGATATTTTGAAAAGTCAACATTGATTCAAATGACCTAAAATTGCTAATGGGCCCATTTTTCTTCCATAATTCATCATCCATGACATATGCACGACCACTTGGCCCAAAGGGAAGTATTTTCTCATTTTTTATTTATTTATTTGAATTTTTATTTATATTAATTCATTTAAATCATTTAAATATATGAAAAATACTTAATTTAACCTAACAAATCTTTTTGCACATGTTTTAGACTCAATATTTCGTGCCTAGCTAAATAAGGAAAGATTTGGGTTGATTGATCATGATTGAGAACAAAGAACACATGGAAAAGATTGAAAAAGATCTTTAGAAAATCAAATTTCCAAATCAATGAATGCAATGGATTTGATTGGGTTTTTTTTGACCTAATGCACTCACTACATATGCTAGAACACAACCCTAATCAGGATAGACACTAAGCTGCGCAAGAAAACCATTCACAAACTTGAAAAAATTCTCTAAAAACTCAAATCTGAAAAACACTTTTTAGGTGGATTCAAGGCACGAAACTTGTTCCATTAGCTTGCCAGGGTTGTCCAGAAGCGATTGCAATCAAGAACATCCATCAAAACCTCAGGAATTGGTATACTGAACCTGAAATTTTTCTTGAAAAATGCATAATCGTATCTCACATTCTAGGCATTTTCATTGTGTTTTCTTGATACATTTATACTGATTGGCTTATTCTGAAACTAACCCTGTGATTTGATTGAAGTTTTATGCATTATACACGATTTCGCCATGAGAGGATATTAGGGTTTACAGGACCTTAATTTGGGGATTTTGAAACGAGGAAAAATTAGCCTTCCAGACCCATACCATTCAAATCAGTGCATCTGAACGAAGAAGATACAACAATCGCGCTTAATTTATATGGCCTTATGGCCTATTCGTTATTTTTTCTAATGGTACATTACAGAACGGTTCAAAAACCGTTGTCTATTGTCTTTGTATTTTCAGGAAAATATAGCACAATGAAGAAGAAGGGTACGTGGCCAACCATGACTGGAGGCTTTGAATCTTGGCGCGCGTTTTTCTGATCAGGCCACTAGCGATTGTTTTGCTTTATAGTAATTCTCACGCGTATAAAATACAAAGCAAACAATTTGGTTCAGTGGTGCACGTGTTAATTGGTAATCTTAATGACCTGGGTTCGATCCCAGGTCTTCCTCCTTTCCATTTATTTTTTCTCAATTAATGTTCATGTGTAGCGCCTATGTTGAAGACTCCCATGCATCCTCAAGAATCAATATCCACGCGTCCATCAGAATCAAACCAAAGGCTGAGATTGAAGGTACACCCTAAACCCTGGTCAATATGCCAGCAGGCTACCTGGAAAGTCAAACGGATCATTGGGTTGTTGGGCCAGAATTTCACAATCAGACCTCCTATTTGGGGACTACCACCCCCCAAGGTTTGCATAATTTTTGTTTTCTTTATTTTTAATTCTATTTTTATTTTAATTATTACTTGTTTAATTAATTAAATATTTTTTTACAAATACAAAAACATCCTAAAAAATCAGAGAAAATAAAAAGTATAATAAATATTTTATTTTTTTTGTAAATAAATGCATGTAAATTAATTAGTTTAAAATAGGTTTAATTTTAATTTCTTTCATAACAAAAAATCTAAAAAATATAGAACTAGGTTTAATAAATGTTTTATTCCTTTTAATTTTTCTTTTTCACAATAATATTATTTATTTTATTTATTTTCATAATTAAAATTGTATATAAAAATTAGGTTTAATTTAGGTTAATTTTTAAACGTTCTCTTAATAAATTAAAATAAAATAGAATTAGGGTTAGCGTTTAATTGCAATTAATTCTTTTTCTCATTAAATTCCTAAAAAAAAACATAAAATACCATCAAAAAACAAATTCTTGCTTTCTTTTAATTTTAATTTTAGTTCCTCATTAATTTTAAATTTTGCAAAAGGGTCCAACGCCCTCGTTCTTAATTTCTTATTTATTCGCATATTTATTTCATGTCATTTAAATAATTATGTACCTCCCCCGAAGCCTTGTAATTACTTCTCGCACTTTTAATTCTTTTAATTTCTTTACTTTTCTGCCAAATCGGGTTCGAGAAACTTTTGGCGATGTGGACCCGCGCCGTTTGTAATAGCTTTAGATTTACTTTTTCTCGCAAATATTTTTAACTGTTAATCAAAAGCATGCAAGAATGAATGTCCAAATAAAATCAAGCGTAGAACACCAATAACATGACAAGACAAATACAAATGAAAACGACACACAAATCGCACACACCACCCCTAGGGTACGCCTCACTGTTGCCTTGCCTCGAAAGGTGATCGTCGAGTAGAGGATGTCTTAGTAAGTCCTCATGATCCGGGAACCTGGCATGAGGGTAGCTTCTAAGGTGTCTTCCCATTGCTCTGGTGATCACCATGTCCCGAACCTCGAATTGACCCGAACACCTCCAACGGTGGTGCTACCTACCTCTTAATGGTGGGATGGCACTACTTTAAAGGACATTTACACAGACGAACTCCTTAGGGTAGGTAGGTTCTCGTAGATACTTGCTCTAATTTCAAAACAAATCAAAAAAATACTTTTCACACCAACACATTTTCAAAAGCTTTCGAAAGCAACTTTTCAAACACTCTTGAGGACCGATACAAGAGTCGAACTGAAATTTTCAAAGAAACTTTTTAAAACCCACAGTTGAAAAGCAAAAAAAACATTTTTGAAAACACAAGTGAGCAAGTATCTAAGAGCCCATGGATAACCATGGATAGAAAGGGTGCTAACACCTTCCCTTTCTATAACCTACCTCCCGAACCGAGAGCAATCTCTTTAAGGAATTTTTCTGTGCTTTTGTCCTTTCCATTTGGAGAAAATAAAAGACGGTGGCGACTCTTGCTTCCGCGACATTTCGCGAACCAGCGTTAAACAGTCAGTTCCAGATCCACCGATCACACCCATGATGCATGCTTCATACTCAACCATATTGTTGGTGCAGTCAAAGAAAAGTATGGTGGTGAAGGGTGTATGGAAACCTGTAGGAGAGTTAATTACATCACTGTTGTACCCCAAAATTTGCCCTCCCATTCCTCATTGATTTCTCATCACAAAACCCTTGGAGATCAAGATCCAGTTAGGGTTTCCTCTGCTCAAGACTTCTCCTTGCACTGTTGACCCAAATTAGGGTTTGTGTTTGCACAAAGATGTTTTGACCTAAAAATCCTAAGATGACTTTCATGCTTCATATTGGACTCCCAAGTTTATCCACATCAAGTTTCAAGTCTTGATTCCAAATTTTGCCCAGTCAATTGGACAGTTGACCTAGAAATCAACTATATTGGGGAAAAAGTCAACTGTGGCCAATTGACAGTCAAACCTCATGGAAATTGACCCACATCAGCATTATGAACTCACATGGACCATTTGATCAAGTTTGGATCACAATTCCACAAGAAATTTGATCAGATCACCAAAAGGGCAAAATGGTCATTTTTAGGGTTTTGACTGCACAAAGGCAATTTTTGACTGTTTGACCTAGCCAATGGCAAACCAAGCTCACATATGGACTCAAGGACCCCATGTAATTGTCTTGACATACTCAACAAGTTCAAAAGATCCCAAATACACAAGATTGACAGTTGAATTTCCCAGTCAATTGATCAATTTTGACTGTATACTGAAAAGTCAAACTTTGACTTTTTGGTCAAAATCAAGTGTCAAGATTCATTTTTCATCAAAACATGCCAAATCATGAAACTTGTTCATCAAGAAATCAAGAATTGCAAATTAGGGTTTGAAATGAAGATTTTTCATAACTTAGAATTTTTCTAAGTTATGAAAAACCCTAATTTTTTCCTAACTTTGCCCCACTTTCTCACCAAGATTCATTTGGATTCAAGCAAATGTCAAAACATGAAAGTTGTAGCCTATTACAAAATCTACAACTTTGATTCACAAAGTTTTCCCAAAAGAAGCTTGTATCTCAAGTTACAATTTTTGGAACAAGGGTACCAAACCATTCTTAACTTAGAGAAAATTTGACCTATTTTAGGCAAGGTTTTTACCTAACTTCAAGACCATTTTTCACATACTTCCACTTGGAATTTCAATTTGCATTTCAAAGATGGATTGAATTAAACATTCCAAGCTTTCCAAAATGTCCAAGAACTCATCAAACAACCTCATGGTTTGAGAGAATCGAATTTTGCAATATGGGAAAAACTCACTTTTGTTATGGCCAATTTCCATGTTCATACACTTAGGCAATTTTCAAATCAGCATGCATTTCTTGATTACAGGCCCTAAATCTCTTTTACACTCATAAATTTAATGCAAACTCTTTGTGCCAAGACCATATTCTATGTGTTCAAGCATTGCATAGAGGTTTAATCCATTTTTAGATAAAGCATAATATCCATTTTAGAAAAGTTTCACTTTATGTCAAAATACAAATCCAAGCAAGTACAGTTAAAATCTCTTTGGCACAAGTTTATAGACTTATTGCACTGATCAAGACTAAGTTGTACAGCATAGATTGGGGGCCTCTACCTGTCTAGAACACCAACTTTCTATCTCTTGCTTAAAGTGTAAGAAACTGGCCATAACACATAACAACTCTCATTTCCTGTGAACCAAGCTTAAGCAAAACTTGTCAAACACTTTCTAATCATCAAACCCAAGCTGAAACACGAGCTATCCACCTCCATTGCCCTCTCAAACACAGAATCACTCTCAAACTGTCCAAACAGGGCACATTCTGCAACTTGAATCCCACAACTCATTTCCATCGTGCATCTTGGCCAAAACCAGTTCAAACACTTTCCTTACCATCAATCCAAACTATCCAAAGCATTAGAAGTGGACTGTAACTCCTCTAATCAGTTTGGCCATTTTCATTTCTTCCTCTTGCAGGTTGACTTCTGCAGCTTGGTATAGAAGGTTTAAAAGCATACCAAGTATTGGAATAGCATCCTCACACTTCAAGGAAGCTGTACAAATCATCATCTTGCCCTGAAAGCTCCCCCATTGCCAGACACGATTTCAACTGAACAGGTATATTCTTGAACTTCTATCTCTCAATGTAGACATCATTAGCTCTAAGTTTGTGAATAAGAAGTGTTCTACTCATGCCCCTGAAACTGTACATACCTTTACTTTCCATTTATTTTGCATATGTTGTGAGAATTTAAGGTCTGAACATTGATAAAAAGTTAGGTTAAGATTTGGGAATGGAGAAATTCTCTCTCATTTCTGAGAGTTAGGAGGAGTTCTTTACATGTCCAGAATCGTGGCTTGATGCTTAACATTTCTTATGTTGTAAGTTTGTGCTAAAGGTCCAAGAATCCAGGTGTTTGAAGCAGTGTACAAGCGCGCGTTTTTTGTCAAAGTTCTGGCCAGAGGTTGAAGAAGGACCTATTGGGCTGGGCTTGTTCTATTTTTCTTATTTGCACCTTGCTTTTGCTTTTGAACCTCCCTGGCCCATTTTGATTTTTACTTATCATTTTCCATTTTTTCCTTTTGATTTCATTTCTATATTTTTATTTAAGTATGAAAAAATATAAAAATCTTTTTTTCCACATTTTTTGCATTTATTTTGATATTTATTAGTCTTATTTAGTTTTTGTGCATAAATAATATAAATACTATTATTTAGAATAACTAGAAAAAAATAATGCAAATATATTTTATTTCTGATTTTTATTTCATTTTCTCTTTTGAAAACATTTTATATCAAAAATACTTTTTTTTTTGTAAATATTAAATATTATATTTTTTATACATGTTTAATATATTTATCATATAATATAAATACATATATATATATTAATATATTTAGGTTAAAATACAAAATATACACACTTTTATTTTTTATTAATATTTAATATTAAAAAATACCCTTTTTGACAAATATACTTCATTTTTATTTTATTTTGTATATAATTGATAAATATTTGTACATATTAAATAATTAATGCATTTACTTAATAAAATTAGGGTTTTGCCCTAAACATAAAAAACTCCAAAAATTAATACTTTTTTATTTTGTTTACTTGACATATAAAAATACTCTTTTCCATACACATAAAAACATTTTTTTTTTGCATCTTGCATATTTATTTTATTTCCATTTAATTTGTGCAATTAAATATCTTGTAAATAATTCCAAATTGATGTAATAGCTAGGTTTAAATTCCTTGTCAAATACCCCCCATTTGAACATTTGTACCCCCTTCCCATATTGTGTTGTAATAGCTTAGGAACTTTAAATTTCGCACTTTATTGCTTTCTAAATATAACATGTTAGAATTAGGGTTTGTATGCAAACAAAAACAACAAAAATAGTTTGACCTAATTTCAAGACAATCAAGCATGAAAATGGACAACACTAATCACACTTGCACCCCTAGGGTATTCCACTTGTTGCCTTCAATAAATGGGCCATATTGCATGTTAGGTCTCTTTGGGCAAAACAAACACAATTAAAATGATCATAGTCCCTCGACGACGCTTTCGAAAAGTTGCCTAAAAATGATCAAGTCCCTTAAAGGAAAATTTCCCAAAGATACTTGGCACCATTGCAATTATGGTCTAAACGATGACCCGCGCCCGTCCCTTTCACATCCTAACACAAGATTGTCCACCAAATGCAATGGTGGAATAAAATTGTTAAAAGGGTTAAAACATAGCAAAAATCCTTGAGAACTTTAGGGTAGATAGCTCTTAAGTACTTGTCAACTTGCAAAACAAAAACACTTGCCTATTTTTCAAACCACCCTTTCAAAACAAACTTTCAAAAAACCTTGAAACATCTTTTCAAAAAGACAAACACCTTTTGTAAAACATTCGAGTAAAGAATTGTTACAAGGGTAGCCTAGACAAGGCATCTTTTTCAAAACCTTTTCAAAACCACACACAAAGCACCATTTCAAACAATTGAAAACCAAGGCAAGTTGATCTAAGCAAGTACCTAAGAGCCCATGGATAACCATGGATAGAAAGGGTGCTAATACCTTCCCTTTCTATAATCTACTCCCCGAACCCAAGAAAACATCTCAAAGGTTTTTGCTGTGCTTTTTAAACCTTTCCTTAGGATAAAATAAAAAGTCGGTGGCGACTCTTGCTCAACCTTTCCTTACACACACCCACACTCACAAGTGCAGGTACCCATCCACTCCGGATTCCATGGGTGACTATTCTGCTATATCCTTCAATAACTCTGAAGATCTGGTCAATCAAGCCGAGTATGAAGATGATGAAGGTTGTGAAGTACCAGGGGAACTAGCCAGACTCCTACAGCAAGAGGAAAGGGCCATCTTACCTCACGAAGAGTCATTGGAAACTGTCAACTTGGGGACCGAGGAAGACCGGAAAGAGGTGCAAGTGGGTGCCAATCTGGAACCAAATGTCAAGGAACGCCTGATACAGTTGTTGAATGAGTATGTTGAAATCTTCGCTTGGTCTTATGAAGACATGCCGGGTTTAGACACAGACATCGTGGTTCACCGTCTCCCCACAAGAGAGGATTGTCCACCGATCAAGCAAAAAGTCTGCCGAATGAGGCCTGACATGTCTGAAAAGATCAAAGCAGAAGTGATGAAGCAATTCGACGCTGGCTTTCTGGCTGTTACGTCCTATCCTCAATGGGTCGCTAACATCGTGCCAGTACCTAAGAAAGATGGCAAAGTCAGAATGTGTGTGGACTACCGGGATTTGAATAGGGCCAGCCCCAAAGATGATTTTCCACTTCCACACATTGACATTTTAATCGACAATACAGCTCAGCATAAAGTGTTTTCCTTCATGGATGGATTCTCGGACTACAATCAAATCAAAATGGCCCCCGAAGATATGGAGAAAACAACTTTTGTCACACAATGGGGCACTTTCTGTTACAAGGTGATGCCGTTCGGACTAAAGAACGCAGGGGCAACTTATCAACGCGCCATGGTAGCTTTGTTTCATGATATGATACATCATGAGATTGAAGTTTACGTAGACGATATGATAGCTCGTTCACAAACAGAGGAGGAGCACCTTGAGCATCTAGAAAAGCTGTTTGCCAGGTTGAAAGAATACAAACTCAGGCTGAATCCAAGTAAGTGCACTTTTGGAGTTAGGTCTGGTAAACTTCTAGGATTCATCGCAAGCAACAAAGGCATTGAAGTCGACCCAGCAAAAGTGAAAGCAATACAAGAGATGCCTGCTCCCCGTACTGAAAAGGAGGTTAGAGGGTTCTTGGGGCGCTTGAACTATATTTCCAGATTCATCTCTCATCTGACTTCTACCTGTGAGCCAATTTTCAAACTCTTAAAGAAAGATCAGGTAGTCGAATGGAACGACGATTGCCAAGCTGCTTTTGATAAGATCAAGGAGTATTTGCTAGAACCTCCTATTCTGATGCCACCCATCGAAGGAAGGCCATTGATCATGTATCTGACCGTCTTGGATAACTCAATGGGGTGTGTTTTGGGCCAGCATGACGAGTCTGGTCGAAAAGAGCATGCTATTTATTACCTTAGCAAAAAGTTTACCGACTATGAGACTCGCTACTCACTGCTCGAGAAAACTTGCTGCGCTTTGGTATGGGCTGCTCGCCGACTAAGGCAGTATATGTTGACTCATACTACCTTGTTGATTTCCAAAATGGATCCTATCAAGTATATCTTCGAAAAGCCTGCTTTATCCGGAAGGATAGCTAGATGGCAAATGATCCTAACTGAGTATGACATCCAGTACACCACCCAAAAAGCTATAAAAGGGAGTGTACTAGCTGACCATCTGGCTCATCAAGCTATCGAAGATTATCAACCCATGAGATTTGACTTCCCAGACGAGGACATCATGAATTTGGACAACATTGAAGGTAACGGACCGTATGACGGACCCGAAAAGGGATCCCGATGGACCCTGTACTTTGATGGTGCTTCAAATGCACTTGGAAATGGTATCGGCGCAGTACTCATTTCTCCGGAAGGTTGTCACACACCTTTCACGGCCCGACTTTGCTTCAGCTGCACAAACAACATGGCTGAGTATGAAGCTTGCATCTTTGGTCTCAAGGCTGCTATAGACTTGGGGATCAAATCTTTGATCATATTTGGGGACTCGGCTTTGGTTATCAGTCAAATCAAAGGAGAGTGGGATACCAAGCATCCTAATCTTATCCCATACAAAGAACATGTCTTGACATTGTTGCCTCATTTCGAGCAAATTACCTTCGAGCATTTCCCGCAAGAAGAGAATCAGCTAGCAGATGCTCTAGCTACAATGTCCTCCATGTTTAAACTCAACTGGGATAACGAGGCTCCCCAAATCACCATCGAGCAAATGGATGAACCGACACATTGTCACGAGATTAATACCGAGGAAGTAGTGGAACAACCCTGGTTCCATGAAATCAAAAGGTATCTCCAGACTAGAGATTATCCCGAAGGAGCTTCTGTAAATGACAAGAAGTTCTTAAGGAAATTCGCTGCCAAATTCTTCCTGAGCAACGACATCCTTTACAAACGAAGCCATGATTGTGTATTACTCCGATGCGTAGACAAAGCTGAAGCAGAGTTGATCATGACCGAGATACACAGCGGCACATTTGGCACTCTCTTGAGCGGGCATACAATGACTAAGAAGATCCTAAGGGCAGGCTATTACTGGTCTACCATGGAAGCTGACAGCCATCAATGTTCCCGTACTTGCCACAAATGTCAAGTCTACGCTGACAAAGTTCATATCCCTCCGGTTCCTCTCAACGTTCTGAATGCTCCTTGGCCATTTGCAATGTGGGGCATTGACATGATTGGAGAGATCAAGCCTACGGCTTCCAACGGACATCGCTTCATCCTAGTTGCCATTGACTATTTCACCAAATGGGTCGAAGCAGCTTCCTTCGCCTCTGTTACTAAAAATGTGGTTGCCCACTTCATCAAGCAAAGTCTCATATGCCGGTATGGTGTTCCAGACAGGATCATCACGGACAACGGTACAAATCTGAATAACACGATGATCACCGCATTGTGCGAACAGTTCAAGATTTATCATCACAATTCATCTCCCTATCGGCCGAAGATGAACGGTGCTGTTGAAGCTGCGAACAAAAACATTAAGAAGATCATTCAGAAAATGACAGTCACTTACAAAGACTGGCATGAGATGTTACCAATTGCTCTACATGGATACCGTACGACGACACGTACTTCAACCGGGGCAACCCCATTTTATTTGGTATATGGCATGGAAGTTGTCCTGCCTATGGAGGTATCAGATTCCTTCTCTAAGGATTATGAAGGACACAGGTTTGAATGAAGATGATTGGATTCAGACCCGACTTGATCAACTCAATCTGATCGATGAGAAGCGACTCGCTGCTATATGCCATGGTCAGACGTATCAAAAACGGATGATCAAGGCCTTCAATAAGAAAGTCAGACGTCAAGTGTATCAAGTCGGAGATCTAGTAGTCAAGCGGATTATCTTGCCGCAAAGTGATCCCAGGGGCAAATGGACTCCTACATATGAAGGACCATTTGTGATCAAGAGCATATTTTCTGGTGGTGCGATGATTATAACCACCATGGACGGCGACGATTTGCCGCACCCTGCGAACGCAGACATAGTCAAAAGATACTACACATAAAATAACCCGAGAAGTCGAAAACCCAAAAGGACGGCTTGGGAAAAAATGGGAATCCCGGTGAACCGAAAACCCGTCAGGGCGGTTCAGGAAAAAATTAGGGATAAAAACAAAAAATCTGTACACCCGGCAAGTTGAAAACCCGAAAGGGCGGCTTGGGGAAAAAGGGGTTTCCCGGTGGATCGAAAACCCGAAAGGGCGATTCAGGCAAAAGTTAGGGATTAAAGCGTATGACTATGTCTCGTCGGATCATTTCAAAGACAGTCTCTTCATCAACCAGTTCCAGGCTTTTGATCAATCCAGTCATCGGCAGACGAAGCATTGAATGGACAGATATTCAGAGTTATGAAGGCTATAGCGGAATGGAATCCCATGGAATTATTTCACATAGCCATCCTTATTTTGTATAAATCTTTCAATATTTACGACGAAATCCTCTTACTAGGATGTTTGTCTCCTTTGTACAAATATACTCATAGAAAGTCAATACAAATACTTTTCCCAGAAATTTGTGTCATTTCCTTCTTCTTTTCTCTTGCACTATTTGTTTTATTTTGAGAAACGTACAATGTTTTGTTAAATAGGCATATGCATTTGAACATAATCATTTCCTTATGAATCAAGAAAGAGGATTACTGATAGGTTGAAGGTGCAGTTGGATATCTTGATACCCTTTCAAAGGAAACCCCCAGGAGATTTGGAATCCATATCCCCAGCAAGTCTTGAAGCTTATCCCCAGTAGATTCTGGAAGCTTATCCCCTGCAGAGTACGGACGTCTCTCCCGAGCTTTATTCAAAGTTATTCCTCACAAGGGCTTATAACTGGGTTATCCTCAGCTAATTGCCACGGAAGATCGCACTCGGCAAAATTCTCCCTATCCCCAGCGGAGTTCATCAAAGTTCCCCAGCATAACTTATCAATACAATCCCCAGAGGAGTTTATCTTTGTTATCCCCAGCCAGAGAATCCTCCAGAACTCAATTCCCCTCAGAACTGAGTTTCAGTATCCCCAGCAGAGCTAAAACTTCAGGCTATTGATCCCCAGCAGAGCCAGACTAGTGAACCTTCTCCCCACAAAAATGCTTCTCACTAGACTAGAGATTCTCAGTCTTATCTCCCCAGCTTAAGTCTGCCAGGTTCTAAAATCCCCAGTGGACATCATCAGAAATTCTCTTACCCTGCAAGTCACCAAGGAAATTCCAAGTCCCCGCAAGTGGTTCCAAGGCCCCTCAACGATTGAAGGTCTGGTATTCCCCAAGCAAATCTGCAGACTTTCAGTTTTCAGTTCCTCATTGTATATTCAAGATTCTCCAGTGAAGGTCTCCTCAAGACAAGAATTCCCCAGAAGATTGGTATACAACCCAAGCTCCTTATTCTCCAGCAACAACCAGGAATTATTCTCCCCGACAGCAGTCAAGAGGCTTTTATCTTCGGCCATCCAGGATTCACTTATCCTCAGCAAGATAGCTCATCAGCTTACATGTGCATTCATTTACATTCATATCATATAACATACGTTGCCTCATGCATCATGACATTGCATACAACTAACTCTTTACCTTTTCAGGTAAGATCAGTCGACAGACTAAAATCATTATCTCCCGAGATTCTTTCCAGGAATAGTTCAGATGTGACCCAGACATGGCAACATTCTAATGCTTATTCCAGATTCATCCAGATGCAGTTTTTACACGAGCTCATCATCAGGAAACCCTACACCGGTTCCTCCTCCACCTTCAAGATTTCTGAAAACAGTTCACGGGTTCTCCAGTAACGGATGTTAACCTATCGCTTGTTCAGATTCTTCTCAAGACTTCTGAAAACAGTTATGGATTCGTCCCAACAACGGATGTTAATCTATCGCTTGTTCAGATGCAACTTTTGAAAACAGTTTACGGACGCTTCCCAATAACGGATGCTGCTCTATTGCTTATTCAACATCAAGATTTCTGAAAACAGTTCACGGGTTCTCCAAGTAACGGATGTTAACCTATCGCTTGTTCAGTTTCTTCTCACGACTTCTGAAAACAGTTATGGATTCGTCCCAACAACAGATGTTAATCTATCGCTTGTTCAGATGCAACTTTTGAAAATAGTTTACGGACGCTTCCCAACAACGGATGCTGCTCTATTGCTTATTCAACTTCAAGATTTCTGAAAACAGTTCACGGGTTCTCCAAGTAACGGATGCTGACCTATAACTTGTTCAGATTCTTCTCAAGACTTCTGAAAACAGTTTACGGATGCCTCCAGATACGGATGTCAATCTATTGCTTATTCAGACCTCAGTTCAGAGATGGTCCTAAACACGTACACCTTTCCGATACTCATTCCAGATGGCATCTTTAAGCCCATCCCCGACAAGTTTCTGTCACTCCTCCCGATGGCATCGTTAAGCCCATCTCCAAATGGCATCTCTAAGCCCATTCCCGCATCCATTGCTTTGACGAGTGCAAATTTAAGGGCACTCTAGTGTCCAATCTCTTTTTACCCTCGAGTCGCGAAAGGCAAACTTGCCTATCTAACTCTTTGGATTCAAGAAGATTGAACAGGGGCAACTGTTGTACCCCAAAATTTGCCCTCCCATTCCTCATTGATTTCTCATCACAAAACCCTTGGAGATCAAGATCCAGTTAGGGTTTCCTCTGCTCAAGACTTCTCCTTGCACTGTTGACCCAAATTAGAGTTTGTGTTTGCACAAAGATGTTTTGACCTAAAAAGACTAAGATGACTTTCATGCTTCATATTGGACTCCCAAGTTTATCCACATCAAGTTTCAAGTCTTGATTCCAAATTTTGCCCAGTCAATTGGACAGTTGACCTAGAAATCAACTGTATTGGGGAAAAAGTCAACTGTGGCCAATTGACAGTCAAACCTCATGGAAATTGACCCACATCAGCATTATGAACTCACATGTACCATTTGATCAAGTTTGGATCACAATTCCACAAGAAATTTGATCAGATCACCAAAAGGGCAAAATGGTCATTTTTAGGGTTTTGACTGCACAAAGGCAATTTTTGACTGTTTGACCTAGCCAATGGCAAACCAAGCTCACATATGGACTCAAGGACCCCATGGAATTGTCTTGACATACTCAACAAGTTCAAAAGATCCCAAATACACAAGATTGACAATTGAATTTCCCAGTCAATTGATCAATTTTGACTGTATACTGAAAAGTCAAACTTTGACTTTTTGGTCAAAATCAAGTGTCAAGATTCATTTTTCATCAAAACATGCCAAATCATGAAACTTGTTCATCAAGAAATCAAGAATTGCAAATTAGGGTTTGAAATGAAGATTTTTCATAACTTAGAATTTTTCTAAGTTATGAAAAACCCTAATTTTTTCCTAACTTTGCCCCACTTTCTCACCAAGATTCATTTGGATTCAAGAAAAAGTCAAAACATGAAAGTTGTAGCCTATTAGAAAATCTACAACTTTGATTCACAAAGTTTTCCCAAAAGAAGCTTGTATCTCAAGTTACAATTTTTGGAACAAGGGTACCAAACCATTCTTAACTTAGAGAAAATTTGACCTATTTTAGGCAAGGTTTTTACCTAACTTCAAGACCATTTTTCACATACTTCCACTTGGAATTTCAATTTGCATTTCAAAGATGGATTGAAGTACACATTCCAAGCTTTCCAAAATGTCCAAGAACTCATCAAACAACCTCATGGTTTGAGAGAATCAAATTTTGCAATATGGGAAAAACTCACTTTTGTTATGGCCAATTTCCATGTTCATACACTTAGGCAATTTTCAAATCAACATGCATTTCTTGATTACAGGCCCTAAATCTCTTTTAAACTCATAAATTTAATGCAAACTCTTTGTGCCAAGACCATATTCTATGTGTTCAAGCATTGCATAGAGGTTTAATCCATTTTTAGATAAAGCATAATATCCATTTTAGAAAAGTTTCACTTTATGTCAAAATACAAATCCAAGCAAGTACAGTTAAGATCTCTTTGGCACAAGTTTATAGACTTATTGCACTGATCAAGACTAAGTTGTACAGCATAGATTGGGGGCCTCTACCTGTCTAGAACACCAACTTTTCATCTCTTGCTTAAAGTGTAAGAAACTGGCCATAACACATAACAACTCTCATTTCCTGTGAACCAAGCTTAAGCAAAACTTGTCAAACACTTTCTAATCATCAAACCTAAGCTGAAACACGAGCTATCCACCTCCATTGCCCTCTCAAACACAGAATCACTCTCAAACTGTCCAAACAGGGCACATTCTGCAACTTGAATCCCACAACTCATTTCCATCGTGCATCTTGGCCAAAACCAGTTCAAACACTTTCCTTACCATCAATCCAAACTATCCAAAGCATTAGAAATGGACTGTAACTCCTCTAATCAGTTTGGCCATTTTCATTTCTTCCTCTTGCAGGTTGACTTCTGCAGCTTGGTATAGAAGGTTTCAAAGCATACCAAGTATTGGAATAACATCCTCACACTTCAAGGAAGCTGTACAAATCATCATCTTGCCCTGAAAGCTCCCCCATTTCCAGACACGATTTCAACTGAACAGGTATATTCTTGAACTTCTATCTCTCAATGTAGACATCATTAGCTCTAAGTTTGTGAATAAGAAGTGTTCTACTCATGCCCCTGAAACTGTACATACCTTTACTTTCCATTTATTTTGCATATGTTGTGAGAATTTAAGGTCTGAATATTGATAAAAAGTTAGGTTAAGATTTGGGAATGGAGAAATTCTCTCTCATTTCTGAGAGTTAGGAGGAGTTCTTTACATGTCCAGAATCGTGGCTTGATGCTTAACATTTCTTATGTTGTAAGTTTGTGCTAAAGGTCCAAGAATCCAGGTGTTTGAAGCAGTGTACAAGCGCGCGTTTTTTGTCAAAGTTCTGGCCAGAGGTTGAAGAAGGACCTATTGGGCTGGGCTTGTTCTATTTTTCTTATTTGCACCTTGCTTTTGCTTTTGAACCTCCCTGGCCCATTTTGATTTTTACTTATCATTTTCCATTTTTTCCTTTTGATTTCATTTCTATATTTTTATTTAAGTATGAAAAAATATAAAAATCTTTTTTTCCACATTTTTTGCATTTATTTTGATATTTATTAGTCTTATTTAGTTTTTGTGCATAAATAATATAAATACTATTATTTAGAATAACTAGAAAAAAAATAATGCAAATATATTTTATTTCTGATTTTTATTTCATTTTCTCTTTTGAAAACATTTTATATCAAAAATACTTTTTTTTTGTAAATATTAAATATTATATTTTTTATACATGTTTAATATATTTATCATATAATATAAATACATATATATATATATATATATATATATATATATATATATATATATATATATATATATATATATATATATATATATATATAAATATATTTAGGTTAAAATACAAAATATACACACTTTTATTTTTTATTAATATTTAATATTAAAAAATACCCTTTTTGACAAATATACTTCATTTTTATTTTATTTTGTATATAATTGATAAATATTTGTACATATTAAATAATTAATGCATTTACTTAATAAAATTAGGGTTTTGCCCTAAACATAAAAAACTCCAAAAATTAATACTTTTTTATTTTGTTTACTTGACATATAAAAATACTCTTTTCCATACACATAAAAACATTTTTTTTTGCATCTTGCATATTTATTTTATTTCCATTTAATTTGTGCAATTAAATATCTTGTAAATAATTCCAAATTGATGTAATAGCTAGGTTTAAATTCCTTGTCAAATACCCCCCATTTGAACATTTGTACCCCCCTTCCCATATTGTGTTGTAATAGCTTAGGAACTTTAAATTTCGCACTTTATTGCTTTCTAAATATAACATGTTAGAATTAGGGTTTGTATGCAAACAAAAACAACAAAAATAGTTTGACCTAATTTCAAGACAATCAAGCATGAAAATGGACAACACTAATCACACTTGCATCCCTAGGGTATTCCACTTGTTGCCTTCAATAAATGGGCCATATTGCATGTTAGGTCTCTTTGGGCAAAACAAACACAATTAAAATGATCATAGTCCCTCGACGACGCTTTCGAAAAGTTGCCTAAAAATGATCAAGTCCCTTAAAGGAAAATTTCCCAAAGATACTTGGCACCATTGCAATTATGGTCTAAACGATGACCCGCGCCCGTCCCTTTCACATCCTAACACAAGATTGTCCACCAAATGAAATGGTGGAATAAAATTGTTAAAAGGGTTAAAACATAGCAAAAATCCTTGAGAACTTTAGGGTAGATAGCTCTTAAGTACTTGTCAACTTGCAAAACAAAAACACTTGCCTATTTTTCAAACCACCCTTTCAAAACAAACTTTCAAAAAACCTTGAAACATCTTTTCAAAAAGACAAACACCTTTTGTAAAACATTTGAGTAAAGAATTGTTACAAGGGTAGCCTAGACAAGGCATCTTTTTCAAAACCTTTTCAAAACCACACACAAAGCACCATTTCAAACAATTGAAAACCAAGGCAAGTTGATCTAAGCAAGTACCTAAGAGCCCATGGATAACCATGGATAGAAAGGGTGCTAATACCTTCCCTTTCTATAATCTACTCCCCGAACCCAAGAAAACATCTCAAAGGTTTTTGCTGTGCTTTTTAAACCTTTCCTTAGGATAAAATAAAAAGTCGGTGGCGACTCTTGCTCAACCAAAACATTTGCGAAAACAAACGCAAAACCATAGTCAGTTCTCCCACCGTATCACAATCACCAATTCCGTTTCCAAGTGCGTTAGAAGCTTCATCGAAAATCATAGTCCATCGGGATCCTAGCTCAGGTCCTTCATACGGTCCAGGTTCTTCACAATCTGTAATTAGCATGATGTTCTCATTCGGGAATTCAAAGTTCATAGATTGGTAGTCGTCTATAGCTTGATGCACCAAATGATCTGCCAATACACTTCCTTTGATTGTTTTTTGAGTGGTGTACTGAATGTCGTATTCTATTAAGACCATTTGCCATCAGGCTATTCTTCCGGAGAGAGCTGGCTTCTCAAATATGTATTTGATGGGATCCATTTTAAAGATTAATAGAGTAGTATGAGTCAACATATACTGTCTTAGTCGGTGAGCAGCCCATGCCAAAGCACAACAAGTTTTCTTAAGAAGTGAATACCTTGTTTCAAAGTCGGTAAACTTTTTGCAAAGGTAGTATAATGCATTCTCTTTTCAACCAAACTCGTCATGTTGCCCCAATACACACCCATTGAATTCTCTAGCACTGTTAGGTACATGATTAAAGGTCTTCCTTCAACTAGTGGCATCAGAATCAGAGGTTCTTATAAGTACTCCTTGATTTTATCAAAGGCTATTTGACATTCGTCGCTCCATTTTACTACTTGATCTTTCTTTAGCAGCTTGAAGATTGGCTCACAGGTAGCAGTCAAATGAGAGATGAATCGGGAAATGTAATTCAGTCGTCCTAAGAAATCTCTGACCTCTTTCTTAGTACGGGGGGCCAACATTTTTTGAATAGCTTTAACTTTTGCGGGATCAACTTCAATACCTTTACCACTGACGATGAAACCTAGGAGTTTTCCAAACCTCACCCCAAAGGTGCATTTGTTTTGATTCAAACTCAGCTTGTATTTCTTCAGCCTTTTAAATAACTTATGCAGATCAAGATGTTCTCCTTCAGTCCGTGATCTGGCTATCATATCGTCGACGTAGACCTCTCTCTTGTGACGAATCATGTCATGAAATAAAGCTACCATGGCACACTGATAAGTTGCACTGGCATTCTTCAACCCAAAAGGCATGACCTTGTAACAGAAAGTTCCCCACTGTGTGACAAAGGTAGTTTTCTGCATGTCTTCAGGCGCCATCTTGATCTGATTATAACTCTAGAAACCATCCATGAAGGAGAATACCTTGTGTTGAACGGTGTTGTCGACCAAGACATCAATATGTGGCAGCGGGAAGTCATCTTTGGGGCTCACCCTGTTCAGATCGCTGTAATCTACAGACATACGTACCTTGCCATATTTCATTGGTACCTGAACAACATTTGCGACCCATTAAGGATATGACGTCACTACTAAGAAACCTGTATTGAATTGTTTCATAACCTCATCCTTGATCTTCTCTGACATCTCGGGATGCATGCGACGAACCTTTTTCTTAATCGGAGAACAACCCTCTTTAAATGGCAGATGGTGAACCACAATATCAGTATCGAGTCCTGGCATGTCTTTGTATGACCAAGCAAATACCTCAACATAGTCGTGCAATATCTGAATTAATCTGTTCTTGACACCGTCTTCTAAGTTGACGCATATCTTGACTTCTTTCCGGTCTATTTCAAAACCCAAGTTTACAACTTCGATTGGCTCTTCGTGCGGTTGGATAGCCTTTTCTTCTTGTATTAAGAGTCTGGAAAGCTCTCATGGTATTTCAAAATCTTCCTCACCTTCGTTCCCTGCTTGGTAGATCAGATTTTCAAAGTCATAAGCGACAATAGCAGAATCATTATCAACGAGATCTGGAGTGGATGTGGATCTGCAATGTAGTGTGTGGGTGTGTGTAAGAACACATAGTTATTTGAAAATTCAATAAAGTAAAAGAAAGACAGAGAGTGCAAAATTTGAATGCAAAACGTCCAATATTTTCATTAAATGAAAATATGAAATATGAAATATGAAATATGAAATGACAACCCTTAACAAATGAATCATTGTGCCTCGGGCAAGACACAAGGTCTAAAGTAATTATTTTTAAAATAAATTACATAACCAAATTTCTTAAAGCAATAAAACAGAAATAGTTATTACTCCTGGCTAAAGTAGATTGAGATAATGTCTTCTGCCTTCCAGTTACTGAGTCCGTTGCTAATGGTAGGGAAGATCCAACTGTCGAAGTCACAATCATTGTCAACATCCTCTAAAGCGTTGAATCCGTTATTACTAACACGAAATGGAGGTATTCCAGCTCGAGCGTGACAAACAACCCTTTGACCATCTGCAGTAAAGCCCAAACAAACTTATCATATTTATAGGGGATATTAGGAAGCTGACCCCAAACTATGCAACCACCATCTTCCATGGTAGCTTTGGCATCTTTCAAGGAAGCCATCTTGTGCGGAACCCCGGTAGTCTTTAGAATGGCAGAAACATCTTGAACAACAGCAGGGGAAATCACTTCAAAAGTCTGACATGGAGTTTCGATAAATTCTTCGTCCATCTCCACGTACCAGAATGAATTCAGGTGACTGACCATGTACTCCTCCTCTCTGCAGATAGTAACAACCTTCCCTTTTACAGTGTACTTTAATTTCTGGTGCAAGGTAGAGGTGACGACACTTGCCCCATGGATCCAGAGGCGTCCCAATAGACAAGAATAAGCTGGCCGAATGTCCATTACATAGAAGGTGAATTCAGAGATCTGTGAACCCACTTTGATCGGGAGGTCCACTTCTCCATGTACCATTATTTTTTACCCGTCAAAGGCTCAAACTATAATGTCACTGGGTTTTAGTACAACCCCTTCACAATCCAGTCTGTCAAGAGCGCCTTTTGGCAGAACATTCAGAGAAGTGCAAGTATCAACTAACAAATGAGCCAACATAATGCCCCTGCATTCAATGGAGACGTACAAGGCCATATTATAATTTCTACCCTCTGGAGTTAGGTCACCATCAGAGAAGCCTAATCCATTATCAGTTTTTAAGCTAGCCACATAACTTCCAAATCGATCAGTCAAAATCTCTTGCGGCACATGAGCAATATTGAAGAATTTTACTAAAGCTTGCACATGAGCTTCAGAACACAGTAGTAAAGATATCATGGAGATTTTGGATGGGGTCTGCCCCAGCTATTCAACAATTTTATAATCGCTCTTATGGATGATTTTTAAAACCTCTTCCAACTCTTGTCTAGAGGTGTCTTTGACTACAACTTCTTTTGGTGTCTCTACCTGGGCAGGCTCTATCATCGGCTCTTTACCCCGAGCCTCGACAGTTGTCTTGGTAACTGTGACTTGAACAGGTGGGGATATTTTTGGGGAGAAAATCCTTCCGCTTCTAGTAATTTTGCTGGTCCCTGCAATATTGTCAATATTGGGATCAACCTTTTCATCATCTTCGTCAAACAACTCTTGTTTAATGTCGTGGTAATAGACATCAGATCCATAATTCCACGGAATAGCTTTCTCCGAGGAATATGGGATGGGTCCAAGTATTGTAATGATCAAGGGAGCAACTTTTGGATTGACAATAATCCTTACAGGACCCTTGGAAGTGATCTTGAAAGGAGTACCCGATATGGCAGACAAATCTTGGTACAAATTTTTAGTAGACAAAACTTTATCAATCAAAATTATATGTTCATCCATCACGCACTGAACGCATTAATTTAGTAACCTACAACCATTGGGTTGAACTGCACAACAATAACATTCTTTGACACAACCCGAAAATAAACTGGCTTGTAGCAAATTCTCCTTGATTATTGAGAGAGGAGTAACCACATCACTTATGGAGGTAACATACAAAACATCTTCAATAGAACTTATTCCTTTATTATGCTTAGGCATAGGTGCAGTAAACATGTTCAGATTCTCTGGAGGGTCGAACTCAATTTACTCATTATCAATCATGTCTTGGAATTTGTTTTTCAGGGCCCAACAGTTGTTGGTGTCGTGCCCAGGACTGTTCGAATGATAGGCACACCTTGCATTTAGATTGTACTTTAGAGAGGATATGTTGGGATTAGGAGGAGGATCCCAGAGTGTTATGAGTCCAGTCTTTAACAAATGTTGCAATTATTGAGCCAATGGCATATTAATCCTAGTGAACTTCCTCCTCGGAGCTCTGACCTACGATGATTTCCTTGTCGTTGTTGTTGAACAGGAACTAGATTAAAGATCAACACCGCCCCCACAGATTGATGACATCCATTTTTACTACGACCCTTATAAACAACACTGATTTCTTTCTTAACAGCGGATGGCTTCTTCACAACACTATAAGATGCAACCATTGGAGTCTTCCCATTCTTAATACCACTTTCAACTCTTTCCCTGGTCAGAATTAGCTCAGTGAAGCCAGATGAAGAACTCCCAATCAGATGATTAAAGAATGGGCATGTCAGAGTACCCATGAACATATCAACTAATTCCTGGTCAAACAAGGGAGGTTGGACCCTTCCATCTAAGTCTCGCCACTTCTGGGCATACTCCTTGAACCCTTCATTCGAGCCCATGGACATGTTTTTCAATTGTACACGAGTCGGTGCAAGGTCAACATTATATTGATACTGCTTGTAGAAAGCAGCAACCAAGTCTTCCCATGTGTGAATGTTTGTTCCTTCCAGCTGATAGAACCATTCAAGTTGAGTACCGGATAAACTTTCTTGAAAGAAATGGACCCACAACTTCTGGTCACCAGTATGAGGTTGGATCTTTCGAACATACAACCTCAAATGAAGTTTGGGACAAGAGACCCCATCATATTTAGCAAAGATAAGAACCTTGAATTTGTGAGGGATGACCACCCCCGAGATCATACCTAGATCTCCAAAATACAATCCAGGAACTTTATGGGTTTCCATAGCTTTGAGACGGTCTTCTAACTGCTTGTACTTGTCATCTGCAGGAGGGTACTGTTCGTCGGAGTAGTCTTCATCTTCGGAACCCTAATTGTTTCCATCTTTACCCTGACACTTATGCCATCCTCCTCTTAGTTGTCATCTTCCTCAGAGGAAAAATTATCCGCTTGAACCAATTGAGTAGGAACTTTGAATCTTCTCTCCATATTGAGGATGACAACCGGCTTTTTAGTCTTCTTTTTCTTGGTGATGAGCGTCATCATCTCTTGTCGCCCTTTGGCCAGATTCAGAAGATTCTCTTGAAATTATGCATGCTGAGTTTGGAGATCCTTGACAGTTTGTTCGAGGACCATCTTATACTGAAATAAACAATAAGTAGATGAGAAGACCTGTATTAGAAAACCCGTTTATAAAATGATGCATGATATATGAATGCAATGTTTTCAAGGACCTTAGGAGATTTAAATTTTCTAACCGAGAGGAACAATAACAAATGTTTTTATTAGTAAGTTCAAGATTACAATTGCCTCTCAGGCTTACAATGTGTGATACGGTGGCAGGACCGACTGTTAATACCGGTTTTGCGTTTGTGTTTGCAAATGTTGCGGTAAGCAAGAGTCACCATCAACTTTTCTTTTATCTAACAAAGGAAAGGGTGAAAAGAACAGAAAAAGAAATTTTTGAGAGTTTTCTGAGTAAGGGGGGTAGATTATGGAAAAGTAAGGTGTTAGCACCCTTTCCATCCGTAGTTTTCTACGGGCTCTTAGAGGTTTGCTCATTTTGAAATACCTTTGTGCTTTATGTGTTAGAAAATGTTTTGAAAATGCCTTAGTGCGGCGATTCACTTTATAATAACTCTTGTATCAGTCCTCAAGAGTGTTGACAAAGCGAATGTTTTTGAAAGTGTTTTTAAATGTTTTTGTGGAGGTGCAAAAAGTTGTTTTGAGCAAGCATCTAAGAACTTATCTACTTATACTCGAAAAGCTCGTTCTTTTCCTCCTATCCTTTAGACAGTTCTATCCTAATATTAGTGAGTAGGTGGCCTTGTCGTTGGATGTATGAGAGACAATCGAATGTACGTTACGGTCACGAAGGCAACTTGGCAAGATATTTTAGTAACTGTCCTAAAGTTCTAAGATCACTTTTAACCAAGGCAACATCGAGAGGGTCATCGAGGGACTTGTGATCTTTCAAACTAGAGGACAACCATTAAAACTTCTCACATTTCGAGAATTGTGACCGTTTTCCGAAGGAAACCGAAGCGGGGTACCCTAGGGGTGCGCATGTGAAATTGTGTTTAGTTCAAGTATTTATCTTGTGCATTTAAGGTGTGCTAGCGTTTTAATTTCAGTCTTGCCATACATGTCTAGTTACTAGCAATTAATATGAACAGAAAATAAAGTGCGAAAATATAACCCTACGCTATTACATGGCTTCGGGGAGGGGATATTTACAATGTACAGAAATTTGGAGGAAGAAAAATAAAGAGAGCAGATAAAATCCTATTAACTATTATATCCAGTGTACAGGTACAATAATGAATAGAAATTGCAAAAATAAATAATGATCGCGGAAGTTGAATATATGTCTAACAACCTAGTAAGAAAATCTTTTTGCTTATTTTTTATTTAAGAAAGTAAATAACCTAAAAATCTATTTAGAAAATAAAACTAATCAAGAAAAATATTCTAAATTATTTTTTAGTTTTTTTATTATTTAAAGAAAATAATTAAACATAAATTAAGTCCTAAGTTCTAATTTATTTTTAATTAAAGAAAAATAGTTAAAATAGTTATTAACTAATTCACAAAATTAATTTAATTAAAAAACTAAAACTATATTTTTTGTGATTTTATTATTATATTATACTAATTAAATAAATGAAGAAAACAAATTAAAATATAAAAAAATAAATCAAAGTGACAAAAACAATGCGAAATGGGCCAGGATAATTAGAAATTGGGGGGTGCTGAAATTGAATTTTGCTAGGCCCAAGTGAATTTTAAGCCCAAGCCACACTGGATTAGGTGAGATGAGGCCTTGAGGGCGCATGGTGGATCTCAAATTGAAGCCTTTAGATCTAGACCTCTTATGGTTTGAAGGCTAGATCTGATGGTGTTTGATACACTTTTGGCTATGTAGTGCATCGAATCTGCATGAAACAAGTTAGAAAATATAAAAATGGAGCTTACTGAGGAGTTTTATGATGTTTCATGGCTTGGTAATGATTGCAAAAACTTCAGGGAGCCTCTAGGAATGTATTTGGATCTTTTGTTTGGACTGAGGAAGGCTGGAACCTAAAATGCAAATTTTACAACTTTGATAATTTTTTCAAAATTTGTAGAGCTTTTTCAGGCTATATATCATGTGTCTTGAAGCTTTCTAATGTGTCCTTTATATAGAGAGGAGGCAGGAGACAAGAGAACAGAGGTAATAACAACCATAAACATGTGTTTTTAAAGCCATGAATGATATTTTGTAACTTTGCCAAAGACATGGAATTTTATCCTTTTTGAATTTAAATGAATGTGGACATTGCTTGCATGAAATTTTATGGGCCTAGGCTGTCCAAAACATCAACCCAAAGCTCAAAGCCCATTTTCAATTATTTTATACATTTTATTTTATATTTATTTGAAATAAATTAAAATAAATATGAATAAAATAGTTAGCAAATGCAAGGCATTGCAAGAATAATTTTAGAGATCCTCTATAGGCTTAGGAAGATGTTTGAAGTCCAAAAAATTAAGCCATTTACCTAAAACTTCAAGTTTGCTCAATGCATAATTCTTGAAAACTCCCAAATTTGCCCAACTTGGGAAAGCCATAACTTGCTTGTGATCGGTGGAAATGAGAACTGACTGTTTAAAGCTGGTTCGTGTATGTCGCGGAAGCAAGAGTCGCCACCGTCTTTTATTTTCTCCAACATGGACAGGACAAAAGTACAGCAAAATTCCTTATGAGAACGTTTCTCGGTTCGGGAGGTAGATTTATAGAAAGGGAAGGTGTTAGCATCCTTTCTATCCGTGGTTATCCACGGGCTCTTAGATACTTGCTCTTATGTTTTCAAAATGTTTGCTTTTCAAAATTTGAGTGGGTTTGAAAAAGTTTCATTGAAAGATTTCTGAATGACTCTTGTATCTGTCCTCAAGAGTGTTTGAAAAATTTGTTTTGAAAGCTTTTGAAAGTGTCTGTGTGAAAAGATTTTTGATTTGTTTTTGAAAAGAGCAAGTATCCATGAGTCATCTACCTACCCTAAGGAATTAGGCTGTGTAAAAGTCCTTAAGGTAGTGCCATCCCACCATTGAGAGGTAGGTAGCACCACCGTTAGAGGTGTTCGGGTCAATTCGATTGTAGGGACAGTGTGGTCATCGAAGCAACAGTCAGGACACCTTAGAAGTTACCCCTACATCCTAGATCCTTTTTAATCCGAGGCAACCGTTTCGAGGCAACTGTTTCGAGGCAACTGGATATAGACATAAGAGCGACCGCTAAAACGTCCTATACTTGATGACCACGTTTCGAAGGCAACGAGTGAGGCGTACCCTAGAAGTGGTGTGTGCATTGTGTGTTGTTTTCATGTTAGGTTTTATCTTTGATCATGGCATTGTGAGCTACGAGTTATTTTTAATTACCATACATTCTTTCATGCAATTTAGAATTTAGGAGTGCAGAAAATTAAAAGACGGAAAGATAAAAGCTACGCTATTACAAGGCGCGGGTCTATACATCGCCAAAATACAAAGACCCGTTTTTGATAAAGATGCGGAAAGTAAAAAGCAATAAACCTAATTACTATTACATCCAGAAAGCAGTTACATAATAATCAATAAGAAAATAATGCGCGAAAAGATAAATTAAACTAGACGTCCGAGGGTTTTGACCCTTTGCTTGAAATTAAATTAAATTAGGACCTAATCATTATTTAATTAAAGAAAAGAAAGTGTGTTTTTTATATTTTTGTATTTAATTAAATAAAGAAAATAAAATCAAGAGAAAACCCTAATTCTAAGTTTATTTTAATTATTAATGAAAATATTAAAGTTAACCTAATTTAAGCTAATTAATTAATTTACATATTTATGTACAAAATTAATAATAATTAATAATGATAATAATAATTAATTAAGGAAAAGATAAAAAATGTCAAAACCTAATTCTATGTAATTTTTATTTATTAAGAAAAGAGATTAAAATATAAACCTAAATTAAACTAAAGTTAATTGTTAATATTTATTTACAAAAATAGATTAATGGTAAATTTAATAAATAATTAAAAATAAAACATTTTTTAGTTTCTGATTTTTTATTAGGAAAAACTATTTTATGGTGAATTAACAAAAATAATTAAAACAATTAAAAGAATTAAAAAGAAAAGAAAATAAAATTATGCAAGGCAAACCAAGGGGGGTGTCAGGCCCAAAGTGGAGGTTTTTGCTGGAATTCAGGCCCAAGAGGAATCCAAGCCTCGTTGACTTTCAGGATCGCGTGCACGTTGGTTGACTAGAGCATACCATGGACTTTATCCTGTAGCCATTGGATTAATCTCATGTCCACTTGTCAGGCTTAAGCGTGAGTACGTATGGTGGGCCTTTGAACGAACGCTGCACTAGAATATGTTAAAACAAAAATTATCAATTATGTGGGGGGACCTGGGAATCGAACCCAAGTCCTTATGCTTGCAAGACACGTCCTCCACCATCTGAGCTACCAAGCGCGTTTGTTATATGAATGGACAACAAATATAATATAGAAAAAAAGCCAGTTATGCTGAAACATTAAAAAACGCGTTAAGATTTGAATGCTCCAGTCACATAATGCCACACGTGCTTTCTTCTTCGTTTTCACCTGCAACATGAACAAGATAGCGGGGGTTTTAAACCCCCACAAAGCAAAAGTCCAGAAAATAGCGATTAGAGCTGTAAACCATATAAAAAAAGCGCGAGGGTCTCAATGGATTCGTCTTGTTGCAACGAATTCGTCCATACAGGTTTGGAGGTCCAATTTTACCATACAAGGAAAGCCCCAATATGGAAGCTCTGAAACCCTAATATTCTTCAATTGTGGATTTCGATTTAGGAAGATTTAGCACAATTAAACTATATCAAAAGCTTCAGGAATGTGTCAGCAACATAAATCAATGATCAAAACATAACAATGATGCATAGAAATTAGAATTCGATTATGGAAATATTTGTTAAAATCGTGACTCTGTTCTACCGTTTCCTTGAGTATGAGAGCTTGTTCTTGATGATAGTAGCTTCCTGGAGACTCGGGCAATGTGATTGAATCCTTTTTAGGCTTTGAAACACGCTGCAAGTATGAAATCAGTTTCACCAATTTCTTTTGTTTTTTGCAATTTGGTTATGGAATATTAGCAACTTTCACCTGTGTCTTGGAATCGGGTTAGCTTATGCCTTTGTATGTGAACGAATTTAGGTCAAAACCTTGGCCCAAAAGTCCATCAATTAATGTTTGCAATCTTTGATTTTTAATCATGAAATTTTCAATCTTTTTCAATGAAAACCTTGCCAAATATGGATGATTTTCCTTGTTTGATTGAGAAACGACTTTTCCAGCTTGCCCTGATCAGATTTGCTCCACCAAAAGATCCAAAACATATCTTTTTTAATTTTCCTATAATTAAAACCAATTAAATGAATTAATATGAATATAAATTCAATTAATTAATTAAAAATAAGAAAATAAATTATTTTGAGCTCAATGGGTCGTGCATAGGCTTTGGGTAATGATTCAAGAAAGAATTTGAGGCCCATTAGCAAATTTGAAGCTTCTTAGGCAAAGTTGACTTTTGAAAGTTCCCAAAAATTTCCCAACTTCTCCAATGCATATCTTGCTCAATTTTGAAGCTATGAACATGTTCTTGGACATTTTGGAAAGGTCTTGAAGTCCTCTAACCAACGCCTTTGGTCCCATGTCATTTTGATTTACCAATCTCAAGTTATGGTCTTTGACTTAAAGTGTCTTTTTGTTGACTTTTGAAAATGACCTATAATGTTGAAATTGATAACTTTTTGTGAGAGCATTTCTTGGACTTGGAGTGTGAAGATGAGTTGTAGGAAATATCATCCCCTTCAAAATGAGAATTGGATGGGATTTTTCTGATGAACCATGAAGAAGTTATGCCTTGGTCAATTTGCAGTTGACTTTTCAACTGTCCAAAAATAGAAACTTTTGCATCTTGAGACTTTTTGAGCCATGCTTGTGGAATCATGATCAAGAATTGATCAAATGATGATTGTGGCTTCAAAATGAGATGTTGACCAAAATTTTTGACTTTTGACTGTCAAATGACCATTTTGCCCCTGCAGTTGACTGTGAAGCAATTAGGGTTTTTGACTGTGCAACTTGATGCTGTGAGTCTTGAAACTTGACATATGGATGATTGACAATGTATATGGGCATATGGGACTTGATTAGACCCTTAAAAACCTCAATTTCTTTGTAAGAACCAAAACCCTAATTTTGACTGTGTTAGGAGGCAATTGGACTATGCAACCCTTGAGGGATTTTGAAGCTTGATCTTGCCAAATCTTGAAGAATATGGGAGGGCAAATTTTGGGGTACAACAGTTGCCCCTGTTCAATCTTCTTAGACCTGAGAATGTATATTGGCTTGCACGCCTTTCGTGATCCGAAGGTAGAAGATGATTGAACACTAGAGTGCCCAGAAATTTGCGCTCACATAGTAGAATGTTAGCAGTGTGATGTAGGGAATGGGCTTATAGATGCCATTTGGAAAGATGGTGGGTAGGAGGATGGGCTTATAGATGCCATCTAGGTGTCGATCGCGTAAGAGATTCCTTAGCGAGAACTTGCGTACCTGAGAAAGAAAGATAATTACCTGGCCTGTTACAGGGGTTGATCTTCAAACTCTTCATGTAGATATGCCCTGGCTGGATACAGGAATCGAATCTTCAAACTCTTCAGACGTGCCCTGGCAGGATACAGGAATCGAGTCCGGAAAATAGTCGTCAACAGATACACCCTGGCAGGAGACAGGAATCGGATCTTCAAACTCTTCAGACGTGCCCTGGCAGGATACAGGAATCGAGTCCGGAAAATAGTCGTCAACAGATACACCCTAGCAGGATACAGGAATCAGATCTTCAAACTCTTCAGACGTGCCCTGGCAGGATACAGGAATCGAGTCCGGAAAATAGTCGTCAACAGATACACCCTGGCAGGATACAGGAATCGGATCTTCAAACTCTTCAGACGTGCCCTGGCAGGATACAGGAATCGAGTTCGGAAAATAGTCGTCAACAGATACACCCTGGCAGGATACAGAAATCGGATCTTCAAACTCTTCAGACGTTCCCTGGCAGGATACAGGAATCGAGTCCAGAAAATAGTCGTCAACAGATACACCCTAGCAGGATACAGGAATCAGATCTTCAAACTCTTCAGACGTGCCCTGGCAGGATACAGGAATCGAGTCTGGAATTAGTCATCAACAGATACACCCTGGCAGGATACAGGAATCGGATCTTCAAACTCTTCAGACGTGCCCTGGCAGGATACAGGAATCGAGTCTAGAATAGCGACAGTTGATAGTAACCATCTTTGGATTGACCTTTGTCCTGAAAAGACAAAACGTTAGTTGTATGCGACGTCATGATGTATGAAATGCGTGATGTTCTCAGAATAAATGAGATTGTATGTTCATGATGCGTATGTGCATGCTATAATGTATGAATGTGATGTTCGTGAATGTATTTTCGTCTAGGAAAATAAATCCTGGGCTGGTGTTGAAGAGTAGAGCTTTTTGTTTCCGTTGGGGATGATGGTTGCAAGAATAAACCTGTAGGAGAAGATGACTCCGTTGAGGAATAAACTTTGCTGGAGAGATTACTCTGCGGGGAATTACTCTGTGGGAGAAGAGGTACTTTGCTGAGATGTTGATGATAACTCCGCTGGGGATACCATTGATATGTTATGGTGAGGATCTGATGAATTCCGCTGGGGATAGGAAGACTTCGCCGGGGACGACCTTTCCGTGGTAATTGGATGAGGATAGCCCAGTTATATCATGGTGGGGAAATAACCTTTGAATAAAGCCGGGGGAGCGTTCGTACTCTGCAGGTGACAAGCTTCCAGAATCTACTGGGGATAAGCTTCCTGAATCTACTGGGGAAATTGATTGAACTCTCCTGGGGAAACTTTTCAGATTGGACTGGGGAATGGCTCCACTGGATGTCCGGTATACCGCCGGGGAACAATCTTAGATCAAGATTGCCGGGGATGCTTGTTAGGAATGTCTGTATACTCCGCCGGGGAATATTGAGATCTTCTGGGGGTACCCAACTTCCATAAGGCTGACTGTAGACTAACTCTGCTTGAAGGGAGAGTATTGCTGACTTGCTAGGGGATACTGTGCCTTTTAGGGCTGATTGGAGACCAACTGCTTGGGGAGAATTGTTGAGTCTCATTTTACTCTGCAGGGAGTGAAGGTATCTGGGTTACATTCTTCAGCCGAACTTACCTTGGTACCTCGATGGACAGAGCAATTAGATTGCTTAGAAAACTCATTATTGCCCCTGTTTCTGATGTTACCTGTAATTACCCTTTGTTTCGTATTCAAATATTTATGAGTTAGCAATTAGTGTCAAATGCATATATCACAATTGAACATTGGACGTTCTTTACAAAACAAAACAGAAAAAAACAATTGGCAATTGGTCTGGAAAGTGAATTTGTATTGATTTTTGAATTTGCCTGTAAATAGGCGTTTATGTACAAGAGGCTGACGTCCTAGTAAGAGGACGCCGCCGAACAACAGAGTTTATACAATTTGTAAAAAGAAAACAAAACAGCTGTGTGAAAAGAGTAATCCCACTGGGTTCCAACTCTGCTATCGCCTTTATATCTTCGAGCATCTCATCACTTGGCTGCTTAGTTGAAGATGAAGCTGATTGATCGATGCCGTATGAACCTGATGGTTGATACCGGATTCTGGATGCAAGGTGATCCAACGAGACATAGTATTATGCTTTAATCCCTAACTTTTGCCTGGACCGCCCTTTCGGGTTTTCAGTCCACCGGGATACCCATTTTTTCCCAAGCCGCCTTTTCAGGTTTTTGACTTGCCGGGTGTACAGATTTTTTTCATTTCATCCCTTATTTTTGCCCGAACCCTTTTGGTTCGCCGGGAAGCCCTTATTTTTGCCTAGGTGTGTCAACCTAGCGGGTCTTTGATCATGCGTAGTATCTTTTTACTATGTCTGCATTGGCGGGGTGAGGAAGGTCGTCACCATCCATGGTGGTTAGAATCATGGATCCTCCTGAGAAGACATGTTTAACCACAAATGGCCCTTCGTATGTGGGGGTCCATTTGCCCCTGGGATCACTTTGAGGAAGAATGATGCGCTTGATTACCAAGTCCCCAACTTGATACTCTTGTGGTCTGACTTTCTTGTTAAATGCCCTGATCATCCGTTTTTGGTATGTTTGACCATGACAAATAGCAGTGAGTCTCTTTTCGTCGATTAGGTTTAATTGATCAAGTCGAGTCTGGATCCAATCATCTTTGCTCAAATCTGCATCCTTCATTATCCGGAGAGAGGGTATCTAGACTTCAATCAGCAAGACTGCCTCCATGCCGTAGACCAAGGAAAAGGGATTTTCCCCGGTTGACGTTCTTGCTGAGGTACGATACCCATGAAGAGCAAACGGTAACATCTCGTGCCAATCTTTATAGGTCACTGTCATCCTCTGCACAATCTTTTTGATATTCTTATTAGCTGCTTCTACAGCCCCATTCATCTTCGGCCGGTAGGGAGAAGAGTTGTGGTGTTGTATCTTGAATTGCTCGCAGAGCTCAGTGATCATCTTGTTGTTAAGATTGGTACCATTGTCCGTAATGATCCTTTCTGGGACACCGTATCGATAGATCAGGTTGTGTCGAATGAACTGTGCCACGACATTCTTGGTTACCGTAGCGTAGGAAGCCGCTTCAACCCACTTCGTAAAGTAATCAATCGCTACTAGGATGAAGCGACGCCCGTTGGATGCCGTAGGTCTGATCTCACCGATCATATCAATGCCCCACATTGCAAAAGGCCAAGGTGCTGTCAAGACGTTTAGAGGAACTGGAGGAACATGCACCTTATTAGCATATATCTGGCATTTATGACATGTCCGAGAGTGTTGGTAACAATCGGATTCCATTGTGGACCAGAAATATCCCGCCCGAAGGATTTTCTTTGCCATGGTATGTCCACTGGAATGTGTTCCGAAGGTACCTTCGTGTAGTTCTGCCATGATCTTTTCTGCTTCAGTTTTATCCACACAACGCAGTAAGGTTGAATCATGGTTTCGCTTGTATAGAATGCCGTTGCTGAGGAAGAACTTTGCTGCGAACCTTCTCAGGAACTTTTTGTCATTGATGGATGCACCTTCAGGGTATTCTTGAGCTTCCAAGCACCTCTTCACTTCATGATACCAAGGTTTTTCAGTTACCTCTTCAGCCTCAAGATCACAGCAATGTGCAGGTTCATCTAACTTCCAGATAATGATTCGGGGAGCCTCGTTGTCCCATTTGACTTTGAACATGGAAGACATTGTAGCTAACGCGTCCGCCAACTGATTCTCCTCTCTTGGGAAGTGTTCAAAAGTTATCTCCGTGAAATGGGGGATCAATGTCAACACACATTCTCTGTAAGGAATAAGATTCGGATGTTTCGTATCCCACTCGCCTTTGATCTGATTGATCACGAGAGCGGAATCTCCGAAAACACTCAAAAACTTGATCCTTAAGTCAATTGCAGCTTGAAGACCCATGATGCATGCCTCATACTCCGCCATGTTGTTGGTGCAGTTGAAACATAGCCGGGAAGTGAGTGGAGTATGAGTGCCTTGAGGGGATATGATCACAGCGCCGATACCATTACCCAAAGCGTTTGAGGCTCCGTCAAAGTGCATAGACCATCAGGATCCTTCCTCAGGTCCTTCATCCGGTCCAGGTACTTCACAATCAGTCACTACCATGATGTTCTCGTCAGGAAACTCAAAGTTCATGGACTGGTAGTCGTCCACTGCCTGGTGTGCCAAATGGTCTGCCAATACGCTTCCCTTGATTGCTTTCTGAGTTGTGTACTGGATGTCGTATTCCGTCAAGATCATTTTCCATCTTGCTATTCTTCCGGACAGAGTAGGCTTTTCGAATATGTACTTGATTGGATCCATTTTTGAAATCAACAGAGTAGTGTGAGTCAGCATATACTGTCTCAGCCGGCGAGCAGCCCATACCAAAGCGCAGCAAGTTTTCTCGAGCAGTGAGTATCGGGTCTCACAGTCGGTAAACTTTTTGCTAAGGTAATAAATAGCATGCTCTTTTCGGCCAGACTCGTCATGCTGCCCCAGCACACACCCCATTGAGTTGTCAAGTACTGTCAAGTATAGTATTAGAGGTCTCCCTTCAACCGGTGGCATAAGAATGGGTGGTTCTTGGAGATACTCTTTGATTCTGTCGAAAGCGGCCTGGCATTCATCATTCCAACGTACTACCTGATCTTTCTTCAGCAGCTTGAAGATTGGTTCACAGGTAGCAGTTAGATGCGAGATGAATCGGGCAATGTAATTCAGCCGTCCTAGAAAGCCTCTGACTTCTTTCTCTGTCTTGGGAGCTGGCATCTCTTGTATGGCTTTCACCTTGGCAGGGTCTACTTGAATACCTTTGTCGCTTACGACGAAGCCTAGTAGCTTCCCAGATCTTACCCCGAACGTGCATTTGTTGGGATTCAACCTCAGCTTGTATAACTTCAGACGGTCAAACAGCTTCTGTAGATGGTCAAGGTGTTCCCTCTCCGTTTGGGACCTTGCAATCATATCATTGACGTACACTTCAATCTCATGATGGATCATGTCATGAAATAAAGCAACCATGGCACGTTGGTAGGTTGCCCCAGCATTTTTCAGTCCAAAAGGCATGACCTTGTAACAAAAGGTTCCCCACTGAGTAACAAAGGTAGTCTTTTCCATATCTTCAGGAGCCATCTTGATCTGATTATAACCTGAGAAGCCGTCCATGAAGGAGAACACTTTGTGCTGAGCAGTATTGTCAACCAGAACGTCGATGTGAGGCAGGGGGAAGTCATCCTTGGGGCTCGCCCTATTCAGATCCCCGTAGTCAACACACATTCGGACCTTACCATCTTTTTTCGGTACCGGAACCACATTGGCAACCCACTGAGGGTAAGAAGTTACTGCAAGAAAACCAGCATCAAATTGTTTCATAACCTCGGCTTTGATTTTCTCGGACATCTCTGGACGTATACGACAGACCTTTTGTTTAACCGGCGGGCAGTCTTCCTTGGTAGGCAAATGATGAACCACAATGTCGGTGTCCAACCCAGGCATGTCTTCGTAAGACCAGGCGAAGATCTCCACATAGTCATGAAACATCTGAATCAACCGTTGTTTTATGCTGAGCTCTAGATTGGCACCAATCTTAACTTCCTTTCTATCTATCTCAGTACCCAGATTTACCGTTTCCACTGGCTCTTCATGTGGCTGAATGGCCCTCTCTTCCTGGAGTAACAGTCTTGCGAGTTCACCAGGCACTTCGCAATCATCTTCACCTTCGTCTTTGGCTAAGTTAATCGGATTTTCGAAGTCATAACTGGCAGTAGCAGAGTCGTTACCAGTGAGATCTAGAGTGGATTGGAACCTGTATAGGTGAGTGTGTGTAAATATAGCTGTTTTGCAATATATAAAGAAAGAAAGAAAGGGAGCACAAGATTTGAAATGCGAAAAACGTCCAATGCTTTTATTCATGATATATGGAAATGACAAGTAATAAGCCCTCACAAATGAAGCCACGGTGCCCCGGGTAAGACACCGGGCCATAAAGTTTCAAATTAGTGTTCATTACAAATTTAAAAACAAAGGAATTCATTACTGAGTAACAAAAGTAACAGGTATGTAGTCTTTTGCAGTCCAATTGTTCAGTCCACCGTCGGTCGTCGGGTAGATCCAGCTATCAAACTCTGATTCCTCCGCATCGCCTTCAATAGCATTCACTCCCGGGTTGGTGATGAACACGGGAGGTCTTCCGATCCTTGCTTTGCGTGCAGCCCTCTGAGCCTCTGCAGTGAAACCCAGCCCAAACTTGTCAGTCTTAGGAGTAAAATCAGGGAGCCTGCCCCAGTTTGCACATTCACCTTTTTCAATCACAGCCCGGGCGTCCTTTAAGGAAGCCATCTTCAAAGGAAAGTCTTCTTCAATCACTGTCTCAGCTGACGCCAATGTTGGAGGCACCTCTTCAAAATGTTGAAAGGGGGTCTCAATGAACTCCCCGTCCAGCTCTATATACCGGAATGAGTTCAGATGACTAACCATGTATTCTTCCTCCCCTTGCACTGTAACAATCTTCCCTCTGACAGGGTATTTGAGCTTCTGGTGTAGAGTGGAGGTCACAACCCCAGCCTTGTGAATCCAAGGACGACCCAGCAAACAAGAATAGGATGGGCGAATGTCCATCACATAGAACGTTGAGTCAAAGACTTGAGAACCAACCCAGATTGGAATGTCCACTTCACCATGTACCATCCTCTTCGACCCGTCAAAGGCTCAGACAACAATGTTACTAGGCTTCAACTCCAAACCCTCACAATCCAACCTGTCTAAGGCCTTCTTGGGCAATATGTTTAGTGAAGAACCGGTGTCCACCAACACGTGTGCAAGAGTAGTGCCCCTGCATTCAATGGAGACATGCAGGGCATCATTGTGGTTCTTTCCCTTAGCGGTCAGATCAGCATCAGAGAAACCTAACCCATTGTCAGCGGTCAAATTGGCCACACAATCAGTAAATTGGTCCGCAGACGTCTCTTGTGGCACATGGGCCGTCTTTAGGAATGAAATCAGGGCCTTGGCATGGGCCTCTGAGCACAACAGTACTGATATCATAGAGATCTTAGAAGGGGTATGCCCCAGCTGTTCAACGATGTTGAAATCACTCTTCTTGATGATCTTGAGAATTTCCCCCATCTCTTGCTGTGAAGCTTCAACATTAACAGTCTTTGGTGCCTCCATCCGGGCAGGCACATCAGCAATCCCTTTGCCCCGAGTATCAGATGACTCGGCAGCAGGGGTAGAAACTTGATCAGGAGGGGAAACAGGCGCACTTGTAGGCGTGATGATAAGAGGTCTTCGGATAACTGGTGGCGCAATGTCAGGCGAGAAGAGCCTGCCACTGCGAGTGACTTTAGCGGGACCGATGATGTTACTGATGCCGGTATTAGTGTTGAACTCCTGCTTCACTCCAAGCACATACATATCTGCCCCATAGTGCCATGGGACAGCCTTGTCAGATTTATAGGGGAGGGGCCCCGGAACAGTAATGATGAGAGGTGCAACAGACATGATTTTGACTGGCTTCCTCGGGGGAGCCTTGGTAGGATTGTTGAAAATGGTGACAACGGATACTTCTGCAGTAGGAACAGTAGGAACAACGGTCTTCTTGAACAAGATTTCTTTGCTATCCATCAGGTTTTGGACGCCTGACTTCAGCAACGGACAACCAGTAGGGGAAACAGCACACAGAAGGCAACCCTTGCTACAACCCGGAAATAAACCGGCCAGCAACAGGTTCCTCTTGACAGTCAATAAAGGGGTAGCAACATCATCCAAAGAAACTGCATACAGGTCTTCCTCAATAGCATTTACTCCATGCTGGGGCATAGGAGCAGTCACAATGTTGGGCCTCTCGGGCGCCTCAAACTGTATTTCCTTGGCATCGATAAGGTCCTGAACCTTATTTCTTAGGGCCCAGCAATCATCAGTAGAATGCCCCGGGCTAGCAGAGTGATAAGCACAACGGGTGTTGGGATTATACTTCAGAGAGGTTGTGTTTACCACCTTCGTTGCTTCCCTGACGGTTACCAAGTTGGTCGATAGCAGTTGCAGCAAGATCTGCGACAAGGTCATACTAAGCCGAGTATATTCTCTTCTAGGTCTCTCACCCCTTGGTTGGTTAGGTTGCCGAGGAGCGGCAGCAGGCTTTGCAATTACCACCGCGTTGACAGTTTGGCGGCGTTCTGGTTTATTTTGCCTCCTGGGACCATACACAGCACTGGCTTCCTTCTTGAAAGGCTTCTTTTCAGAACTTGAGGATGCACCTTTCTGTATCTTCCCTGATTTCATCCCAGCTTCTATCCTTTCACCCGTCAGAATGAGATCTGTAAACCCTGTAGACGAATTACCGATGAGATGGTTGAAGAACGGCCCGGATAGGGTCCCTAAGAACATGTCCACGAGTTCACGGTCGGTTAACGGCGGTTGCACCCTGCCAGCCAGGTCCCTCCACTTCTGCGCGTACTCTTTAAAACCTTCTCCCAATCCTAGCGACATACCCTGGAGTTGGGTACGTGTAGGAGCGAGGTCGGCATTGTACTGATACTGCTTATAAAAAGCAGTAGCCAAGTCCTCCCAGTTACGAACCTTGGTTCCATCCAGCTGATAGAACCATTCGAGATGAGTCCCTGAAAGACTCTCCTGGAAGAAATGGATCCATAAGTTCTTGTCCACAGTATATGGTTGGATCTTCCGCACATAAGATCTGAGATGTAGCTTAGGGCAGGACGCCCCGTCATATTTTGCGAAAGATGGTGCTTTGAACTTGTGTGGGATCACCACACCAGAAGATAGCCCCAAGTCTCCAAAATCCAACCCAGGCACTTGTTGAATTTCCATGGCATTCAGGCGATCCTCTAACTGCTTGTACTTGTCTTCAGCGAGAGGGTACTGCTCTTCATTGAAATCAGTCTCGTTGTCAGAGACCACAGGACTAGGAACCCTTCCCCCTTGGGGACTGCCTTTCCCTACAGAAGAACCAGCTTGATCAACCTCATTCTGTAGTGTATTGCCAAACCTCCGGCTAGTGTTGAATAGTACAGTTCTCTTCTTCTTCTTCTTGACCAGCAGAGCCTTCAATTCCTCTTGACCTTGGGCTAAACTCATGATCAACTTTTGGAACTGGGCGTTCTGAGCCTGGAGGGCCTTGATGGATTGCTCAGTAGATGATTCAGGATTCATGATGCTGAAATAAACAGCGAAGAACATTAAGCAACCTGAAAAGAAGAGTACCTGTGATGCACATGATGAATGGAATGCGTATGATTTATGTTTTCAAAGACAATCGGGATTCAACTTTGTAAACAAAAAAGCAACGCACTTTATTAGATTCAACTTTGAAATTTAGATTGTTCAACAGATTGCCCTTAGGCGTTACATGAAATGGAAATACTGAAAAGGAAAATAAAAACTGTAAAAGGACATCCAAAGCTCATCATTGATCCCAGGGTCTCTTTTTCTCAGTACGGATGTAGTCATTCAAGGCCCGCTCGTTCTCCAACTGTCTTGTCAGCTTTTGGATCTTTAATTCCTGCTCGTTGAACTTTTCTCGACAAGAATCCTGTTCTTCTCGTAGTTGCGCCCAAGACCTCTTTAGTGTATCAACGTCAGTAGGTATCTGAGGAGGGAGAACAGTTGGAGGAGCCCCATCTCTATCAGGATATTCAAGAATGATGGGTCTGACAGCTTCATATGGCATACCTAAATTCTGAGCACGGATGCGGACCCATCTGTAATAGGGTTCCATAGGTAGAGAAGTTTTCGGTACCAACTCATGTGGGTCAGCTTTGTGAATTCTGTCTCAAGCCTTGATGAACCTACGACGCAGCTCGTCACTATCTACCTGAAACTCAAAACTGATGTGAGGCACCAACATCTCATGAGGCCCTGCTCTTCTGGCTCTTCCAAACTGCCTGAGAGCTAGACATGGATTATAAGAGATTCCTCCTTGGGTACCAATCAAAGGAACATTAGGGTATTCTCCGCAACGGTCAATAATAGCTACCTCATCCAAACCCCTGAAAGTCCAAATGATGTCATTATCAGTGAGAGACATTAACCTATGAGCCCAGCCTCTTCCTTCTTTGTTCTTCAGCACGAACTTAGGGAGGTGCGAAATAAACCACCTCACTAACAAAGGAAAACAACACCACAGAGTTCCTCGTCTTCGGGCAGTACGAGCATAGAGTTGTTGCAGGATATCACCCAAGAGAGTGGGCACAGGGTTCCGAGACATGAAGATCCTTATGGCAGTGATGTTAATGAAGTTATCCGGATTTGGAAACAGAACCAGACCATAGATTAAGAGAGCCAGAATGTCTTCATACGCCCTGAAGTCTCGGTCATTCCAGAAACTGTTAGCTTTACCGATCATAAACTTGGCCAAGAAGCCCTTAACTCTGCTTCTAGTCACCCAGTTGTCCATTACCTCCTTGGTGGTCAAAGGGAGGGCTGCAGCAATCTCCTCAAGCCTAAGAGTCTTTTCCCAACCAGTGAAGGGAGTCTGATCCAAGATAGGGATACCTAGCAAATCAGAGAATTCTTCCAGGGTAGGGACCAGCTGGAAGTCTTGAAAGGTGAAGCAGTTATACAAGGGATCATAAAACTGGGTCAGGACACTCATCAGTTGCTGGTCCCACTTTGCAGTGACTAAACCGAGAAGAGAACCATGCCTCTGGATGAAGGAAGTGGTGTTTGGAATTCTACTAACCAATTCTTCAAGCAACTCAGGTGGGTGAATAAAATTGAACCGGATAGTGTTCCTTCGCACAGGCATCATGATGTCCTACAAAACAGAGCAAAGGTGAAACCCTCTTGTCTTTGAAATGGTTAGTCCTTATGCAGGATGCATGCAATGTCTATGATAGTATGATGTTATGATAAAGCACACCACAGATATTCACAAAGGCAAACATGATAAGGCACACAAGTCACACAAGACATCCCTTAGGGTTTAGGCCAGCATGGGGTCTAGGTATTACCCTATTTCAGTTTGTTGGTTAAGACATGTCCTATCAAAAGTAACCGGGTTCTAGAGGATCCCAATATCACTGACTACCCTCAATCGGTCATAACTCCAGCGTCACAATCTTTTCTTACGGCCAGAACCATCGCGAGAGTTTAGCCTCAATGGATGTAGCATACTGCTACTATTCTATGGCCAAGTTGGGTCAAATTGGGGTTCTAAGGTCGGTTGGTGCTTAATGACTCCTCAGAAGACCCATATTCTCCTCGTTGTGACACAAGGGATATCGGTACAGACCAAGGTGCCACACCAACGTAGCCACTGCTTCACCCGTGTCGGTCTACGCCGGACAAGTCCCTCACAGCTTATGCTACCTAACAGGGTATCCCCATATCCGGGTTAGGATCTATGAAACTCCAAGACAAATGCCCATAATAATAAAGCAAACAAAACAAAGCAATTGAAAACACAAGTATGAGCTATCCTAAGGTACACCTCACTTTAAATCTCTCCCCAGCAGAGTCGCCAGTTCTGGCGATCGGTGGAAATGAGAACTGACTGTTTAAAGCTGGTTCGCGTATGTCGCGGAAGCAAGAGTCGCCACCGTCTTTTATTTTCTCCAACATGGACAGGACAAAAGCACATCAAAATTCCTTATGAGAACGTTTCTCGGTTCGGGAGGTAGATTTATAGAAAGGGAAGGTGTTAGCACCCTTTCTATCTGTGGTTATCCACAGGCTCTTAGATACTTGCTCTTATGTTTTCAAAATGTTTGCTTTTCAAAATGTGAGTGGGTTTGAAAAAGTTTCATTGAAAGATTTCTGAATGACTCTTGTATCTGTCCTCAAGAGTGTTTGAAAAATTTGTTTTGAAAGCTTTTGAAAGTGTCTGTGTGAAAAGATTTTTGATTTGTTTTTGAAAAGAGCAAGTATCCATGAGTCATCTACCTACCCTAAGGAATTAGGCTGTGTAAAAGTCCTTAAGGTAGTGCCATCCCACCATTGAGAGGTAGGTAGCACCACCGTTAGAGGTGTTCGGGTCAATTCAATTGTAGGGACAGTGTGGTCACCGAAGCAACAGTCAGGACACCTTAGAAGTTACCCCTACATCCTAGATCCTTTTTAATCCGAGGAAACCGTTTCGAGGCAACTGTTTCGAGGCAACTGGATCATGGACATAAGAACGACCGCTAAAACGTCCTATACTTGACGATCACGTTTCGAAGGCAACGAGTGAGGCGTACCCTAGAAGTGGTGTGTGCATTGTGTGTTGTTTTCATGTTAGGTTTTATCTTTGATCATGGCATTGTGAGCTACGAGTTATTTTTAATTACCATACATTCTTTCATGCAATTTAGAATTTAGGAGTGCGGAAAATTAAAAGACGGAAAGATAAAAGCTACGCTATTACAAGGCGCGGGTCTATACATCGCCAAAATACAAAGACCCGTTTTTGATAAAGATGCGGAAAGTAAAAAGCAATAAACCTAATTACTATTACATCCATAAAGCAGTTACATAATAATCAATAAGAAAATAATGCGCGAAAAGATAAATTAAACTGGACGTCCGAGGGTTTTGACCCTTTGCTTGAAATTAAATTAAATTAGTACCTAATCATTATTTAATTAAAGAAAAGAAAGTGTGTTTTTTATATTTTTGTATTTAATGAAATAAAGAAAATAAAATCAAGAGAAAACCCTAATTCTAAGTTTATTTTAATTATTAATGAAAATATTAAAGTTAACCTAATTTAAGCTAATTAATTAATTTACATATTTATGTACAAAATTAATAATAATTAATAATGATAATAATAATTAATTAAGGAAAAGATAAAAAATGTCAAAACCTAATTCTATGTAATTTTTATTTATTAAGAAAAGAGATTAAAATATAAACCTAAATTAAACTAAAGTTAATTGTTAATATTTATTTACAAAAATAGATTAATGGTAAATTTAATAAATAATTAAAAATAAAACATTTTTTAGTTTCTGATTTTTTATTAGGAAAAACTATTTTATGGTGAATTAACAAAAATAATTAAAACAATTAAAAGAATTAAAAAGAAAAGAAAATAAAATTATGCAAGGCAAACCAAGGGGGGTGTCAGGCCCAAAGTGGAGGTTTTTGCTGGAATTCAGGCCCAAGAGGAATCCAAGCCTCGTTGACTTTCAGGATCGTGTGCACGTTGGTTGACTAGAGCATACCATGGACTTCATCCTGTAGCCATTGGATTGATCTCATGTCCACTTGTCAGGCTTAAGCGTGAGTACGTATGGTGGGCCTTTGAACGAACGCTGCACTAGAATATGTTAAAACAAAAATTATCAATTATGTGGGGGGACCTGGGAATTGAACCCAAGTCCTTATGCTTGCAAGACACGTCCTCCACCATCTGAGCTACCAAGCGCGTTTGTTATATGAATGGACAACAAATATAATATAGAAAAAAAGCCAGTTATGCTGAAACATTAAAAAACGCGCTAAGATTTGAATGCTCCAGTCACATAATGCCACACGTGCTTTCTTCTTCGTTTTCACCTGCAACATGAACAAGATAGCGGGGGTTTTAAACCACAAAGCAAAGCAAAAGTCCAGAAAATAACGATTAGAGCTGTAAACCATATAAAAAAAGCGCGAGGGTCTCAATGGATTCGTCTTGTTGCAACGAATTCGTCCATACAGGTTTGGAGGTCCAATTTTACCATACAAGGAAAGCCCCAATATGGAAGCTCTGAAACCCTAATATTCTTCAATGGTGGATTTCGATTTAGGAAGATTTAGCACAATTAAACTATATCAAAAGCTTCAGGAATGTGTCAGCAACATAAATCAATGATCAAAACATAACAATGATGCATAGAAATTAGAATTCGATTATGGAAATATTTGTTAAAATCGTGACTCTGTTCTACCGTTTCCTTGAGTATGAGAGCTTGTTCTTGATGATAGTAGCTTCCTGGAGACTCGGGCAATGTGATTGAATCCTTTTTAGGCTTTGAAACGCGCTGCAAGTATGAAATCAGTTTCACCAATTTCTTTTGTTTTTTGCAATTTGGTTATGGAATATTAGCAGCTTTCACCTGTGTCTTGGAATCGGGTTAGCTTATGCCTTTGTATGTGAACGAATTTAGGTCAAAACCTTGGCCCAAAAGTCCATCAATTAATGTTTGCAATCTTTGATTTTTAATCATGAAATTTTCAATCTTTTTCAATGAAAACCTTGCCAAATATGGATGATTTTCCTTGTTTGATTGAGAAACGACTTTTCCAGCTTGCCCTGATCAGATTTGCTCCACCAAAAGATCCAAAACATATCTTTTTTAATTTTCCTATAATTAAAACCAATTAAATGAATTAATATGAATATAAATTCAATTAATTAATTAAAAATAAGAAAATAAATTATTTTGAGCTCAATGGGTCGTGCATAGGCTTTGGGTAATGATTCAAGAAAGAATTTGAGGCCCATTAGCAAATTTGAAGCTTCTTAGGCAAAGTTGACTTTTGAAAGTTCCCAAAAATTTCCCAACTTCTCCAATGCATATCTTGCTCAATTTTGAAGCTATGAACATGTTCTTGGACATGTTGGAAAGGTCTTGAAGTCCTCTAACCAATTCCTTTGGTCCCATGTCATTTTGATTTACCAATATCAAGTTATGGTCTTTGACTTAAAGTGCCTTTTTGTTGACTTTTGAAAATGACCTATAATGTTGAAATTGATAACTTTTTGTGAGAGCATTTCTTAGACTTGGAGTGTGAATATGAGTTGTAGGAAATATCATCCCCTTCAAAATGAGCATTGGATGGGATTTTTCTTATGAACCATGAAGAAGTTATGCCTTGGTCAATTTGCAGTTGACTTTTCAACTATCCAAAAATAGAAACTTTTGCATCTTGAGACTTTTTGAGCCATGCTTGTGGAATCATGATCAAGAATTGATCAAATGATGATTGTGGCTTCAAAATGATATGTTGACCAAATTTTTTGACTTTTGACTATCAAATGACCATTTTGCCCCTGCAGTTGACTGTGAAGCAATTAGGGTTTTTGACTGTGCAACTTGATGCTGTGAGTCTTGAAACTTGACATATGGATGCTTGACAATGTATATGGGCATATGGGACTTGATTGGACCCTTAAAAACCTCAATTTCTTTGCAAGAACCAAAACCCTAATTTCGACTGTGTTAGGAGGCAATTGGAATGTGCAACCCTTGAGGGATTTTGAAGCTTGATCTTGCCAAATCTTGAAGAATATGGGAGGGCAAATTTTGGGGTACAACATTGCTCAATATTTATCTCATGATGATGATCTTTGACTTTTTGGAAATCCCAAGATGTCTAATTCAATACCTATTTTGATCAATTTTAAATTTGAAGATTTTATCTTGATGTAAATGGTCTTGACAAAAAGTGCCTTTTGTTGACTTTCTGAAAATGACCTGTAATACAACTTGTATCTTTCAAATGGTGCATTTCTTGGACTTGAGGGTTTAAGAGAAGTTGTAGGGAATTGGACTCTTAAAAATAAGCATTGGTTGGGAAAAATGGATGAAGTATGAGAAAGTTATGCCTGGCCAAAGTTTGGTTGACTTTTCCTATAGAAACCCTAATTAGCAATTCTTGACTTTTGATGAATTAGGAGCATTTCTTGAGGGATCATGATCAACCCTTAATCAAATGATGTATATCACTTCAAAATGTTGATGTTGACTAAAAATATTGAGGTTTGACTGTATATAAACCATAGTTGACTTTTGACCTAGTATAGTTGATTCTCAAGCATTTGGGTAATTGATTGAGCAAACTTGTTGTGCAAGGTATGAAATTTGTCATAGATAATCTTGAATGCATATTAGGACCATGGAAGAAATTTGAGAACTTTGGAGCTCACACATCTTGGTGAAAAATGAAACCCTAGTTGGAAGGCCAATGCTTAGGAGGAGAATTTGCCTGATCAATTCTTGGTCAACCTTGAGCAATTGAGGGCCTCTAGGAGTATGTCTTGTGTGAAAATGGGAGGAAAATTTTTGGGGTACAACACATTGAAAAAGGAAAAGGGTCTCAAAGAGACAACAATATGAACTTATAAAACCTAAGACTCAAATCTCCCACGGATGCTTCCTCTTTGTGTTGATGTATGCATTAAGACTTTGCTCCTCATGAAGTTGCTTTGTGAGCTCTAACACTTTCTTCTCACTTGCATAGAACTGAGTCTCAAAGGTGTCCCGTTCTTCCTTGAGTTGAATCCATAACTTATGCAATTCCTCGGGTCAGCGGGCATGTCTGGATGGAGGATGGTGCGAGAAACGCCTCCTTCTACAACAAGTTCTAAGATCACCGGTAGAATAACTGGATATGGCATCATAAGATTTTGAGCACGAGTTCGTACCCATTTGAGGTAGGATTGCAAAGGGATGGAATTCTTTTATCCTATAGTCTTGCTATCAATCTTGTTTACCATGCCCCAAGCACGTATAAACCTTTGACGATAACTTTGAGGATCAATTTCATAGTCGAACACAATACCCTGGATGAGTATGTCACGAAAACCATCTCTTAGAGCATAACCAAATTGGGTAAAGCTAGAGAAGGGTTTTAAGTAATACCTCCCATAATGCCAAGGAGTGGAACATTAGGGAATTCCTCGTAGCGTTCAATGATAGTAACATCTTCTAGAGACCAGGAACACCAATAGATATCTGAATGAGAGAGCGACATCATCCTTTGAGACCACCTCAAACCTTGTTTATTCTTTATCACTGATCGGGGAAGGTGCAAAATAAACCACCTAGATAGCAAAGGTGTGCAACACATAAGAGTCCCTCGCTTCCTCATAGCACGAGCGTGAAGAGAATTCAGAATGTCTTCGAGTAAAGTAAGCACAGGGTTACGAGAAAGAAATATTTTGATGGTGTTCACATCTATGAGTTGGTCCAGATAAGGAAAAAGCACCAAACCATAAATTAACAAAGCCAATATTTCCTCGAAATCCTGAAAACCCATAGCATCCAGAAACAACTGAGCCTTCTCTAACATAAATTTGGCAAGAAAACCCTTGACTCCACTTCTTGTTTCCCAATTAGATACAACGCCAAACCACTTCAGATGTAAGGCTACTGAAATTTCTTCAGGTTGTGGATCTTTCTCTAAGCCAGTGAAAGGTGTCTGATCAAGAACAGGTACTCCCAGTAGCCTAGAGAACCCTTCCATTGTGGGTACCCGTTGATAATCCAGAAAAGTGAAACAGTGATGTGAGGGATCAAAGAACTGGAATAATACACTCATCATGTCTTCTTCAAAATCTGAAGTAACCAAACTGAGTAGAGGACCATGCCTCTTGGTAAATTGAGAGATTTTAGGAACTTTTGAGACTAACTTCTTAAGTTGAGAAGGTATCCTCACAAAACTGATCCAGATAGTGTTTCTGCGAGCGGATGCCATAACCTACAAAACAGAACAAAGATAAATACCTAGGTCCTTGAAATGGTTAGTGAAAATGACATGTGTAATAATGTCATGATGTTATGATGTCATGTTCGAACAATTAATCATACACAAACATAACACACAAGACCATAGGTTTAAGCTTGCATGGAGTTTGTAGGTATGTACCCTCTTGAAGTTTTAGTTGGCTCAACCTATCCTAAAAGAAATAATTGGGTTCTAGGAGCCTCAATATCACTGATCTTTTTCTCAGGCATTGTTTCAGCACAAACATCTTATTTGCGACCGAAATATCCCGAGAGGCAATCTCAATGAGCGTAGCATCGAGTATCAACCAACTTCAGTCTGCACTAAAGCCATCCATCTCACTAGTTTCTAATGGATAAGTTGTGTCAACTAAGGTTTTAAGGTTAGTTAGTGCTTATGACACCACACGGCGGCCCAACATTCTCTTTGACTGACTCAACCGACACCAACTAATGTGTCGCACTAACATAGCCATCGCTTCAACCATATCGGCCTACGCCGTACAAATTTCACGATCTATTTCAACTTACCTAAAATGCCCCTAAATCCGGGTATAGGATTTATACAAGAAATAAACACAAGCATATCCCGAAATGTAAAGCATACAAAGCAAACAAGTAAAGCAATAAAGGTGATCTAGCTCTTAAGGTAACCCCAGTTTTAATTTTTATGTCCCCAACAGAGTCTCCACTTCTATAATACAGTGGGAGAACTGACTTTTGGAATTTTCATTTTATCGCAAATGTTGCAGATAGCAAGAGTCACCACCGACTTTTCTTTTATCTAATAAAGGAAAGGGTGAAAAGAACAAGAAAGACCTTTTGAGAATTTTCTGAGTAGGGGGGTGTAGGTTATGAAAAGGGAAGGTGTTAGAACCCTTTTCATCCGTAGTTATCTACGGGCTATTAATCGCTAGCTCACTTTGAAAATTCTTTGTGTATGTTTGCAAATATTTTTGAAAATGTGCCTAAGTACGACAATTTTGTAATGATTCTCGTATCGTTGAGAATGTATACAAATGTTTGTTTTGAAAATATTTAATGGAAGAAAGTGTAATTTTGTGGAAAGATGTTTTGAAAATGCCAATGTAAGGCAATTTTCTTTATAATAACCCTTGTATTAGTCCTCAAGAGTGTTTATGAAGTATTTTGAAAGTAGTTGTTTTGAAAGTGTGAGGTGTGAAGATTATTTTAGTTTGTGAGCAAGCGATTACGAAGTATCTACCTACTAAAAAAGTCTTTGTTCTTTTCCTCCTCCTTTGATAGTGCTATCCTAACATTAGTTATTAGGAAGCCCTATCATTGGATGAGAGGGACAGGCGTGGGTCATCGTACAGTTATAAAAGGAATCTTGTAAGACACTTTTGCAATTTTGTAAGGGACTAAGATCGTTTAACGAAGGCAGCATCGAAGGGTCATCGAGGGACAACGATCTTTTAACCGAGGGTCTTTTCTAAAGCATCCCACGTTCGAGGGATATGACTGTTTAAATCTGAGGATACAAGTGAGAGTTACCATGGAGGTGCGCGTGTGCGAAGTGTTTTAATTTCAAGTATTTGTCTTGAGATTAGGTTTTCTAATGTTTTATTTTAGATCTTGCGATGCATGCCTAATTAATATAACAATTAAATATATACAAGTGCAAAAAATGCGGGAAATAAATCTACGCTATTACATCACTTTGGGAATGGGGAGTAAAAACCATAAATTGAGGAGAAAAAGTAGTAAACCCTAATTAAAGCTATTCCAGACCATTGAGTAGTTACAATAATCGGAAAAATGAAAAATAATAAAGTACGCAAAAAATGTAAAATAAAGAAAAGAGAAAGGAAATTGTTTTTTGGAATTTTTTTTATAGAATTTTTTTTGATTGATTAACCTAATTATTTGATTAATTTTCATCTAAAATTTTTAGTAAAAACCTAAAGAAACTAAATTAAAAATAATAAATGAAAAAGGTCAATTAATTTAATTAATTAAAAAGAAAGATAATATAGTTAACTTAATTAAAAAAACCTAAGTCTAATATTAATTTAAAAAAAAAAGAAATCAATTGTTAGAAAATAATCTAATGTTTTATTTAGAAAAATATTTTATAGTATAAACCCTAATTCTAATTAATTTACAAACTAATTAAAACAATCAAACAAAATGTCATTAAATTAAATTAATTTTAATTTATCAAAAATTAAATTAATTAATTAAAAATCTAAATCTAATTTTTTTAACGATTTTATGATTTTTGTATGATTAAATAAAAAATGAAATTGATTAAAAAAAGAAATAGTTTTTTTAAAACAAAAAGAAATCAAATGGGTTGACTGCAAACAAGTAATAATAGGGGTGAGGAAAAGCAAAAACTCTAGGCCCAATAATAAGAGAGCCCAGGCGCTGCATTGGATCTAGTGAGAGAGATCCATGAAGACTTATGGTGAGGGCACTAATCTGGAGTGTGGGATCTGATTGTATGTTGATCTGATGGTATTGATGACGGGTGCATCATTGCATGCTGGATTTGCTTGTACCTGATCTACAAAGAAAATGTTGAAAAATAAAATGCCAGAGGAAGGGATTGAACCCCTGCCCTGGCACACCAACGCCTTACTCACACACACGCTTGCCACTGGGGTGGCTGTTTCATCCGGTTACGAAACAGCACCCATTAAATATATTACAAACTAATTTTTCAAATTTGAAAATGCTATCTTCTTCTTCCTCGCGCGCGCAAACAACAACAACACCACTGATGAATATCAAACTCTTCCATTTCTCAACCATTTTTGAAAATGTAAACATGAAAGTTGTTCTAAACTTCACCACGAATTCAACCATGCCACTGACTTTAATTAACACTCAAAGATTAAAAATAATTTTACTCAGTACCAAAAATGAAACCTAACTGGCCAGAGCTTCGATTCTCACTCCATAATTAAAATTAACGAAAACTAATGATATGGTTAGCTTCAGGATATTGATATCTACATTTTATCTTTTGAAATTGAAAGCAAATGATGAATGTATATGCATATTGTAATACGGCAAGAGAACTGACTTGGTTGTTTTGCGTTTTATCGCAATTGTTGCAGATAGCAAGAGTCGCCACCAACTTTTCTTTTATCCAATAAGGAAAGGATGAAAAGAACAAGAAAGACCTTTGAGATATTTTCTTGATTTCGGGGAGTAGGTTATGAAAAGGGAAGGTGTTAGCATCCTTTTCATCCATAGTTATCTATGGGACCTTAGTTGCTTGTTAGATCACTTTTGAATTTGCTTGGTTTGAAATGTGTTTGTGGTGAGTTTTGAAAGTATTTTTGAAAAGCGCCTTTGTTTAGGAAAACTTTGTAATGATTCTCGTCTTTATAAGAATGCATACAAAGTGTTGGACTTTTGAAAATATTTCATGTTTTGAAAGTGTTTGGTGTGTTTGAAAAGATTTTTGTTTTTTTGAAGATGGATAGTGAGCAAGCAACTAAGAACGTTCTACCTACTCAAAAGTATTTTTGTTCATTTCTTCTTTCCTTTGATATTGATATCTTACCATTATTTGATAAGTAGCCCTATCTGTGGATGTAAAGGGACGAGCGTGGGTCATCATATAGTCATGAATAGCAATGTTGTGAGATATCTTAACATTTCTCTTGAGGGACTAAGATCATTTGTAAGGCAACATTCGTAGCGTCATCGAGGGACTATGATCTTTGATTGTTTTTGCTAAGACTTCTCACATGCATACTATGATCGTTTTCTCAAGGCAACAAGTGGAGTTAACCCTAGAGGTGCAAGTGTGCAAGTGTTTATTTTTTCATGCTTGATTTTGTCTTGGATTAAGGTTTTCTAAGCATTGATTTTATCTTTCCATACAAACCCTAATTACTAGCAGTTATATGAAAAGCGATAAATTGCAGAAAATAAATGTCCTATGCTATTACATCATTTTGGGAATGGGGTGTACAAATTTACAAATGGGGATTGCAAAATATTAAAACTAATTATCTATTACAACCATATTGAAACTTGAATAATGTACAATAATTGAAAGGAATATAATGTACAAGACATGAATGAAAAGAAAACGAATTTGTTTTGATTTTGTTAAAGAAAGATTTTGGCCTATTTAACTAAAAGGAAATTTAATTAAACTAAATAAAAATTAAGATTAAGTTAAAGAAAAGAAAATAAATAGGAAAATGTTTTTGGTCTTTTTCATTGTAAGAAGTTAAATAAAAATAAACTAAATAGTCTAAATATATTTTTGGTTTTTTTTATTAATAAAAATAATTATAATAATAAAAATAATAAAGTAAAGAAAATGAGATAAAGATATAACATTAACATCAGGGGGGTTTAGAAAATGGAAATGTCAAGGCCCAGCCAATGGAGGCCCAGGCGAGCTTCCTACAAACAAAAAAAAAGTGAGAAAATTTGGAAAAAATAACAAAAGATCTCGCTGGGGCTCGAACCCAGGACCTTCTACATGGCAAGACTTTAGTGCGCGCTGTTTGTATCACTAGGGTGATCTGTTTCATCCGTTCATAAGATAACTTCAATTAAATATAAAATGAACTTGTTTCTGAATGTTTGAAATGCCTAGCTTCTTCTTCCTTGTGCATGCAGGCCATGATAACTCCATTGTTAAGCTTCTAAAAGCTTCATTTCTCAGCCAAATAAAAAAATGTAAACATCAAACCTGCCTAAAATTTGAATATGAATATAACCATATAATTTTCAAAATTTATGGGTCGAAGGTTAGCATGAATTTTGTTCAGTACCAAAATTAAGACCTAACTGACCATAGATGAAATTCTCAAAGTATAAGCAATGATAATCAAAACTATGGACATAATCAGCTTTCTAGACATGATACCTACATCTTTTCTTCATAATGTATATAAAAATTATGCTTGAATGAAGAGTTCCAAGTTTGAAAAACTTACCTCTTGGAGTGAAACTCGAATTACTTCTACACGACTTCCAGAAATGGTTTGTTGATAGATTAAGCTTGCCTGGACCTCTCCGAAGCTATTCCAATTGTTAGAATGTCTTGTAGCTTACCCAACTGCTCTGGACAAGTCAAGCTGCAATGGTGGATTTTGAAAATGGTGGATGAGGAAGGAGGAGTTATAGAAGTGGTTTAAGGGTTGGGATAGTTTGAATATGGTATATGGAAGCTTAGTGAATCAAAAGACCAAAAAACGCACGAAGGGATTTGAGATTTTTGTGTGTAAAGTCAGGATGTACCAAGTTTTGTGCTTGTGTGCAGGTTCTGATTTTTTGAGAGTTTTGGGAGTCTTCTAAGGCTGGTAATCTCTTCCTTTATGATGCAAATAATGTATATTTATAGGGAAGAGGTTTGACATCTTGTAGTAACCAGAATCTTGAGATGCCATGTTATGGTTTAGTTGAAAATGAAGAAATCAAGTTGAATGGATTTTCATGGTTCCAAAGTTCAAGTACAAGCATGACCTGATGTTTATTGGGTGCATGAGACTTGATTCATGCTTTTAGTATTGCTTGCAATCAGAGATAAAGTTCACAAGGCTCAATGCATTGACAATTTGCATAAATCTTGCTTTTCTAAAATGGCAATGGTAACTTTGTGCCATTAAGGGAAAATTGGCTTGGACAATACTTTAAATACTTGGGTAAGAGCTTAATTCATCGTGTAAACAATTAATTATGGAGTGAAACACAAGAATTGAGGCCTGCAAAGAGAGATCATGTAGCATGGCCTATGTATTTGATCAATTTTCTTCAAAATTTTGTCTTCAACTTGATTCCTTCTACAAAGATCTTGAATCTCTGTAGAACTTTGATCTTTTTCTTACTCTGGTTTTTGACAAGCATCTTGAATCTCTTAAATATGTCGAATACTCCATCCTTTTGTTTTGATCACATAGATCCATAACTTTCGACCAAACTCATCAACAGACAAAACAATATTTGTTTCCACCAATTGTATGTTCTTCGAATGGACCATATTCATCTGAATGTACCACCTTGAGTATGCAAGATGATCTCATTGGCATAGTCGAAACGAAAGAATTTCTGGATTGTTTTCCTACTAAATAAACTTCACAAAGTATTTTCAGGCATCTCAAGACTTGGAATACCAGTAACCATATCTTGAGTAATCAGTTTATTAAGTGGTCGAAAGTTCAAATGTCCAAACTTCAAATTCCACAACCAACTATCCTTGTGGTCGAACAGTTTTCAAACATTGAACTTCTGTCGAATTGATCATTGTCTTAAATGTCCTATTTTTCGACAATGGAAATTTTAAGACTAAATTGTTCTTGGTGTTGAACAATCTCAAAACTCCATCTTTCATGACAACTGAGAAACTCTTTTCGACTAGTTGTCCAACACTTAGCAAGTTGCACTTTATTCCAGGTACATAGAGCACATCTTTAATCATAACTTTTCCTCCATTTCTCATTTGAAAGACTATGTTGCCAGTACCTTCTTCTTACAAAGAACTATTATCAACAAGTATTTTTTGTTGAATTATAATTCATAGTGTCGAAACTACGTGTGTCGAAGGGTTTAGAGGTGTATCGAAGCAGGTTGCTCAAAGGAAGCCATTGCTTAGTTGAAGCTTATGGATCGAAGCAAGCATGAAGATAGGCAACATGTCAGCTATCAATCTGGTGAAGAACCCAATAGTACATGGTCGAAGCAAGCACATCGAAATGAGGTTCCATTATCTCCGGGAGCAGGTAGCAGACGGGAAGTTGAATTTGGAACACTGTAGAACTGAGAATCAGATTGCAGACATCATGACGAAGGGAGTGCAGGTCGAAGTATTCAGAAGACTAAGAACCATGATGAATATAGATTGTTTATACACAGTGAATTAGGTTGTGTGTTAAATTATAATTCATAATGTTGAAACTATGTGTGTCGAAGGGTTTAGAGGTAGATCGAAGCAGGTTGCTCGAAGAAGCCATTGCCCAGTCGAAGCTTGGGGATTGAAGCAAGCTTGCTCTTCTTCGATTGGTCAAAAATCTGCCAACCACTTCTTTTGATCAGTCATGTGGTTCGAACAACCTAAACCAATTTTTGAATTCGACATGGTTATCTGTAACTGCATACCTTTTTTTTTATCTGCTTTGCCCTTTTAACAGTTTCCTCTTCCTCCTTTCAAGGATTTAGAAGTTCCATCTTCGACCTGATGCTTGAGAGCCTAATATAATCCATGGAAACTATATGGGGCATTAAAAGTCAAATTGTACTTGTGCAAACTGAAACCCTAGTTTTGAGTCATCAGTGTTTGAAGAGGTATCTTGAGTTGATCAAACCTTGTGCAGTCTTTAACCAATAGAGATCTTGTGAGAAAATTCTTGAGAAATGAGAGGGAAAATTTTGGGGTACAACAGCTGACCCTGTTCAATCTTCTTGAACCTGAAGAGTGAGATTGGTGGATCCTCCTTTCGTGACTTGAAGGTGGTTTAAGTGCCCAGAAATTTTCACTCGCTGATGTATGAGGTGAACTGTTTGTTGATTATCGGGAATGGGCTTAGAGATTCCATTTGGAGAAATGATGAAGCTTTTGTCGGAGATGGGCTTATAGATGCCATCCGTAGTGACCATTAGGGGAAAATGGAAGAAGTATCAGAATAAATCTTTTGGTCGATTTATACTGAAACATCAGATGTCCTTTTCCTGTTTTTAATTGGAAGAAATAAATCCCACCATAAGAGTTCTTTGATTAGATTGTCTTTAACTGGAAGAAATAAATCTCACCAGAAGAGGTCTTTGATTCGCCTATTTTTAACTAGAAGAAATAAATCTAACTAGAAGAGATCTTTGATTCGCCTGTTTTTAACTGGAAGAAATAAATCTCACCAGAAGGGGTCTTTGATTTGCCTTTCTTTAACTGGAAGAAATAAATCTAACCAGAAGAGGTCTTTGATTCTCCTGTCTTTAACTGGAAGAAATAAATTTCACCAGAAGAGGCCTTTGATTCGCCTGTTTTTAACTGGAAGAAATAACTCTAACCAGAAGAGGTCTTTGATTCGTCTGTCTTTAACTGGAAGAAATAAATCTGACCAGAAGAGGTCTTTGATTCGCCTGTTTTTAACTAGAAGAAATAAATCTAACCAGAAAAGGTCTTTGATTCGCCTGTCTTTAACTGGAAGAAATAAATCTAACCAAAAGAGGTCTTTGATTCGCTTGTCTTTAACTGGAAGAAATAAATCTAACTAGAAGAGGTCTTTGATTCGCCTGTCTATAACTGGAAGAAATAAATCTCACCAGAAGAGGTCTTTGATTCGCCTGTTTTTAACTGGAAGAAATAAATCTAACCAGAAGAGGTCTTTGATTCGCCTATCTTTAACTGGAAGAAATAAATCTAACCAAAAGAGGTATTTGATTCGCCTGTTTTTAAATGGAAGAAATAAATCTAACCATAAAAGGTATTTGATTCGCCTGTCTTTAACTGGAAGAAATAAATCTAACCAGAAGAGGTCTTTGATTTGATTGACTTTTCCTGCAAGGAAGAGGGTTAGTTGCATGCAAAAGTATGCATGGCGTGATGATGTTCTCAAAAAAATGAGATTATGCTATGTGCATTTGTCATGTACGTGATATGATGTATGAATGTGATATGTGTATTGAAGTGTATCTTTGTCTGGGAAAGTAAATTTATGACTACTGCTGGGGAGTTTTGCTTATTTATTTGAAGAAACTCTATTGGGGATGTGCTGATTTCTGTTTGGGGAATTGAGTTCAGGAACTTTAGTCGTCCGTTGCTCTAGTGGGGAATTACCTCTTGAAAATTAGTTGTTATCTGGTCAGATTCTAGATTTCACACCAACTTGCTGGGGATAAGGAGGTTAATTGTTATCTAGTCAGATCTCAAGATTTACAACAACTTACTAGGGATAGTGGCAAACTCTACTGAGGAAGAGGAGCTTTTAAACTGCTATCTGGTCGAGGTCCAGGCTTTGCAGTAATTGGAGAAGTTAAACTACAATCTGGTCGGGTCCAGGCTTCGGTCACTCAAAATTGTTTTCTGGTCGGGTCCATGCTTTGCAGTAACTTTCAGAGATACCACTGACTCCGTTGATGACTTTACTGGGGATTAGGGGTTGTGGTCCCTTAATTTGTAATAGTCTGAGAGGAAAACTTAAACTGGGGATCTATAGTTTGTTGGCGAAATAAACCCTGTTGAAGAAGATTTTTTTTTGATGAACTGGTGGGGAAGTGACTTCTTTTTTAGGAAGAAACTCCATCTCGGCTGGGGAGAGGGTTTTTAATAGATTGAAACTCTGGCTGAGGATTTCATGAATCCAAGTCTGAGGGGATAATGTTAATGAAATAACTCTGTGGGGATATCTCAAATAAATTTAAGGAGATGCTTGTCACTATTTTTAGGCATACATTTGTTGAAAGTTTAATCATGCTCATATGCATATGTTCATTCAATTTTAGTCATTGAACACTTTTACACTCAAAACGGAAAAAACAAAAGTTTATACTTCAAAGTATATTTGTATTGATGTTTTGCCCATGAATATGTGTTTCTGTATAAAGAGACTGAGATCCTAGTAAGAGGAAATCATCAAAAGAATGGAAATAATACAAAGTTAAAATAATAGCCATGTGAAAGTGATCTCATTGTATTCCAACCCCACTATTGCCCCTATGTATTCGAACATTATCCCTTGCCGTCGAATAGAAGTTGATTGGATTGATCTTGGACCATTTGAACTTGAACTTTGGTAATAAAGATGGCTGTAGAGATCCCATGGGACATAGTCATACGCTTTAATCCTTAAATTTTTCCTGGACCGCCCTTTCGGGTTTTCAACCCACCAGGATACCCATTTTTGCCCAAGTCGCCCTTTCAGGTTTTCGACTCGCCGGGTGTACAATATTTTGCATATATCCCTAACTTTTTCCCGAACCTCTTTGGATCACCGGGATGCCCACATTTTTGCCTACGTGTGTCAACCTAGCGGTCATTGTATGCGTAGTATATACCCTTGGGTTCACATTGGTCCCTTAACTTTTTTTCGTGTCATTTTGGTCCCTTAACTTTCAAAATGTTTCATTTTAGTCCTTTTTGTCTAATTAGATACGAATTTAGCGGCTGATTTCAAAGTTTTTCCGTCTAATTAGCTACGAATTTAGACAAAAAGGACTAAAATGAAACTTTTTGAAAGTTAAGGGACCAAAATGACACAAAAAAAAGTTAAGGGACCAATATGAACCCAAGGGTATAGTTAAGGGACCAAAATGAGTATTTTGCCTATTTTTTAACTATGTCCGCATTTACGGGATGTGGGAAGTCTTCGCCATCCATAGTAGTCAGCATCATGGCACCACCAGAGAAAACTTTCTTTACAACAAATGTTCCTTCGTAAGTGGGAGTCCATTTGCCCCTGGGGTTGCCTTGTGGAAGAATGATGGGCTTTATTACCAAGTCTCCAGCTTGATACACTTGAGGCTTGATATTTTTGTTGAACACCTTGATCATACGCTTTTGATACATCTGACCATGGCAAACAACAGCCAACCGCTTCTCGTTAATCAAGTTCAGCTGATCCAACCTAGTATGAATCCATTCATCTTCTCCTATACCTGCTTCTTTCATTATCCTTAGAGAGGGAATTTGAACTTCTACAGGCAAGACGGCTTCCATGCCATAGACCAAGGAGAAAGGAGTTCCCCCAGTTGACGTATGAGCTGAAGTACGATAGCCATGGAGAGCAAATGGTAACATATCATGCCAGTATTTATAGGTTACCACCATCTTTTGCACAATCTTCTTGATATTTTTATTGGCAGCTTCCACTGTGCCATTCATCTTGGGTCTGTACGGAGAAGAATTGTGATGCTTGATTTTGAACTGAGTTCAGAGTTCCGTAATCATAGCATTGTTGAGGTTGGTTCCATTGTCAGTGATGATCCTTTCAGGGATACCGTAATGGAAGATGAGGTTATACTTGATAAACCTGACTATAACATTCTTGGTGACTGAGGCATATGAAGAAGCTTCGACCCACTTGGTAAAGTAATCAATGGCAACAAGGATGAAACAATGTCTGTTTGAGGCAGTAGGTTTGATCTCTTCAATCATGTCAATGCCCCACATTGCAAACGGCCACGGAGCAGTCATGACATTTAGAGGAATAAGTGGTACATGGACCTTGTCAGCATAGATTTGACACTTGTGGCAAGTCCTTGAGTGATGATGACAATCAGTTTCCATTGTGGATAATAGTAACCAGCCCTCAAGATTTTCTTGGCCATAGTGTATCCACTAGAGTGGGTCCCGAAGAGGCCATCATGCATGTCTTCCATAATTTTCTCTACCTCCTTCTTGTCCACGCATCGAAGTAGAGTAAAATCATGGTTGCACTTGTATAGGATTCCATTGCTTAGAAATAATTTGGCTGAAAATGTTCGCAAGAATTTCTTATCCTTGACGGAAGCTCCTTAAGGATATTCTTGTGCCTCAAGATATTTCCTCACCTCGTGGTACCATGGCTTCTCTTTGTCAGTGTCAAACTCAAAGAAGTATGCAGTTTCGTCAAATCTTTCGATTGTTATCATAAGAGCTTCGTTGTCCTATTTGACTTTGAACATGGAAGACATTGTTGCTAAGGTGTCAGCCAATTGATTTTCTTCTCTAGGAAAATGTTTGAAGGTGATCTCCTCGAAGTATGGTATTAGGTTTAACACAAGATCCTTGTAAGGAATAAGGTTAGGATGCTTAGTGTCCCATTCCCCTTTGACTTGATTGATCACTAGAGAAGAATCTCTAAATACATCCTAATTATTGATCCTTAAGTCAATAGCAGCCTTCAAACCTAAGATGCACGCCTCGTACTCAGCCACGTTATTCATACAATCGAAGTAAAGTCTAGTAGTGAAAGGAGTGTGGCAACCTTCAGGAGAAATTATCACAACACCAATTCCATTACCCACAGCATTGGAAGCTCTGTCAAAAACCATAGTCCATCGGGATCGTTGTTCAGGTCCGTCATACGGTCCAGGTTTTGCACAGTCGGTCACTAACATGATATTCTCATCCGGGAAGTCAAATTTCATAGATTGATAGTCATCAACAACTTGATGAGCCAAATGATATGCTAATATACTTCCTTTGATGGCTTTTTATGTTGTATATTGAATATCGTATTCAATCAGAATCATTTGCCATCTAGTTATCCATCGGGAGAGAGAGGGCTTCTCGAAGATGTACTTGATATGGTCAATCTTAGAAATTAATAGAGTGGTGTGAGTTAACATATACTGTCTTAGCCAACGAGCAGCCCATGCCAGAGTGCAGAAAGTTTTCTCGAGCAGTGAATATCTAGTTTCACAGTCGGTAAACTTTTTGCTCAGGTAGTATATTGCATGCTCTTTTTGGCCAGACTCATCATGTTGGCCCAACACACACCCCATAGAATTCTCTAGCACAATTAAGTACATGATCAAAGGTTTTCCTTCCACTGGAGGCATCAAGATTGGAGGTTCTTGCAAATATTCCTTTATTTTATCAAAGACAGCTTGACAATCATTTTTCCATCTGACTACTTGATCTTTCTTCAAGAGTTTGAAGATTGGTTCACAAGTAGTGTTAAGTGAGATGTGAAGCGGGCTATGTAGTTAAGACGACCCAAGAATCCTCTAATCTCTTTTTCATAGTGGGGAACTGGCATTTCTTGAATGGCTTTTACTTTTACAAGATCAACTTTGATGCCTTTACCACTGACGGCAAAACCTAAAAGCTTTCCAGACCTTACTCCGAATGTGCACATATTAAGGTTCAACCTCAACTTGTACTTCTTCAGCCTCTCAAATAGCTTGTGTAGGTGATCGAGATGTTCTTCTTCGGTTTGAGATCTTGCGATCATATCATCCACATAGACTTCTATTTCATGATGAATCATATCATGAAATAAAGCTACCATAGCTCTTTGATATGTTGCCCCATCATTCTTTAATCCGAATGGCATGACTTTGTAGCAAAAGGTGCCCCATTGTATAATAAAGGTAGTCTTTTCCATGTCCTCGGGAGCCATCTTGATTTGGTTGTATCCAGAAAATCCATCCATGAAGGAGAAGACTTTATGTTGAGCGGTGTTGTCAACCAAGACATCAATATGTGGTAGAGGGAAATCATCTTTGGGGCTTGCCCTATTCAGATCCCTATAATACACACACATGTGAACCTTTCCATCTTTCTTTGGAACGGGGACCATGTTTGCAACCCATTGAGGATAAGATGTGACAGCCAGAAAACCTGCATCAAATTGTTTTATTACCTCAGCCTTTATCTTTTCAAACATGTCTGGCCGTATACGATGAACCTTTTGCTTAACAGGAGGGCAATCTTCCTTTGTTGGTAGACGATGAACCACAATGTCGGTATCCAATCCTGGCATATCTTCATACGACCAAGAAAACACTTCAACATAGTCATGTAACATCTGAACCAATCTGCTCTTGATACCATCTTTTAGGTTGCCGTCGATCTTGACCTCTTTCTGATCTGTCTCAGTACCCAAGTTGATAACCTCGACTAGCTCTTCATGAGGTTGAATATATTTTTCCTTTTGCATTAGAAGTCTGGCTAGTTCCCCTGGTATTTCGCAATCTTCCTCGCGTTCGTCTTTGTCTTGGTAAATTAGATGTTCGAACTCATAAATGGAAATAGTAGAATCGTTGGCAATGAGATCTAGAGTGGATTAAGATTCCTCAATGAAGGAGGTGGGAGTGAAATCTTTCGCATGCTAGTTGTTGAGATTTACCTTCGACCTTAGGGTAGATCCATTCTTTGAAAGTGAATTCATCATCAATGTCTTCAACAACATTCACTTCATGATTTCCGATGCAGAGAAGTATCTTTCCCACGTGAGTGCTCCTGAATTCTTTTTAAGCTTTGATGGTGAAACCCAATCCGAATTTATCTGCTTTGAATGGAATATCAGGAAGTTGGCCCCAGATTATACAGTTACCATCTTCGACCATGGCACGTGTATCCTTAAGCAAAACCATTCATGGTACAACTTCATCAACTTTTGATATGTCAGAGGAGATTTTGGTGGCGACAACCATAGGAGGAACAATTTCGAAGGCCTAGCATGGAGTCTCTATGAATTTACCATCCATTTCCACATACTTGAAGGAATTAAGATGGCTGACCATAAATTCTTCTTCGCTGCTAACATTAACGATCTTCCCTTTGACTGGATACTTTAATTTTTGATGAAGGATGGATGTTACTGCCCCTGCCCCATGGATCCAAGGGCGTCCAAGCAAACAAGAATAGGCGGGACATATGTCCATTATATAAAAGGTAGAATTGAAGATCTGTGAGCCAACTTTAATTGAGAGATCCACCTCTCCATGAACCATTCTCTTAGACTCATCGAAAGCCCTGACGACAATATCACTTGGCTTCAGTACCAGTCCTTCACAATCTAGCCGTCCAAAGCACCTTTGGGTAACACATTTAAAGATGAGCCAGTATCAACTAAGACATGAGCCAGGGTGGTTCCCTTGCATTCAATAGAGATATCCAAGGCTTTGTTGTGGTTCCTTCCCATAGGATTCAAATCAGTGTCGGAGAACCCTAATCCATTGTCAGTCGTTAAACTTGCTACGCAGTTCTCGAACTGGTCAGTGGTGGTTTCTTGGGGCACATGGGCTTCATTCAAGAACTTGATCAGAGCCTGGGCATGAACGTCCGAACAGAGTAATAATGACATCATGGAAATTTTGGAGGGGGTTTGCCCCAACTAATCCATTATTTTGAAGTCACTCTTCTTTATGATTTTCAAGATTTCCTCCATCTCTTGAGTGGAGGGATCTTCAACATTAGTATCTTTGGTAGGTGCCTCTATCCCAGCAGGCTCACCTTATTTTTCTTTGCCTCTAGTGTTGGCACTAGACTTCTCATTGCTTATGCGGATGGGAGTTGTTGTAGTAGTGGGTGGTGAAATATCAGGGGAAAATATCCTCCCTGTTCTTGTCACTTTACTAGAACCTGTAATATTGGTGACATCAGCTTCATCTTTGTTGATCCAAGAATCTTGTTTTATCTCATGATAATAAACCTCGACACCATAGTTCCATGGAACTGCTTTGTCTAGTTGAGTCCCATCTAGACTCTCTTGGAAGAAATGGACCCAAATTTTTTTGTCATTAGTGTGTGGCTGAATCTTACAGAGATAAGATCTTATATAAAGCTTCAGATAGGAGACCCCATCATACATGGCGAATACCGGTATTTTTAACTTATGGGGGATGGAGACCCCAGGTACTAATCCCAACTCACCAAAATCCAAACCAGGCACGACTTGAATTTCAATAGCCTTTAGCCTATCCTCCAACTGCTTGTATTTATCCTCAGTCGGAGGGTATTTCTCATCAAAGTAGTCTTCATCTTCGGAAGCTTGGTTATTGGAACCCCTAGCACGGGTGCTCCTTTCCTCATCGTCTTGATTTTCATCCTCCTTAGACGATTCTTCGACTATATATACCTGACAAACCGGACCTTTGAATCTCTTACCCATGTTGATGAAGGCCTTGTTTTTGGTTTTCTTCTTGGCTACTAGCATAGTCATCAGCTTTTGTTGTCCCTTAGCCAGGGTCAGCAAGGTCTCTTGGAACTGGGAATTATGCGCTTGCAAGTCCTTCACTGTTTGTTCGATATCCATCTTACTGAAATAAACAGTAGAAAGATAAGGAAACCTGTTGTGGAAAACCTGTTTATGTTATGATGCATGAAAATGCGTATGCAAATGATTTCAAGGACTTAGGAGATTTAAATTTGTTAAGACAAACAAGAATAAACATCAATTACATTAATAAGTTCAAATTGATTACAAGCACGCCTCTTGGGATTACATTGAAACAAAAGAAACAAAATGAACTAAAATACAATAAAAATGGCTCAAGTCTCCCATGGATGCTTCCTCTTTGGAGCGATATAGACATTCAGGCTCCTCTCCTCATGAAGTTGTCTCGTGAGCTCTAATGTCTTCTTCTCGCTTTCCTAAAACTAGGCTTCAAAGGTGTCTCGCTCCCCCTTTAGCCGAATCCAAGCTCTTTGCAAATCTTTAAGATAAGTAGGCATATCAGGATAAATGACAGTATATGGAACATCTCCTTCGACGACATGCTCCTTGATGATAGGTAGGATGGCTTCATAAGGCATCATGAGGTTTTGGGTACGAGATCACACCCACTTGAGATAAGGCTCCAAAGGAATGGAGTTCTTATGTCCCAACGTCTTGCTATCAACCTTGTTAACCATGCCCCAAGCTCGTATGAACCTTGATTGATTAACCTAATTATTTGATTAATTTCATTTAAAATTTTTAGTAAAAACCTAAAGAAACTAAATTAAAAATAATAAATGAAAAAGGTCAATTAATTAAAAAGAAATCTAATTTAGTTAACTTAATTAAAAAAACCTAAGTCTAATATTAATTTAAAAAAAAAAGAAATCAATTGTTAGAAAATAATTCAAATGTTTTATTTAGAAAAATATTTTATAGTATAAACCATAATTCTAATTAATTTACAAACTAATTAAAACAATTAAACAAAATGTGATTAAATTAAATTAATTTAAATTTATCAAAAATTAAATTAATTAATTAAAAACCTAAATCTAATTTTTTTATGATTTTATGATTTTTGTCTGATTAAATAAAAAATGAAATTGATTAAAAAAATAAATAGTTTTTTTTAAAACAAAAAGAAATCAAATGGGCTGACTGCAAACAAGTAATAATGGGGGTGATGAAAAACAAAAACTCTAGGCCCAATAACAAGAGAGCCCAGGCACTGCACAAGATCTAGCGAGAGAGATCCATGAAGACTCATGGTGTGGGCACTGATCTGGAGCGTGGGATCTGATTGTATGATGATCTGATGGTATTAATGAGGGGGTGCATCATTGCGCGCTGGATTTGCATGTACCTGATCTACAAAGAAAATGTTGAAAAGTAAAATGCTAGAGGCAGGGATTGAACCCCTGCCCTGGCACACCAACGCTTTACTCACACACACGCTTGCCACTGGGGTGGCTGTTTCATCCGGTTATGAAATAACACCCATTAAATATATTACAAACTAATTTTTCAAATTTGAAAATGTTATCTTCTTCTTCCTCGCGCGCGCAGACAACAACAACACCATTGATGAATATCAAATTCGTCCATTTCTCAACCATTTTTAAAAATATAAATATGAAAGTTGTTCTAAATTTCACCACGAATTCAACCATGCCACTGAATTTAATTAACACTCAAAGATTAAAAAGAATTTTACTCAGTACCAAAAATGAAACCTATCTGGTAAGAGCTTCGATTCTCACTCCATAAGCAAACTTAATGAAAACTAATGATATGGTTAGCTTCAGGATATCGATATCTATATTTTATCTTTTGAAATTGAAAGCAAATGATGAATGTATATGGATATTGTAATACAGTGGGAGAACTGACTTGGTTGTTTTGCGTTTATTTCAATTTTTGCGGATAGCAGGAGTCGCCACCGACTTTTCTTTTATCTAATAAGGAAAGGGTGAAAAGAACAGGAAAGACCTTTGAGATATTTTCTTGAGTTCGGGGGATAGGTTATGAAAAGGGAAGGTGTTATCATCCTTTTCATCCATAGTTATCTATAGGCTCTTAGTTGCTTGCTAGATCACTTTTAAAATTGCTTGGTTTGAAATGTGTTTATGGTGGGTTTTGAAAGTATTTTTGAAAAGCGCCTTTGTTTAGGAAAACTTTGTAATGATTCTCGTCTCTATAAGAATGCATACAAAGTGTTGGACTTTTGAAAATATTTCATGTTTTGAAAGTGTTTGGTGTGTTTAAAAAGATGTTTGTTTTTTTCAAGATGGATAGTGAGCAAGCAACTAAGAACGTTCTACCTACTCAAAAGTCTTTTGTTCATTTGTTCCTTCATTTGATATTGCTCTCTTACCATTGTTTGGTAAATAGCCTTATCTTTGGATGTAAAGGGATGGGCGTGGGTCATCATATAGTCATGAATAACAAAATTGTGAGATACCTTAGCATTTCTCTTGAGGGACTAAGATCATTTGTAAGGCAACATTCGTAGCGTCATTGAGGGACTATGATATTTGATTGTTTTTGCTAAGACGTCTCACATGCATACTATGACCGTTTTCTCAAGGCAACAAGTGGAGTTAACCCTAGAGGTGCAAGTGTGCAAATGTTTATTTTTTCATGCTTGATTTTTTCTTGGATTAAGATTTTCTAAATATTGATTTTATCTTTTCATACAAACTCTAATTACTAGCATTTATATGAAAAGCGATAAGTTGCGGAAAATAAATGTCCTACGCTATTACATCATTTTGGGAATGGGGTGTACAAATTTATAAATGGGGATTGCAAAAAATTAAACCTAATTATCTATTACAACCATATTGAAACTTGAACAATGTACAAGAATTGAAAGGAATATAATGTACAAGACATGAATGAAAGATTTTGGCCTATTTACTAAAAGGAAATTTAATTAATCTAAAGAAAAATTAAGATTAAGTTAAAGAAAAGAAAATAAATAGGATTTTTTTTTTGGTCTTTTTCATTGTAAGAAGTTAAGTAAAAATAAACTAAATAATTTAAATATATTTTTGGTGTTTTTGATTAATAAAAGTAATAATAATAAAAATAATAAAGTAAAGAAAATGAGATAAAGATATAACACTAACGTCAGGGGGTTTAGAAAATGAAAATGTCAAGGCCCAGCCAATGGAGGCCCGGGCGCGCTTCCTACAAACAAAAAAAAAGTGAGAAAATTTGGAAAAAAATGACAAAAGGTCTCGCTGGGGCTCGAACTCAGGACCTTCTACATGGCAAGGCTTTACTGCGCGTTGTTTGTACCACTAGGGTGGTCTATTTCATTCATTCATAAGATAACTTCAATTAAATATAAAATGAACTAGTTTCTGAATGTTTGAAATGCCTAGATTCTTCTTCCTTGCGCGTGCAGGCCATGATAACTCGATTGTTAAACTTCTAAAAGCTTCATTTCTCAGCCAAATCAAAAAAATGTAAACATCAAACCTGCCTAAAATTTGAATACGAATCTAACCACATAATTTTCAAAAGTTTTGGGTCGAAGGTTAGCATTAATTTTATTCAGTACCAAAATTAAGACCTAACTGGCCATAGATGAAATTCTCAAAGTATAAGCAATGATAATCAAAACTATGGACATAATCAGCTTCCTAGACATGATATCTACATCTTTTCTTCATAATGTATATACAAATGATGCTTGAATGAAGAGTTCCAAATTTGAAAAACTTACCTCTTGGAGTGAAACTGGAATGAATTCTACATGACTTCCAGAAATGGTTTGATGATGGATTAAGCTTTCCTGGACTTCCCTGAAGCTATTCCAATTATTATAATGTCTTGTAGCTTGCCCAACTGCTCTGGACAAGTCAAGCGGCAATGGTGGATTTTGAAAATGGTGGATGAGGAAGGAGGAGTTACAAAAGTGGTTTAAGGGTTGGGATAATTTCAATGTGGTATATGGAAGCTTAGTGAATAAAAAGGCCAAAAATGCACGAAGGGATTTGAGATTTTTGTGTGTAAAGTCAGGATGTACCATGTTTTGTGCTTGTGTGCAGGTTCTGAGTTTTTGAGAGTTTTGGGAGTGTTCTAAGGCTGGTAATCACTTCCTTTATGTTGCAAATAATGTCTCTATTTATAGGGAAGAGGTTTAACATCTTATAGTAACCAAAATCTAAAGATAACATGTTATGGTTTAGTTGAAAATGAAAAAAAAAACCAAGTTGAATGGATTTTCATGGTTCCAAAGTTCAAGTATAAGCATGGCCTGATGTTTGTTGGGTGCAGGAGACTTGATTCATGCTTTCGATATTTCTTACAATCAGAGATAAAGGTCACAAGGCTCAATGCAATAACAATTTGAATAAAGCTTTATTTTCTAAAATGGCAATGGTAACTTTGTGCCATTAAGGGAAAATTGGCTTGGACAATACTTTAAATTCTTGGGTAAGAGCTTAATTCATTGTGTAAACAATTAATTATGGAGTGAAACACAAGCATTGAGGCCTTCAAAGCGAAACATGTAGCATGGCCTATGGATTTGACCAATGTTCTTCAAAATTTTATCTTCGACTTGATTCCTTCTACAAAGATCTTGAATCTCTGTAGAACTTTGATCTTTTTCTTACTTTGGTTTTTGACAAGCATCTTGAATCTCTTAAAGATGTCGAATACTCCATCCTTTCGTTTTGATCACATAGATCCATAACTTTCGACCAAACTAATCAACATACAAAACAATATTTGTTTCCACCAATTGTATGTTCTTCGAATGGACCATATTCATCTGAATGTACCACCTTGAGTATGCAAGATGATCTCATTGGCATAGTCGAAATGAAAGAATGTCTGGATTGCTTTCCTACTAAACAAACTTCACAAAGTTTTTTCAGGCATCTCAAGACTTGGAATATGAGTAATCATATCTTGAGTAATCAGTTGATTAAGTGGCCGAAAGTTAAAATGTACAAACTTCAAATGCCACAACCAACTATCCTTGTGGTCGAACATTTTTCAAACATGGAACTTCTGTCGAATTGATCATTGTCTTAAATGTACTGTTTTTCGACAATGGAGATTTTAAGACTAAATTGTTCTTGGTGTCGAACAATCTCAAAACTCTATCTTTCATGACAACTGAGAAACTCTTTTCGACTAGTTGTCCAACACTTAGCAAGTTACACTTTATTCCAGGTACATAGATCACATCTTTAATCATAACTTTTCCTCCATTGCTCATTTGAAAGACTATATCACCAGTACCTTCTTCTTGCAATAAACTATTATCAGTAAGTTTTTTTTGTTAAATTGTAATTCATAGTGTCGAAACTATGTGTGTCAAAGGGTTTAGAGGTGGATCGAAGCAGGTTGCTCGAAGGAAGCCATTTCCCAGTCGAAGCTTATGGATTGAAGCAAGCTTGCTCTTCTTCGACTTGTCAAAAATCTTCCAACCACTCCTTTCGACCAGTCATATGGTCCGAACAACCTGAACCTGATTTTGAATTCGACATGGTTATCTGCAACTGCATACCTTTTTTTATCTGCTTTTCCCTTTCAACAGTTTCCTCTTCCTCCTTTCAAGGATTCAGAAGTTCCATCTTTGACCTGATGCTTGAGATCCCAATATGATCCATGGAAACTATATGGGGCATTAAAATTCCAATTTTATTCGTGCAAACTCAAACCCTAGTTTTGAGTCAACAATGTTTGAGGAGGTATCTTGAGCTGATCAAACCTTGTGCAGTCTTGAACCAATAGAGATCTTGTGAGAAAATTCTTGAGAAATGAGAGGGAAAATTTTGGGGTACAATAGATATCACATTTGGAGAAAATTACATCTTGAAGTGAGAATCAAGTTTGAAGTTAGAGCACTTCTGGAAGTGTTAAGATGATCTGGATAGCTTCACTGCACTCCCAGGAAGCTTTTGCAACACCTACCCTGGATTGAGAGTGCCTCAATTCTTCTGGACAAGTCAAGTTGCAGAGGTATTTGAGCTTGGTTTAGATGAAGTGTTTGGGATGTTTCAGTGACAAACTAATGCATACAGAAGCTTAGGTATGATGTGGAGATGGTGTTTGAATTATAAAAGAGACAAACGCACAAGTGGATTTGAGTTGGGTGTTGGAAGTTTCAAATATGCAACAATGGTAGTTTCTTGGTGATTCTGAGTTTGAGAGAATTTGAGGGTGTTTTGAAGCTGTCAAATTAGTGTCTTGGCTTGAAAATGGCCTCTCTATTTATAGGCAAAAGGTTTGAGGCCAAGGGCTGATTAGGTTTGCAAGTTATGGAGTTATGGCTTGGTTGGGATGTAACTTGTGATTTTTTGAGAAATCAAAGTTCCAATGCATATTACCAAATGATCTAAAGTGGTTAGAGGCTTTAAACATGTTTCTCCCGACTTTTTAATTTGAGTGTATGCATAGGAAACAAGTGAGAGGCTCAAGGAGAGTTTACAACTTCATAAAGCATGCTTTTCTAAAATGGAAGTGTTAACTTTGTGCCATTAATGGAATGATGCATTGGACAATGCTTGAATCAAATGGACCATAACTCAAAAGCTTATGTAATCTTATGATTAGAGATGGATTTACAAGTTTAGAGTCATGGAAAGGGAGATTACAAGGCAGGGCTATGAGATTTGATTATGAGTTCATCACAAAAATGACCTATAATTCAAGTGTGACATGCCATCTTTATCTCTTTGAAACTTCTAGCTCAAGTATGATAAATTTGTGTTCTTGGACATTTTGGAAAGCTTGAATCAAGATCTAAAACTTTCATGTTGACCACTTTGGCTAAATCAAATGGGAACTTGGTGAAAATTGGCCAAGAAGTTGGGATAAAAAACTGATCAAACTTGTTGAAATTTTTTCTAAGTGTAGGATAAAAAATATCACAACTTCATGGGATCATATCTCTTAAATTAAGCACTTTTTGAGGATCATTCCACACTAACAAAGTTGTAGAATTCATTAATCCCTACAACTTTTATGTTGAAAGTTTTCCTTGAATCAACTTGGATCTTGGTGAAATTTGACAATGAAATTAGGGCTTTTTAGGCACAAAAAACACTTGAATTTTTCTAAGTGTTTGAAAATCTTCAATTTTGATTTTTGTTGACTTTCTTGATTCTTGATGATGAAGTTTGATAGTTTTAAATGTTTTGATGATTCTTGATTTTTGAATTCCAATGTTGACCAAAAAGTCAAAGTTTGATTTTTGAGTGATTGTTGACTTTTCATTCAATTGGTTCAATTCTTAAACTGTTAATCACTTATATCTTTGAATATGTCTTGAGCCATGTAATTAGGTCAAGATTTTGTATTTGAGCTCTTGAGATCATGCTTTAATCCATTAGGTCATGCACTAGTCCAAAAGTCAATGATCAGTCATCTTCAGTCAAAACCCTAATTTGGTCATTTTTGACATTTGATGATTTGAGGGCTTTCCTTGAGGAATCATTATCAACCCTTGATCAAATGATGAATATCACCTCAAAATATTAACATTAAAAATCTTGAAGTATGACTGTATATGGCCATTGTTGACTTTTTATCCAATACAGATGATTTTCAATCATCTGAGCAATTGCCTGAGCAAACTTATGATGCAAGACTTGAAACTTGACATAAGCACTATTGAGGACCTATTACGAACCATGAAAGTCATTTGAGACCCTTGCAACCCAATATTCCTTGAGAAGCACAAAACCCTAGTTGAAGACCCTTGCTTAAGAGGAGGTTTGACCAGTAAACTCTTGAGTAGTTTTGAGCAAATGGGGACTTCACGAGAATGTCTTGAAGAAATTGGGAGGGTAAATTTTAGGGTAAAATAATATACAATACCAACCCTTCCTAGAATAAGTTGACACAACACCAATACAGATTGATCAGATGCCCGATAGATCCGTAATAACTAGAATCCAAAGTTGTGGATGATAATATAACATATCTCCATAACACACGGTAAATGCAAGCTTAAGCAATAGAAAAGCTCTAAGACTTCACACTACTCTACAAGCAATGGACCTTGAAATATAGAACCCTGAATCATGTTATCAACGACAAACAACTCTTGATCTTTGAAAACTCTATAAAAATAGCAGCAACACCAAAAGCAGAAAACAAAAGGAAATGCCCTCTGATAAGAAAGCTTGAAAACAACCAAACAACTTCCTGGATACCTGAACTAGAGAACTTGACAACATCTATAACCAATTCTCTACAGTTTGACCGAGAGAGATAATAGAGCACCAACTCTACAGAACCACTGTAGCAGACTACTACCACCACCTATTTCTTTGGATTTGAAATCTACTGATTAAGAAGGAAAATGAAACCTCTCTCCTTAGCCTTCAACCATCTCCAAGTTATCAATTGAATTTCATTGATACTGTTATCTTCTTAAAAAGCTGTTCTTCCAAAGATTTTATCATTTCACCTTCTCCATATTGTCCAAATACACTCGAACCAAATGACATAAAGTTTCTATGAAAAGAGCCTGCCACCACCACCTAACCCTGCAAAGTGAGAAAAATTATGCATAATAGTATTATGAAAAACATAAATAAAATCCAACCATCTTAGGATCGTGCTCCATGTCCTTGACGCTATCGGACATTCCAAGAAAATATGAGTGACATTTTACACTACTCCACATCCAAATGAACATGTATTTTAAGATTCAACCAAGATGCCTCTTTTTATTAAGCTATCTCTAGTCGGGATTTTATTTTGCCACATCCTTCAAAAAGTGGAGACACCTTAAGAGGGACTAGTTTTCACCACACAATCAATAAGGCCTTATCTTCACCTATAGTGTTTCTAAAACCGTCCATTAAAAACGTGTATGCTTCTTTAACAGAGTACATATTTTAAGACCATCTCTAAATTTCTTTCGTATCATTCTTCAAAGTTAACCTTTGAAACCTCTCTCTGATTTCCTCCTCAAGCTTTTTATTATCCTCATCCATGTTACCTATCTATCTTTTGATCCAACCCGTAGCGTCACAAGTTGATGGTATCTCTTACTACCACTTCTTTATCAACAATGAACATGCACAAACAAGACTTGGTTATGCATCTGGTCTTTAGTTTTGATGATAACAATACATTGTTTATTAGAGAACAATTTTGTACCCTAATAGTTTTGTCTAGTGTGTAGATTTTTTTAACAGGTTTTGACTCTGATAGAATAGCTTGTAACCTCATCAGTTTCTAGAATAATCACACTCTGACTCTAGAGAGATAAAAATGACGTGTTACAAGACATTGTCAAGTTCTGGAATCCTTTTAAACAACGCTTCTAACGAACGTTAGTTTAGAGCTTCTGACTGTGACTCTGATGGAAGAGCTTCTGAGGACTTCTCAAGCTCCGAGGTTCTGAAGAACACGTTTTGAAGACTCTGAAGACAGGGATCTGGTGAACAATTTCTAAAGATTCTAAAGACAAGATTATAAAGATTCTGCATTTTCAAGTTCTGAGGTTCTGAAGACCAAGTTTTAAAGACTCCAAAGACAAGTTTATGAAGACTCTCATTCTGATTATGACCCTTCTAAGCATGCTTCATCAACACACATTTGTAATTCTGTGAATATTAGAAGATAAGATTTAAAAAGTTTTACGTGAGTGAATAGTACATTGTACAAGAACAAATATTCCTTCCGCTATACTAATTTTGTGGCACAAGGACAATACTTTGGTACGATGTTGTCTACCACTCACACTGACTGTTATGCAAGAATGTAACTGGAATTTGGAAATCTCATTCTATCCTCTAACGAATCTTTCTTTGGCTATATAAAGAAGAATTGGAAGAATGGAAAACAACTCTTGGAAAAATAACTTTTGCACCATTGAAAAGAAACTCTTCGAAAAATTCTTTGATCCATAATTCTTTTGTAAAAAAAGCTGTAAAGCAAGGAACTTTTGTTCATTAACACTCTAGAAACACTTTTGTGTTTCTAATTGTATTTAAACTTGTGTAAATATTCTTTCTTAGAAGCATCTTGTAAACACACCTTTTTGTACCTCAACTTTTGTGTTGATTGTTCCTTGAGAGACTAGAGTATAGTCATAATTTTTCAAGAAGGCATTGACGGGTAGTCTTTCTGGATTGTAATCAGTTTAGTTATAGTGGATTAAGTCCTTGCTGAGAAAGGAAAAATCACCTTGGCAAGTGGACTGGATTAACCTCGTTAACAGTGACCAGGATAAAAATGATTGTGTTCATTTATTTTTGTTCTTGTTTCATATTTGCTTGTGTTGGGTAGAAAAATTTCAAATCTAGAAACTCAATTCAAGCCCCCCTTCTTGTGTTTCTTGTACTTTGAATTTGCATAAGAGCTCTGATTCTGGTATTTATTGTTTATCAAACACTTCACTGTGTCAGATAAAGATCCTTATTTTTTGAAACACAATGGCGAGAATTGTTCCACCAGTTGCACCCGTTGTGAATTAAAAAGATAACTAAATCGCCAAACTTCCAGTCTTTGATGGAAAAAGGTTTTACTAATAGAAATACATAATAAAGATTTTATTTTTTGGTCATAATGTAGATATATGGGGATATGGTAGTTGATAGCTACGAGCATCTTGTTGATGCTAGTGGGAACAAAATAGAAAGAAGAGTGATGAATGAGCAACAGAAGAAAGATTACAAGAATCATCACAAAGCTAGAACTATTCTGCTTAATGTTATTTCTTATACTGAGTATGAGAATATCACAAATAGAGACACAACAAAGTCTATATTTGATTATTTTAAAATGACTCATCAAGGAAAATCTCAAGTTAAAGAAAGAAAGGTGTTTGCCTTGATCCAAAGTATGAAGCCTTCTAGATGGAAGATGATGAAATTGTGAGAACATGTTCTCAAGGTTTAAAACTCTTGTTGCATGACTAGAGGTTATGAAAAAATAGTATTCTACTATAGATCACGTCAATAAAATTATAAGAAGCCTACCCAAGAAATAAAGGCCATGGTAACTGCACTAAAACTGGCCAAGGATCTGAATAACACTTCTCTGGAGGAACTTGTTAGTTCTTTAAGAAACCATGAGATAGAGCTTGAAGAAGAATGAGCCTCAGAGAATAGGAAAATTAGTGGCTCTGAAATCTTTTGGAAAGTCTAACAAGAATAGAGCCCTTCACGTTGAAGGAGGAGAAGAATCTGGAGAAGATTAAGAAGAAGAAGATGAGTTATCTATTCTCTCCATAAGGGTTAATCTACTCTGGAAGAAAAGATAAGGCAAAGCTAGAGGATTTAGAAGGACAAATGGTTGCTTCGAATCAACTTCTGAACAAAGGAAGTCAGGTGCAAACAAAGACATCAAATGCTTTGAATGTAAGGAGCCATGTCATTACAAGAGTGAATTTCTTAAGCTCAGGAAAAAAAGCCAAAGCAGAAAGTATTCAAAGGGAAGAATAAAGTGCTAATGGCTACCTGAGATTACTCTAATTCTTCATAAGATGATTCTAAGGAAGAGCAAGCGAACATGGCATTGATGGCAAGCATAAAAGTTTTTCATGAGAAGATTCAGTCAGAGCTAGAATCAGAATCTGAATCAGATTTTGAAGAGGTATTCTCTAAACTCCCTCGTTCTGAATTAGAATCTTGTTTATGTGAAATGTTGAAAAAATATCAGGAGCTTCAGAACAAATACAAAGATCTGAAACAAGTCCATGTATATGAATCTTAGGCATACAACAAGCTTAAGAAAGAATTCTCTATTTTAAATGGAAAATTTTTTATTCTTAAGAATGATAACTCTGCCCTCAAAAGCAATAGTAATAAACTCAAGGAAGAAATTCTTTCAATAGCTTATGTGATTTCTGATGATGTCATAAAGAAGTATGACAAATATTTTAAGAAATTCCTTGCTAGAAGCCTAGATATAAACATAATGGCTTCAATAATCTATGGTGTCAGTAGAAATGGAACTAGAGGAATTTGTTATGATTCTGATGAAGAATCCACTCCTAAAAAATATGAAAAACCAAATACTCTTAAGTCTCACTCTGTACCTGTTGGTTATGTTCCTAAACAAAAACTTATTTCAAAACCTAAGGCAAAACCATAGGATACACCTTGTTGTTTTCACTATTCATATAAATATGTTTATCCTACTCAAAAAAACAAGTTTGTTAAGAACTTTGGGAGTACTCACAAGAAAGGACCCAAAATAATGTGGGTACCTAAGGATAAGATAATCTATGTTGCAAATATCCTTTGTAGCCAAGTTAAAACACCAGTCATGGTACCTAGACTCTGGATGCTCGCAACACATGATGGGAAAAATACATATGTTCCATGTCTGAAACTTAAGTCTCGTGGATTTGTGGGGTTCAGATGTGATTAGAAAGGGAATATCATAGGCTCTAGAATAATAGGTAATGGTAATCTCTCTTCTATTACTAATGTTTTACTTGTTAATGGATTAATGCATAATCTATTATCCATAAGTCAATTAAGTGACACTGATTATGATATAATATCTAATCAAAAGTCTTTTAAAGATGTTAGTTAGAAGGATGGCTCCATTCTTTTCAATGGAAAGAGGAATGACAACATCTATAATATTATACTTTCTAATCTTAAAGAACAAAATGTTAAATGCCTCATGTCTGTTAATGAAGAGCAATGGGTATGGCATAGAAAATTGGGCCATATTAGCATGAGAAAGATTTCTCAGCTAAATAAGCTTGATTTAGTCAGAGGCCTTCCTAAGCTAAATTTTTCTTCAGATGCTCTTTATGAAGCATGTCAGAAAGGCAAGTTTCGTAAAACTTATTTCAAACCAAATAATGTTGTGTCTACCTCTAGGCCTTTGGAACTATTACACATTGATCCCTTTGGACCAGTGAAAATTTCTTCTATCAATGGTAAGAAATATGGTTTAGTCATCATTGATAAATACAACAGATGGACATGGGTTATGTTTCCCAGACACAAAGATGAGTCACATTCTGTGTTCTTTACCTTCTGCTCACAAGTGCAAAATGAGATAGACTTTAAAATTGTTAAAGTTAGAAGTGATCATGGTGGTGAGTTTTAAAATATGGTTTTTGAAAATATATTTTTTCTTAAAAGGGAATTTCCCATGATTTCTCCTTCCCTAGAACTCCACATAAAAATGAAGTTGTAGAGAGGAAGAATGGGAATTTGCAAGAAATGGCTAGAACCATGATCAATAAGATTAACATGGCAAAACACTTCTGAGTTGATTCACTTAACACATAATGTTGTATTCAAAACAAGACTTCTATTAGAACAATTCTAAATAAGACTCCATATGAACTGTGTAAGAATAGAAAACTAAACATTTCATATTTTCTTCCTTTTGGATGTGATTATTTTATTCTGAACACTAAGGAAAATCTTAACAAGTTTGATTCTAAAGCATATAAGTGTCTAATGTTAGGATACTTTGAACGCTCAAAAGGCTATAAAGTGTATAACATAGAAACACAGATTGTTGAAGAATCAATTCATGTTAGATTTGATGATAAGCTTGACCCTGAAAAGTTAAAGCTAGTTGAAAAGTTTGTAGATTTGGAAATCACTTATTCAGGCTCTGAAGGTGAAGAAGTTGTTGCAAAAGAAACTAAGAAAAAGGATTCTGATGACATTCAACCAGAAGCTGTTGAAGTCTAGACTTCTCTGAGGAAACGCAAACAAAGATCTTCATACTTTGAAGAATTGATTTTGGGTGACAAGACTGAACCAGTCAGAACCAAATCCTCATTCAATCTTTCTGAAGAGACACTTATAAGTTTGGTGTTTCTCATAGAACCTACATCTGTTGATGAAACACTTCTTGACACAAAGTGGACTATGGAAATACAAGAAGAACTTAATCAATTATCCATAAATGATGTGTGAGATCTAGTGCCTATACCCAGAGGTACTCATGTTATTGGAACCAAGTGGGTCTTCAAAAACAAGCTTAATGAGAAAGGTTATATAGTCAACAAGAAGGAATCGACTATATAGAAACCTTTGCACTAATTGCTAGGTTATAGTCTATTCGTCTCTTAATTTATTTTGTTGTTAATCATGATAACATCTTGTATCAGATGATTTTTAAGAGTGCATTTCTGAATGGTTACATAACTGAAGAAGTATACATACACCAACCTTCGGGGTTTGAAAATCATAAAAATCTAGATTTTGTTTTCAAACTTAAGAAAACATTGTATGTTCTAAAACAAGCTCCCAGAGCATGGTATGAAAGACTAAGTAATTTTCTTTTAGAAAATTATTTTACTAGAGGAAAGGTGTGTTGTACCCCAATTTTTGCCCCTAATATTCCTCTATCATCTCATATCAATTCAACCATATCAAGATCACAATTGGGTTTGGTTCTTCTCCCTATCTTTAGGTTTGCTCATGAGGAATCACCAAGCACCTTGATTTGTATATGGTGGCCATATTTTATTTGTGTTGATTAACTTTCAACTAACAAATACAATGAATGTTTACTCTAATTGATGATCCTATAGGTGAAGGCACAACACATCTCATCAGGTGATTCATAAATGCATGGGTTTATGTCTACTCCTTCTTCAATAAAGCTTCATTGAGATTCAAGCTTCACAATTGAGAGTACTTCAAAGAAACATCATATTAAGGTCTACTATGATTAATCATACCTCAATTTGTCAGATAAAGTCAAAGTATGCAAAGGTTGATTAGAGAGGTTTGACTTAATTGCACAAGTTTTTGATTCATTGATCACAAGTGCATAATTCCCTCATTTCTTAATATTTGGAAGTGGTTATGATTGCTATAGTTTCTCATTAGCATCTTCAATAACTTCTATTCACATGACAAAAGTATTTGTGCAAGAAAGTTTGTCAAAATTGAAAGGGGTTTCCAAGGCATTTTGTTGCTCTAGGAGCTAGGGTTTTGAACTTCTAGGGGTTATATCTTGCTCATATTTTAGTATTTTTGAGTGATTCCAAAGACATGCTTCTCTTTAAAGGGTTATCAACAAATCAATTCAAAAGTTTCAAGAATGTTTTATGTGGAAGATGCCTAATGATGAAGAAATATTACATGTCCTCTTGATAGGCCATCAAATTCCCTTACATGACTTCAAAAGATCATAATTTGGTCAATTTTTATCTCCTTGAACCCATTACTTTTCCATATTGATCTTAAGGATTTGAAATTCAACTCTTCTTTTATGTGCAAGACTTAAAAATAGGTGGAAAATGCCCTAAGAACCCAAAAGATTATAGGTCACCTCATGAATTTTCACCAATTTCACAAGGCCATAACTCTTTCAATACTTGGTATTTTTGAGTGATTCAAGTTGCACAATGATCTTTAGGATGTTCCCTTCAAGCTAACATCAATGATCAAAGCTCAATTTTGGAGGAAGGCCTTGTTTAGACTCAAAAGATTATAGGTCAGCATCTTTTTCTCAACTTTGACTCATTACAACTTTTAGCTCAAGCATCCAATTGATCTCACTATTTGCACATTGTAAAGTTTGTGACCTTATCTTTCAAATTCTTCAAGAATCATGCCCTAAGGTTCCCTAAATTATGGACACCATGAGTTCAAAGACATTCACTTGAAACTGGTTTTTTTCCTCCAAGTCAGAATTTGAAATGCACAATTTAGCTTCTAATCACTAAATTGTTGTGTGTTTTTACTTCTAATCATGTTTAACAATTCAGTTGTGTTTTATATAAATTTGGCGCAAGGATATGGTTGTGATCGTCTTGAAGAGACGCATCTAATGATACCACTATGAGCGTCTAAATTTACAGATTTAAGAATCATGGTTTTGCCCTAGTTGCAGAGTAGTTGGAGGTTGAAGATGACCTACGTGGCCTCTTCAACCAATGAGAGCGAGACAATTGAAATGTTGTGATTGGTCTGACTTTCGTGACTTCAGTGTGCGCTTCTTGACCGTGGATCACCAAATATCATCACTTTTGAGCCATCAGATGCGCCAACATGTTTTATAAACTGGATCCAACGCCTCACATTATTTCTGATTTATTTATTTTTACAAAATTTGTTTTAAATTTGTTTTAATTTTCAAAATTCATAATTCTTTTATTTTTTATCCAAAAATTATGAAAAAATATACAAAAATACTTTGAATTATTCCTGATTTTGTGAATATTTTTCATATTTTTATTTTAATGTTTGATATTTTTCATAATTTTTGTTTTGTTTACCTTATTTTAATTGTTTTAAAAATACTTTTTGACATTTTTAAATTCTAAGTTTTTTTTATAAAAATCATCTTCCTTATTTATGACCTTCTGAAAATTTTCTAGAATTTTATTTTGAATTCTACTATTTTTTAACTTTTTTTCACTTATTTGAGTGATTTTAATTAGTTTAAAAATACTTTTTATATTTTAAAAAAATTACCAAAAATTTATAAAAATATTTGAGATCATTTCTGATTTTTCCATGGTCCTTTTAAATATTTCTTTGATACTTTGAATATAGTTTGCTATTTTACCTTTTATTCTCATTTTAAAAATTATTTAAAAGTCTTTTCTCTCTCTTTATTTTATTCATTAAATGCAATTTATTTTTTAATATATTCTGGTTATATGATTGTTGATCATAAACTTCATTAACATTATTGGATCTTGATTGTTGAGTTTAACTCCACTAAAATGGATGGATGATTTTAATGATAGTTTGGTCAAATTTTTTATTTAAATGTATCCCCTCCCTCTTCATCTCATCCCCTTCTCTTTTGTGCTACATGTTATTAGAGGATGATCTATATATCATCTCTCCAAACATATGGCACATAGATTGCTATTGACCGACCTCAAAATAGGTGCGACTTCTATATAAGTCCACTTACGATTGCTTAATATAGCGCTAAATTTTGTCCCGATTCGAGAAATGATCATTCATGGCACAAACCTATGTTTGCAAGCCCAAATATGTTTAATTTGAAACCTTTGGATCCAATAAGCTCGAGATTCATTGTTAGGAGGCTTTGGTCTTATCAATCCTCTAATGAATCTTCATAAATTTTGGACTAAGTGAATCATTTAAACATCATTGATAATTTATTATTGCCTTGTGAATTTGAAATGAACGGTATACTTGACAAAAAGCAAATAAAACTTGTTGTTGAGAGGCTTTGATTTTATCAATCTTATAATGAGTTTTCAAATGCAAGTTTCAATATGGTCATTTAACTAACCTCTAATTTCTAATTCATTAACAATTGACTTTTATTTTTATGCTTTTACTTTATGCTCTTACTTTAAGCACCATTTACCTTAACATTTACATTTCATGCTATTTTAATCTTTGCTCACTTGAGCATTTATCTTTATGTCATTTTGTTTTGCTCACTTGAGCTTTTTATTTTCTTTTTGAAGATACCTAATAATCAACTTGAACAATAAAAACTTTAATGTTACTTGAACTATTTGGCTACTATCCTTGGCATTTTGGAGTTATGGACTTCTTGGACTTAGGATTAGAGACCTTGACCTACCTGGAGACCTTGGTGACTTCTATTGTTATTTTGTCTGGAGTTCTCGGGGTTTACTCCGAGACATTGGGTTGTTTGTTTTCTTTGTGTGCAGGTTTTTCTGATTATATGACTTGTCTGTGATTGAGAATTCATCTGTATACAGCCGTTACTCTGCCCAATTTTTGTGAAGACTTAATGCATTCAGAGTTTGGTATTTTCAAGAGGTTTATTTATCTTTGCTTGTTTGGTTTCAATCCAAAGAATGGGAATTCCATATTGACTCATTGTGTCAAGTGTTTACTTCTTGTTGGTTAGACGGTTCTTTTCCCTAGCTTTTACCTTATGCTTTAGGATAGTCCCTTCATCTCCTCCCATCGTCTTTAATTTCAAAAATCTTCTCTCTCCTTTTCAAAACTATTCTTATTTTCTAACTTGAACCGCTTTCATAATAAACTTGGACTTAAGTCCATGCATTTTATGAAATATTTTCTTAATTAAATTTTAAACAACTTAATAATACTTTGACATTTTCCTGAGAAGACTAAAAGTCGATCAACCTCATTCAAACCATTTTGCCACTTTAGCTTTTTACTTCAAAACTTTTGTTAAAAGATTAGACTCTTGTCAATCCTTGTAGTGATGTGAGCTACTATACTTCTTTGATATGTAGTAAAGTGAGATATTTTCCACTTGGGTGTTGAGCGAGGCTTTGTTGATTTTAAAATCCCAGCCATATCTTCCACTTTGAGATGACGCATATTCTCCTTTCTCATAACCGTGGGTAGTAAGTATGTTCTTCCACTCGGATAAGATAATGATGTCTCGTCTCTTAAAATTAACCAACACACTTGTGTTTTAAAATTTTTAAAGGTCAACTACGAGTACCATGATCCCCTATTGCACGAAAGGTGGTACATAGGCGCTAAAGGTTCGCAACCGCGGTGGGTGCAAAAATTTGTAAAAAATATTTTTTTTCTCATCTCCACCATCTATTTTATATATAACAGTTATAGCCAAAATACACAATTTTTCAAAGAGGTTCCTACGGAGTACCGTAGACGTTTAGGGTGCTAATACCTTCTCTTTGCATAACCAACCCCTGAACTTAGATTCTCTCTCCCTATTTTTGGGTTATTCACTCTTTTCCCATTCCTTTGGAAACAATAAAGTGCGGTGGCGATTTTTATTTGATATGTGCGAGTCAAGTCAATCCAATGGCTTAGTATCAACATTTCTACCGCTACAAGGTGGATACTACTTTATTCTGTAAAACATTAAAAAAAATGATATTCTAGTAGTTCAAATATATGTTGATGATATTATATTTAGTTATTCTAATGTTACCTTGTGCAAGGAGTTTGCTAAGTCTATGTTGAAGGTGCAAGAAACACAAGAAATGAGGGGTTTGAATTGGGTTTCTCAAAAATAAAACTTCTCAAAACTCAAAAACCAACACTTAACAGATGAAGAAAAATAAATGAACCCAATTATTTTTATCCTGGTTCACTGTTAACGAAGTTAATCCGGTCCACCCTCCAAGGTGATTTCGCCTTCTCAATAAGGACTTAATCCACTATAACAAAACTGATTACAGAACCACAACAAGACTAACTGTCATTGTTGCAAACCACAAAGACCAAATGTCAATGTATTGTTAAGAATCATGACTATACCTCTAGTCTCTCAAGGAATAAACCCTCAAAGACAAACTATTAATGACTTCTTGAGTATACAGACTAACACTTAGTCACACAAGGAACTATCAACTCACTATTGAATACAATTTTTTGTGTTTACAAGATTACTTCTCAAAAGCAGATTATACAAGATTGAAGTACAAATAATAACACAAAAGTGTTAAGCAAGTTAACAAACAAAAGTTCCTTGCTAACAAGTTAGTGAACAACAGCTCCTTGCTTTACAAAAATTAGAGTTATTTTGGCAGCACTTCAGCAACTTGAATAAGTGTTTCTTCAAAGTTCTTCCACTTTCGAATTCTTCTAAGTATTCCTTTTTATAGATGAAAAGAAATACATTGGAGGGTAGAATAGGAATACAAAATTTTCATTTGTCTTCTTGCAACGGTCAGTGAGAGAGTGGTAGACAAAATCGTACAATAGTATTATTCTGGCGCTACAAAAATAGCATAGTAGAGGCGAGGTGATGTTGTAACATGTACTATTACTCATGTGAACCCTTTTTATCTCTCTTCTGGTATTCATAGGCTTCTGGATACATATTGGTTGAAGTATATGTAGAAGGATCAAAGATAAGTATTCATAACTTGCTCAACCTAAACCTTGTCTTTAGAGTCTTTAACACTCGATCTTCAGAGTATTCACATCCTTTTCTTCAGAGTCTTCAGAAGTTCGTTCAACAAAACCTTGTCTTTAGAGTCTTCATAAGTTGTTCTAGAGAACCGTTGGTCTTCAGAATCTTCAGAACTCGTTTAATAGAACCTTGTCTTTAGAATCTTCAAAACTTGGGAAAGAGAACTTGGAATCTCCAGAGCTTGAGAACATATCATAAGCTCTACAAACATAGTCATATTCAGAAGTGTTAAAACTAGCATTCTATAAGAACTGTTATTTTAGACGCATTCTAAGTTATGAAACACAAACTTGTATTCTTCAGTGTGTTGAGTCCAGAATCTAATGATGTCATACGTCAATACTTCATATTCAGAACATGATAGCAAAAGCCACACACTAAAAAACCATTAGGGTACTAAGTTGTTATCTGATCATCCATGTAATGTTATCATCAAAACTCAAGGCCAGATGCAGAACCAAATCTTGTTCTTACAATCTCCCCCTCTTTAATGATGACAAAACCATATATTTTTAGGAACAATTTATATCAGTTTAATCACATAAAACAATTCAGAGTTAGTTATGAAGCCCCCCTGAGTTCTATGATCCCACAACTTGTTTAATATTGTTCAAGATCTCCCCTGAGTTCAAAACTTAAAGAAGTTTTGAGAAAATAACACAAAACAATCAGAATGAAGGAATACTTCCCTGATTGATATATCATCATAGTCTGACTAGCGATGTAGAAATATACATCTTGGATTCTATCTTGCTATCGTATATTGACGAGGTATCTAACCTGGTTTACCATCAGAGTTTGAACAGGTACATAAATCTTCATCTCAGATTTTGGGTATATTTTCAGAACACTATGGTGCACAAAGCCTTGTTATACTTTGTCATATCATCATCAGAGTCTGGTTGCTGATATCAAAGCCTAGTATTAGAGTATTATTGAATTTTATTCTTGTATAATATTTACAACCCATGACTTATGTATCTCCTTCAGAGCCTCAAAATTTGCATGCTAAGAAAAAATCAGTGAACTTTCTCAAAGTTGTTGAGTTAAACATGTTAGTGGCAAAAACATTATATCATGCTTGAGAACAAATTCTGAGAATAGATATATCAAAATCATATCACTTTCTCCCTCTTTGTCAAAAGTAATAAGATTTATAATAGACAAAGAAAAAAATTCCATTAACCAAAAGACCAATTTACAAAAAGGTTTATAAACACATAAAACATTTAGTTCTAAAAACAAAGGTAAAATAAAGGTCTAAGGGTTTTGGGGAGGAGGAAACATCATGGCCATGAAATTCTTCATCATATTGGAAAGCGAAGTGATAGAGGCATCATGCCGATAAATTCTTGCATCTTGCTTCTCCAAACGAGCTTGGATTAAAGCATTTGTCTTCATCAGCTCATCTAGAGTCTCCTTGTCCCAGAAGGAGTCTCTTCAGCAGCAACAATCTTCATTAGCCCAAAAGAGTTACTATTTCAATAACATTCTTTCTAGACTCAACCAGCTCAGAAGCATCATCATCTGAGGGTTGCAAGAATGCTTCCAGCATCGTAGTATCTTCTAGAGGATGAGTAGCTATCGGTGCAAGAAGACATGGATGAGTAGGCTTAGGAGCCATAACATCAAGCTATGCATGGTGCTTTTTCACAGCTTCTATATGACAGAAGGCTTGGATGATGTTGGAGTTATCGTCCATCCACTTCCTGAAGTATGTCCAGATGTAGTTTACCCAGTAAGGATCCATGTTGTTGGAATAGTTCTTAATAGCATAGCTCAGAGAGTTCTTAGCAACTCTCTCAAACTTTCGTTTGAGTTCATCAAAATGTGTTACGCAATCATTGGACAAATGCATGAAAGGATTAAAAGAAATGGGGTAATGTTTGGAAAGTATTTCTGGAAAAGGTTTGGGAAGAGAGTTAGAAGAAGAAGGTTGAGAGAGTGTGACTTCAGTGGAAGTATCTGAAGAAGTGTCTTCAGATGGATTTTTATTTGTGGTTGTTAGTTGAAGACCAGAAAGGACAGTGCCAGAACCCGATGGATCAATTTAGACTGTTTCAAGTGTAGAGACAGAAGGAGTGATTTAGATGGTTATTTTAGGGAATAGGGATGTTGGTGAATGCATGAACGCAAACTTGAGTAAAGAGTTGTCAGAAGAATTTGTACACAAAGTTTCTATGACTTCTTGGACAATATTCAGAGGCTTATTCTGACAAGATGCAGTCTTTGATTTCATTGTTGGTTTAAAAACATCATCATAGAAATATTTCTTAGAGAGGTTCCTATTCTTCTTGACTATAGAAGCTGAAGAATCGGCTTTGAAGGTATTTCATAGGTTTAACCATGGAAGGATGAATTTCAGGAAACATTGACAAGTTGAAAGCTGGAAATTCCTTGACAGGGATTCTTCTACAAGTAATGGCCTTCTCATTTAGGGGTTTGTGATATTTGACAACTTTGGATATCAGGGACATATTCAGTAGGTCTTCACCATTGAAATATTTACCAATCATGACTAGAGGTTCACATTGTATATTCAAAGACTCCACAAGCTTACTCTCAATTAGGATATCAGTAATTAATCTTTCAAAAGGAATTCGATTCTTTTCCTTCTTGTTGTCATCTCTTGAAACCCTGATTGACTCATGAAGATACCAGAAAATAATAGCAAGTAAATTCACCTTTTCCTTTTGATTCAAATGATGTAGCAAAAATTTGTGATCTCAAGTAAGAGTGAAAGCTTTGTTCGTAGCACTTAGGTGAAAAATGTAGCCATCAAAAATTCTGAACCAAACCCGAAGGTTATCAAAAAGACGACTTTCCCTACTTGAATATTTTCCATCTTTGAAAATGGAGGGAGTAATCTTTGCAATAATTTCTCTATAAGCCCGACCATAACTCTTTTCCACTACAAAGTTAGTTGCATAACATTTAATACCAGTACCATCGTGTTGAAGAAGTTTAGCAATATCATATTCAACAATGAAAATCCTTTGTCCTATAACACTTGAGCAGATAGACTTATCATCTGTCACTAAGGCATGTACCCAAAAGTCCTTAACCCAAAAAACACTTGTATGTGTCGGTACATCCGCTTTTAAGGCCGGCATATAAACTTTTCATGTTGGCATATGTTATAGCCCGGTATTTTCAGGTTGGCACATGTGATTTTTAGCTCGACACATGTATTGCAGTTTTAAAGCCTGTATCTATTGTTTGCTATATGGTGACACTCAGGGCAGCATATACAATTTTTGTGTTGGCACATAAAATTTTCAGGTCGGTACATACTGTTATGTGGGTCAAAATTTTCATATTTTTTCATTTCTGAAGTTTCCCTCTTTGCCACCAAAGTTCCCCGACTATAAATACATCATACATGCTTCATTCCAACTTAATGAAACTATAAACACATATTGCATTTGTTCTTCATCTTCAACCTCCAAACTATGCATACACATTGATAAATACACATAATCAACTTTTGTCGGGGTGCCATCTAGGCGAGGTTTAATAACATCCAATTAGGTTCTTGTGTAGCCGAGAATATTGGGTTGAGATTTTCAGGGGGTTTCATCCAGAAAAACTGCGGGTTTTGAAGGTAGAGAAAACACAAGAAAGAGGGGATTTGAATTTGGTTTATAAAAAACATTCCCCTCTAGAAATTCTGAGCATTCAAATGATAATAACAATAAATACAATCAAGAGTAAAGGACACAAGTGATTTATCCAAGTTCACCTTAACAAGGTTAATCATGTACACCCCCTCAAGGATGATTTCTCCTTCAACAAGGACTTAATCCACTTTAGCCAAACTAATTACAAATGCACGGGCAATAACTGGTGACTAATAACCAATGACACGTTCTGTGATCCAACCGAATATAAAGTTCATTGACCCAATAAGATCTGACCAACATGATATCTTACCATGATTTCATCATAATGACCAACAACCATTGTCTTCTTGAGATCAGACTTTCACTAGTCTCTCAAGGAACCTTTCAGTGATATGTTCAGTGATCCAATTTAACGAATATAACAATCATCGACCTAATAAGATCATATCACTTAAGATTTCTTATCAGGATTTCCCACAATGACCAGCAACCATTTTCTTCTTGAGATTAGACCTTTACTCAATCTCTCAAGGAACATTTCAATGATATGTTCAGTGATCCGATTTAACGAATATAACAATCATTGACCTAATAGAATCATATCACTTAAGATCTCCTATTAGGATTCCACATAATGACCAATAACCATTGTCTTCTTGAGATTAGAACTCCACTTGATCACTCAAGTAATCAATCAAAAACGGTTGATAAGGTTTTTGTGTTTACATGTTTTCTTCTTCTAAGAAGATTACACAAATGATTTAAGCATATATTGTTTAACATATTTTCGAGCAACAACTCTAGTGTTAAAACAATTTACATGAAGAGATTCGAACTGTAACACAATATGAGCAACAACTCTTGTGTTTATTACAATGTTCTATCAAGATGTATTTGATCAAAAGTTGGGTAGCATCTTGTAGTGTTCTTCTTCTTCATCTTCTGGTTGAGCAAGTTACGAGCAACAAGTCCTTGCTTCTTCTGAGATCTACCAAGATGTATATGATGATATTTTGAGTAGAATCTTGTAGTCTTATTCTTTATATTTCTTTCTTTTCTCTCATTTTTGTATAGTGGTCTTGAGCATGTTTAGCATTGCAACTTTGACAGCTTCAGCATCCACAACATTTCAACTTTGTGGCCAAGGTCACTTTTCTCTGAATCTTTTATCTTCTTTTATAGACTTGAAAGAGAGAGATGTTATGAGGATAGAAAAGTCTTTTCCTGCACCAACAACTAGTTCTTTAATAGATAAAGTAAGATGTAAGAGTTTAGACAATATAAAATAATATTTTATGTATCCTGTCACTTTTTAGAGATAACTTTCCACCTTTTCTCTGAATAATGTTTTTCTAATAAGCTTGTAAATAGAGATTCGTTAAGTAAAGAAAGATAGCTGGAAATATAGTCATTTGTTCCCAACAGTCACAATGAGAGTGGTTGATAATAGAATGCAAAAGGGTTGTCCTTACGCCACCCTAGAGGGTAGAGGTCACATACACTTTATGTACCTTTTTTACACCCTCACATGTTAACCATTTGAAATTCTTCTTATCTTCAGAGGCTTCAGATAATTTGAATGTTTGAAGCTTGTTGTTGAAGAATCACTCTTAAGCCTTAGAAAATAATTCTTGGAGTCTTCAAAACTTGTCCTATCAGAAGCTTGTCTTCAGAGTCTTCAGCAGTTGGTCGTAAGAACTTGCTTTTCTTCAGATCATCATAATTTGTTCAATAGAACCTCATCTTCATAATCTTTAGAGCTTGTAACACACAGAAGCAAAGCTTTAGAAGGCCTCCAAAGCTTAACCACCAAGTCAGTATCATAACCTCTTTTACTAACATTCCTAAGAACCGTTGCATAAGATGAATTCCAGAATCTTGACTTCACTGTAACAGGTAACCACATGTTTTCTTCCAGTAGTTTATGTTTAGAACCTGATGACGTCACACACCTTAGTACCATAATTAGAACATTAAAGCAACAACTACACACTAGAATGAAACCATTAGAGTATACAACTGTTCTCTATGATATCATGTAACGTTATCATCAAAATCTTAAGGCCAAATGTAGAAACACTTCTTGTTCTTACAGGTTTGTCCTCCAAAATCGTTGATAGATTTGAGGGTTTTCGTGCAAGACATTCAAGAGAGGATTGCAACCTAGTAAAAGCATTTGTAGATAAAGAATGCAAAGGAAGTAGCGTGAGAACAGTGAATCGAATTGAAGTGTCTTGTGTGCAATAGGTACAATTGAGTATGCACGAAAGCTTTGGAAATAAATAATGCAAAGGAGTAGCAATATTCAATAAATCAATTAGAAGATAATGTGGTCTATGACTTCTTGAAGATAAAAATAAGAGAATGGGTTGAATCAACATCAAGTGGTTAGGTTTTATAGGGTTGCTCTTGAACACTTCTCTTGTAATCATACTTTTGTAAAGTAAGAAATTATCCTAATTCTAAATTGGAATTATGGGGAGACGTAGCCCTGGTGAGGATGAATGGTGAAATTCCTAAACAAAAACTTCTCTCTCTCTCTCTCTATCTCTTATCTCTTTACTTGCTCTATATGTTTCATTATGCAATTTGTTAAATTTCATTGTTTCATCGATCAACTTGTAAGAATTTTTCTGTGATTGTTTTGGTTTAAATTGGTTTGTTGATTAGATTATAATCACTTTGATTATAAGTGATTTTTCATATCAATAAAACTCAAAGAAAAATTCTGAAAAGTAGTTCGCAAACCAAGTGTTTGACAAATTGTGTTGTTCTACATTTTTGTTTAATTTCATTGGAAATAGGAAACTGTTGTGTTTGATATTAAACTATTAATTGATATATTATTATGTTGATTGATTTTATCATTATCTTAATTCCATATGGCTTGTTCATATCTGAGTTTCCAATAACTAGGTTCATTTAGACTACTATTTTGATCTAGGCCAAAAACGTTCCGCTTAACATTGTTTTTCAAATAAGTTTTTAATAAATATTTTTGAAAGGTAATTTTTAAGTGGGGATCTATTAACCCCCGCTAGATAAGTCGCCATAGTATAACAAGTTGTATAGATCTCTAGTTAATTTTGTGCTTCGAAACTCTTACTAGAAAGTAATGTACGAACCTAAAGGGGATTACAAAACATCCCCAATCTTTTCTGGATAAAACTATAGTTATTCGAAAGCTTGTATTCACATTCATGTTAATTCATATGAAAATTGTATGTGTGAAGCTATTACTCAAACCGATGCTAATGGCGTTGTCACACCTAAGCCGGAAGCACTATGGAATAATGATGATATGAAAAATACATTAAATCGCATTAATCGTTTAAATGCACTTGGTAATCTTATTTCTAATGCAATCGTTACTAACAAAGTTATGAGATGTCTTACAAGAAATTGGTAATCGAAGGTCACTGGTATCAAGGAAGCCAATGATATTACAACACTTAATCTCACTGCATTGTTTGGTAAGTTTGAAGAACATGAGCAAGAACTTACTTGCTTAGACAAGCATGAGAAAAAGCTTGAGAAGAAGAAAAAAAAGGAGAAAGTCACGAATAAGGAGGAAGGAATGAAGTCTCAAGCTCTTAGGACTTATTGTTCAAGATTCTCAAAAGGTGATCATATTAATAGTGATTTTAGTAATGGTGAAGATTTAAATAGTCACTATGGTTGCAAGAAAGGCCACACTATTGAAAAATTAAAATTTATGAGTTTTATATGTTCTTAAAAGTGTTTTTAAATGGTTGCCCAAATGAAACCAATTTTTCACTAATCCTCAAGGACCCAATGAAGATTGGGTACCTAGCTTGTCTTATTGTTTTTATATGAACATTGTCTTGACTATGAAGAGAATATGGGTTCTCATTTATGGTGGCTCAAGCGTTTTATATTTTCAAGCATTTTATTCCATTTCTCCATATTTTATGCATTGGTTGTATGTTTTAGTGTTTGTAGGCCCAGAGGAAGAAATCAGGACAAATCAGTGCGAAAAGGTACAAAATTAAGTTTTTTGGAGGAAGTAAAAAAACCACATTACAGGAAGCTTAACACGGCCACCCGTATCGCTTGACACATGCTGTGTCAGGATGAGAGCATTGCCAATTGGAAAGTCAGGGGGCTGACACGGCCCGTGTTAGGGTGCTTGGGAAGAAAAATCAACAATTAAAATTCCAGAGGAGCAACGCGGGCGACCATGTTGCCTGACACGGCCCGTGTTAGGCTGCGACGTTGATTTCAGTATTTTATGCTATTTTTCTAAATAGTTGGCAACAAGGGTGTTTTGGGTATTTCCAATCAACCTAAGTTAATGTTTTCTATTTAGATGAGTTTTGAAGAGGAATTAGGGGACTTTTGACAGAGCGCATAATTTTTACACGATAAAAGATTGGAGAGACCAAGGTCATTGGAGAGAGGAAAATTTTCATGAGCGGAAGCAATTGAATATTGAAGTTATCTAAATACCTGTAATGTATAATTTTTATCTTGTAGTTATTTTGAACTATATGAGTAGCTAAACCCCCTATGCTAGGGGGTGTCCCTGATTTGATTTTGTAAAGACTCTGAATTCCTAGTTTCAGTAATACAATTGTTTTTCATACTCCATTTAATTGTACAAGGTTTTTAAAGCTTTCTTTGTTAGACCAACAAGGATTGATTTACGGTTAACAATCAGCAGGACCGCGGTTGTTAAGGTTTTTGTACAATTAGACTATAGTAGATATCACCTAGGACTAGGGATACCCTATAGATATCAGTTAAATCTTGATAAAACAAAGGCTTGATTTCATCATAATTCTCTAAGGACTTAGGATTTAGGATGAATGTTCAAATGTTTTCCCACTAAGGACTCAGGGAAAAATAAACTAAGGATATGGTAATAGAGTATTTTGAACTTGTTGAAGAAACTAAGATTCAAGGTTATTATAGGGAAAATTATACACTTCACCCTAGCATGCTCCTCATATATGTGAAAAAGCCAATTTATATTTCTGCTTATTTTTACTTATCATTAAGTGACAGTTTCCAAACAAAACCCCAAATTGAGTTTTTTGTTTAATTAAACCACAAATTGAACTCGATAAATATATGCAGTCCTTGAGATCGATACTTTGGGATTTCCCATTATTACTACATTGGAAAATTAGTACACTTGCTAATTTTCCGATCAACATATGATAAGTAATATATTCTAGTCCTATTGTATATGTGGCAAGAAGATAAATTATATGATCTAAAAAGCAACAACAAGTATTGTTTAAATTGGTAAAAGATGCATAAATTACTTTTGATATTATATCCGAGAATACTCAGAAAAGGTATTTCATTTCATGAAGTAGGTGTATCTTCAAGAGACATACTCAACGACGCTGAAGAAGGAATTGATCAACCTGAATCGATGAAACATGAGGAGGATAATGATAACTAACATGAAAAGGATAAAATGAAATTTTAATCAAAATGAATGATCATCAAATCAATGACATTCTTGGATTCATCACACGTTAAACTTTTGGGTACTTTGTCAAAGTTAAAAGTGGGAAGATCGTGGTTTTCTAAAGTCTTTATGCCATACTTGCATTTGGTTCAACTTTCTTTCGAGAGTTCCTTTTGAAATGCAAGTGAATCCTCTATCATATTGAATGGTGAGGTAGTATCTATTTAATTTTCACTTTGTTAGTAAGTTCTCTCTTTTACTTGTTTATTTTTCTAAGTACATGATGTAAAGCCCCAAATATTATGTTGTTATGATTTATTTGATGCAATGGATTGTTTGTTAATATGTATGGGGTAGAGTTGGATTAATATAATAGTGAGAATTATTTTTAATTTAAATAATTTAGTTGAAATCATTTGGATTGTAGAGTAATTGTTAAAACATTGTATTAATGATTAAGTGAAATTAAATGTGTAGTAATATAGAGGGCAAGGTAGTAATTTTCATGAGGTTTAGTGGGGATAATTAAGGACGACCATATTAAGGGTCCAAGGGGTAAGAAAGACATAAGGAAAAGGTGAGGTTGAGGACGATCATTTTGTACGATCGTATTTTGGAGAGAAGAGAAAGCAAGGAGGTGAGAAAGAGTTAGGGCAAGAGGACTTCATTATTGAGGCTTAGGAACCGTCAATCCAAGGTAAGGGTGGGGTTCCAACTCTCTAAAGGTTTGTATAATGATGATTATGTAGCAGAAATCTATTTATCACTATTTGTAGATGTGTAGGTTTGTTTTGGGGTTTTGTGATAATTTGATGACATGATGAATTAGTGATGAAATTGATGAGTTTAAAGTGTGTGATTCATATAATTTGATGCCTATAATATGTGTGATGATATGTGTTGTTGTTGTGGAATGATAAAATGTTGATTTTTGGTATATTAGGGACTATTCTGGTGTGACATTGTATGCAATTTAAGACTAAACTCATACAGGAATCGCAACTGAGAAGTTGTTGTAACGACATTGTCGTCGGGCGAGCCATATATATTACCGAGCGAAGCGATTAGCCTGGGAAGCGTAGGGAGATCCAGGGTGAGCGTCCATGTTATTTTGGGGCGCTCCTGCAAAATGTATGGGGGAAAATTTTCGCTACAACTTCGCTAGGCGAAGGGGTGGCAAGTGCGAGTTCTTCGGGCGAGCCAAGAGGCGGAGGAAAGGGTGGAAAAGAGGTGTTCCTAGAAAATGTATGGGGGACGTCATGTGTCCCCAACATCTCCAGGCGAGCCGCAGGCGAGCAGACAGCTTTTCCAGGTGAGCCTAAGGCGAGCAGGACTGTTATAAATTTTGTAAAGGTCGTAACTTGAGTTTTTGGACTCCATTTGACGCGTTGTTCAAAGTGTTAGAAAGCTAACGCGATGAACTATGTTTTGGTGGAATCAAAGGAGTAAAATGATATTGGTTTTCAATACTTATAACATGATAGTTGGATGTTGTGTGACGAATTGGTTATGAAATATGCATTATGATAACTTGGAGTTGATATAATGATGAAGTATGATATTGTTGAGTTGTTTGAATTCTATATTGTATGTATGAATAGTTGGTGGCTGTAGTTGTGTGCCTCATCGATGGATAGAAATATCAATGTGTGTTTCTTTATTGTATGGTTGTGTCGCATGCATTACATCTTACGGTCCTTAGTTCTATTTTTGGGCTCCAATCCTAGATGGCATGGATCGGGAGTGATATGAACATCATTATTCATGATGTTGGTTGGCTCTGATCCTAGATGGCATGGATTAGGAGCAAGGTGAACCAAATTGTTCACGATATTGGTGACTTTGGTTTTAGATGGCGTGTAATCAGGAGCGACATTGATACCATATGCATTTGAGTTTGTGAGTTGGTCTCATTGCATTGCATTATTGTTAACATGATGTTTGAGTTATGTGATTGGTGTATGTGTTACATGATGATTGTTGATACGTGCGATGATTGTGCATGATTGTGTAGTATTATATAATAAGATTGTTTTTGTTATGTGAAGGTGTAAGATATGGAATGTGTGGCTATGCATGATTTATTTGTTGTATACTCATTATTATACATTCTCTTATATTATTGTTATATCTCACCCTTCT